>CM068742.1:54615953-55215953 GCA_035084275.1 Hydrolagus colliei
GATCACCCCCAAAGAATAACCTTCTTTGGTATTGATTAGCTGTCAAACACAGCAGAAGCCAGCTTATTTAATAGACTTTTTGCCTTTTCCTCTGTAAGGTGGTCAAGCTATAGGAACAAAGATAGACTGACTGACGAAGATCTGAAAACTCTGATAATCGAAGAGCAACAATTTGGAAAGAGTGTTGAAGATAACAAAAAGAGACAGCTTTCAAGTTTGATTGTGGTATTGAAATTGCCCAATGAAAGTTACTTGTTCCTCTTTCACGTCCACAGCAACATGCAAACCACCACACTAATCCTTCTCTCTTTTAAGCAAAACATGTTCCAGGATCATGATGGCTGTGTGAGCAAGGAGTATGGAAATGAAAATCACAGAAATCGATTTTCTGTTTTGTTTTAATCATTTGATATATTCAAGACACCTTGACAAGTAAATTATTAATTGGGGGCAGATAAATTATTAATTGGGGGCAGCTACTGGAACAGTTTTTAACAAAAAATGAATCTGTGACTCTATCAAATTTCTCCCATGATGGTATAAATGTGTTTAATGCTGGTTAATATATCACCTATTATTTAATATTTACAGTGCCTTATGGTTATCATTTGTACAGAGCTTTTTAAAACACATGGAAAAAGCAAACAAGGCCAGAAACATTCCCACAGGGTTGTAGAGGTGTATAACTGGACATAAAAAGCAGCTCTTCCAATGAGAGCAGTCATTTCTTCATATGACAAAAATACAAAATACTGCAGATGCCGGAAATCTGAAACAAAGTTTGAGTTCTGACGAAGGGTCATGGACCCGAGACATTGACTAATTTTTCCTTTCTCCGTAAATGCTGCCTGATTTGCTGAGTGCTCCCAGTGACTTCTGTTTGTGTTTTCAACAACAACAACTTCAATTTATACAGCGCCCTCCACGCCAGACGGCGTCTGAGAGCACTTCACAACAATGGATCCCTGGACCGAGCCAGGGGCAGGGGTAGAAAGATCATTTCTTCATATGAAATTGTCAGAGTAATTGAAATTTCCTATTTTGAAAAGTTGCATTTAAGGTATTTATTTGGAATGTTTTCACCTTACATATTCTAGCTGAAAGCATTGAATCATATTGGGAGTGTCGGTGCTTTCATCTCAAGCACTGAACCCAAACAGTCAACTTTGAGATTGTAACCTGGGCAGTGAGTATACATGGGCTATTCAGCCTTGGGGATCAATACATGGTCCTAACGCTCCCAAATGCTGCTCTTACCATGTAGGCACACATGTATGCAAAGGATACTCACTTCCATGAAGAAACTATTGACTTAGAATTGGGATAGATATTTTCTATTCCAGACCACTGAAGCTGAGATAACTCAGCTTCGGTGGGCAAACCACTTCCACACTTGCTCCGATAGGCTAGGTTGTTACAGAACAGCAATCAAACCCAAAATCATTCAGGTTTATATGACTTAATTCTATATCACAAAATGAATTTACCAACTAATCCAGAGAAGAAGATCAAATTCTGATATTCTGTCAAAGGAATGTGACAGGCTTGAATTCTATATTTCCTCCCCATTCTATTTTTGTTTTTTCTATTTAAATTCTTCTCACAATCCTAGTATTACCATTTCATATGCACGAGCGTCACATTTTAAATAACATAACAACACTGAGCCGTGAAGAATAGCAGAGCAATGTGATACATCATGCTGTTCTTCAGATCAACTGACTCCAGAATTCAAACTTGAATTATTTCTACTGGAAGAAATTAGTTTGCATGTTGATGAAGTGCAACTTCTTTTTGGAAGCATTTGCATGAGCTAAAATAAAGAAAAAGTGCAATATCATGTGTAAACAGGACCACAATGATTGACTGGATATAAACATGAGAACATATGAAACCTCAGTGTGTTGCGAGTTGTGTGATCCATTACCACTAAGATGTAGTAAACAGATGGGCAAACTAATTACTTATTAATTAAAACAAGCCACTGGTGCCTTTCTCTAATCATTAGAGCAGTGCAAAAATCAAGCAGCATCTGCATAGAAAGCACAAGACAAAGGTGTATTTGGATTATTTCTTTGCGATGTGATTTAAGAACAGCTGCCTTTAAATGTATCTTGAATTTAAGTACAAGAGCCAATAATGTCAGTTTAGCAGATGCACTCATTTATCTTGTGTTACCAAATCACAACAAAGTTCCATTGAGCAGCAATGAAAGGCCATCTAGAGATGTTGTTTGAATGAATGAATCATGGCAGGGTAAAAGTTCCCAGATATTATTCACAGTTCTGAAACCAAAAATACAACTACAGCCCTTTAATGAGCTGTCCCAAACTGAAATATTTACACTCTTCTTTTGTTCAGATCTTATGGTGTGCTTATCACAATTTATGACTAATGTCTGCAAATTCAACATCATTGATCAAGAACAGATGGAGAAGTATTCCCACCAATAAATGGCGGCAAAAGTAAAGGAAAGAAAATACGGGTTCTAATAAACAAGAAATGTCCTTCTATTTTCCATAATCTGGCTGCATTTTTTACATAGAGGAGGCAGTACAGGTATAATGGAAATTATGCAATAGGGATTAGAAAAAGGGCGCCTAATCTTCAGAGTTCAGTGTGCCCAAGATGCCTTCAATTTTTCATCTTCAAAAATACACTGGTGTTTAGTGTTGTAATATCTCATCGATACAAAGTAAAGTACAGTAATTATCACCTATTTCTTAACCTACTGGAACACTTCTCTAAGACTACAGATGCAGTAAACCCAATATATCATTATTCAAAGGCAAAGTGTACTTATTTAAACTTGTTTAAGTACATGTTTATATACAGGCATATTGTCTATGAAACATTATTTTGTTCATTTCAGTCATTTTAACACCCTGAATCACAGCAATCAGGCGGAACCTCACAGAAGACAAGTTCTAAACTTTCTATTCGTAGTGATCTTGCCACAATAGTCAAAACAGTTACTATGCAACTGGCTGAGGGTGATCTTATCCCACAGTACCAGACCACTCGCCGTGTGCAGTGTGGCTGCTGAATGGTGCAAATAAGTTATATGATACATCCTCCCATATGAAAGGCACTTTCCTAATATAATTTTGTTGTGGTTGTATACAATACAACTTTATGTGTTATAATTGAACAAAGAAAAATAAGGGGGTAGGGGAGTTCACATTTGCATTAGAAATGGCTGAGATACTCGTAGTGTGATAATATAGACCATGTTAAAAGACATGGTCTTAATATCACGTTCATCGCGCAAGACTTCAACAAGTCCATGAATTTATTAATATTTATGACGTGTTATTTCTTAATAATCACTGTTACAAAATATACAACAGCAGTTGCCTGCACTTATTTTGCACCTTTCATCGTAATAATCCTTATACTGTATTTGGTAAAGTATCTTTTGCATCAATAGGATGCCTCAAAGTCCTTCACAAGATACACTACTGTGAATTGAAATGTCTATAAATTTTGAAGGTGAACATCTCAAAGCACAATACATAACAAAATATACAAGTCTTTACAAAGGCTGAGCAGGAGCTTGAGATGGAAGGTTTTAAAGTGGGTTTTGAAAGCAGAGCAGATGGGCCAAAAAGAGGAGTTTGGGAAAGAGAGGGGCAAAGTGGTAAAATCTCACCCAACTATTCTGGGTGGAGTGCCCAAGAGGCATGAAGCGAGCCAGAATTAGTGGAGGGAGATCAGTGCATGTAGAAGTAAGGTTTCAGGAGTTCAACAATGTAGGTTGGGGCAAGACTAAGGAGACATTCAAAGGCAAGTTGATCTGCTGAGGGATAGGTGCCTGGGAAATCAGGTAAAGAAGATAAATTCTTGAAGATGAGAGAGAATATGGGTTGTGGAGATTGGAAACGGCTGGAGCTTGTAGAAGGTAGAATTGGGGAAACCAGGAAGCACGGTGTTCGTAATGTCAAGTGTGATGGTGAGCTGAGATGCCGTGAGTAACCTGGAATTACAGGAAATGAGCAATCCACAATGTGCTGCATATGTACTTGTGATCTAAGGTGCATCTATTTTGGTATATACTGTATATTATATATTTCCTCATGTACCATATTTTGTAATTCTATTGTTATATAAAAAACTTCATGCTAAATCAGACGGTGATCTCTGCAAATTTGTCTTTACCGCAGAGAACTGGATACTTTTAATTACAAGCTCTATCTAGCAGTTATTGTGTTCCACAAGCCAGGGTCACATGGATAAAAACTAAGTCTTCGGAGTGCATTCAGAGACCTCGATTTGTGATATAATTAGTTGAGATATAACTGTTGGCGGATTGCAAAATTAATGTGTTGCAGTGGAGCAGCTTTTCAATCTGTAGGTAATTCACCTGTAATCTAAACATGTGTTTACTCACTAGCTGATATAGGGCTTTCTTCAGGGTAAAGACCACAATGTCTACGCATGGTGCAAGGTGGAGCAATCAGTCACAGACAGCACAATTAAATGTGATAGCAATAACATATCATTCAACATAAATATTCATTTGATATTAATAATTCATGCTACATAAGGTTGCAAATCAACTTCGCTCACACCTGTCTCTCCACTCCCTTGTCAAACTCCTCCAGTATGGTTATTGACCTACTTACACCACAGAGACAGGGCTCATCAAAGCTCATTCTCTTGGACCTCTCTGCTGCATTCGATAGTCGATCATGCCATTCTCCTCCACCATCCATATCGATATGCTCCCTCTTGGTGACATCATCTGCAGATATTGGATCAACCTCCACATGTATGTGGATGACACCCAACTCTATCTCTCTGCCCCCACGATCAACTCCAGGACGTATCTGTCAGACATCAATTCCTGGATGAGTGTTAACTTTCTATAGTTGAACGTTGACAAGACTGAGGCCCTCCTGATTGGCTCCCATAGGCACCTCCACACCTCAGGCACTGACAGCATCACCATCCACAGATGCACACTCTACCACACTGAACCAGTCCAGAACCTTGGTGTCTTGCTCGACCCTCAACTATGCTTTCTACTCCACATCCATGCCATGACACACTCTGTCTTTCCCCACCTCCACAACATTGCTTGGCTCCACCCCTGCCTCAGCCCTCAGGTCACCAAAACCCTCATCCATGCATTCATCAAATCAAGGCTTGACTATGCCAACTCCTGTTTGTTAGCCTCCCCAACCTTTCTCTCTACAAGCTGTAAATCATCCACAACTCTGCACCTCATGTCCTCTCCCGGAAAAGGCTTTGTCACCCCATCACCCCAACCCTCGCTAGGCTCCACTGACCTGCATGCTGTGGAGTAACATAACTGTACCAATACTGCATTTTAAGGAGAAAAGGAGGTGAAATGGGAAGAAACAAATTGCTATAATCTGACAAAAGAGCAGAATATGCTAGACAGGCTGGAAGTCCTCATGTTCATCATTACAGATTTAGCACTGTGTGCAAAGGCTTGCTGAGATATAGGTATAAATGCTTTCCTATTCAATCTGTTAATTATTAATGGTGATTCTGTTAGAGTTCTTATTAAGACATTACTTTAACATACATACAGTACCAAAACCAAGCTGATTGAAAACTCATCTAGGTTGTAATAATGTGTTTTAATTATTTATAGCCATTTTATTGTAATTTTCTTTCAGTTAGTACAGTGCATTTTTTTTTACAATGGATACTTAAAATGAAGTGTTCATCAACGGATAGTGAACTTACTGACACACAATCCAAGAAATTGTTCAAACTAATGGTCTGCTCTCTCATTCTCTGATATTAGAAACATAGTTTAAAACAGTATACTAGAAGTGCAAGGAATTCAAACAGATGAAACACATTAATATTAAAGTCTAAAGACATTGGTACTCATCTGAGACGCCATCTGGCGTGGAGGGCGCTATATAAATCAAAGTTGTTGTTGTTGTCTTATGTTCAATAATCCTTCAATGGTGTCAGTAGGCTTGTCACCCAACAAAAGCAAGATACAGATACAAGTCTATGATGATACTGGTGATGTAGTGCCCTGAATGTCAGGATCATGCACCACTGGACTGTGCATGCCACAAATACTAACATTTTACAATTATCTGTACTTTCTGTTCATTAGGGTCCGCGATATGGAAATTTTCCGATATAGATATATCGACGGGCTCATATCGAGATATACCGAAATATCAATATTTTCGTACTGAGCATGCGGCATGCGCATTCGGGATGCGCGCGCATTCGCGGCCTATCTCCTCAGGAGGTAAATATCTTTCTCTCTGTGTGTCTCTCACACTCACTCTCTCCATCTCTGTGTTTTTCTGTCTGTGTCTCTGTGTCTCCTCTATCACATCCCCTCCATCTCTATCTATCTGTATATTATCACATCCACCCCGTCTCTCCCCCCACCCCCCCCCGCCGCTGCCGTTACTCTCTCCTCCACTCCCCACGCCGCCGTCCCTCTCTCCCACCCCCGCCCCAGCCGTCTCTCTCCCCCTCCCCCCCCACCCGCCGTCTCTCTCTCCCTCCTCCCCCCAGCCGTCTCTCTCCCCCTCTCCCCCCAGTCGTCTCTCTCCTCCCCCCCCCTCAGTCGTCCCTCTCCCCCTCACCCCCCCACCAGCCATCTCTCTCCCCCTCATCCCCCCCACCCCTTGCATACCTGTATATTGTATTCGAGGACTATGAATACAATATGGCGGCTTTGCACCTCGGTCTGTGCATTGTGTATAGAGATGAGCATTCTGGGTCTTGTAGTTCAATATATCGACTTTTCAATATATCGATATTTTTGAAATACCTTTATCGGCGTATCGGTATGAAAATTATATCAGGTTTTAGCGATATATCAATATCATTATAGCCATTATAGCCATGCAATGCAACTCTCTTACACTTTGGGCTCAATTCTAGAACCAGGCATGAATCAAGCAAATAAGCATTCACCTCTGAGAAAAAATAACATTGTATTAGAAGAAAATAAATCTACTTATTGTGATTAAAGAGATTGTTCGAAACCAATAGAATTTCTAGGTTTGGTTGAGAAAATACTAAGTACTGTATTATAGAAACTGCGAATAAAAAGTGGCAGACAACTTAAGGGAGCTAAAATACAATACATCTCCCAGCCCAGATAAACCACATATCTGAGAGCTTAAGGAAGTGGCCAATGAAACCAGTTGAAATTTGCTCAGTGTTTTTGAGAATAATTGGAAACAGGAGTGGGATCCAAGTAATATCGAAGGACAAATCTGTAGTTAATATAACCTTATAAAAAGAAGCATAAAACTATCCTGAAAACTATAAATTCGTGAGCCTGCACATTTGTATTAGGTACTAAAGTAGAAGGCATTCTGAAAGGGTGAAAAAGAAGTACAGTACCTAGAGAAATATGGAATAGTAAAACAAATGTCCTTTCCATAACGCGGCTTTATGGAAGGGACATTATTAATATTGGAATTCCCCAAACAAACAATTAACCTTGTGATCAAGTGGAAATTAGGATGTACTTTGATTTCAGCACAACTTTTGACACAATGCCACAAAGGAGATCAGTCCAGAAGGGCTTTTAACACAAATTGGAAACTGGTCAAATTTAGGGGAAGCAAATACCCGTAGCAGTTTTACACATAGCTGCATCAGCATTGAATAAAGTGATTTGTGGGTTGCCTCTGAGGTCATGATTTGGATGTAGAGACCAATTTAATGATTGATTGCTGAGCTAATAATAATAAAAGGGGATGTATGGAACAGTGAACTAGTGGACAAGACATGACAAATATCCCGTGTCATTATATATGGATCAACCTAAGTTGATGAGGTTATGAAATGGATGTACATGGTGGGGATACAGTATAAAATAAAATGGAAGACAGAGCCACAACAAAGAAGAAGGATACATGAGTACAAGTGAACAGTGCAATGAAACCATTAGCATGATATATGGCACTTAAGAAGGAAGCAATATATCTTGGAATGTACAAACACGAGGATACATGATGAATTCTAGTGGAAGTGCTAATGAATAGGCCACTTTTCAGGCATCAAGAAATGGATCTACAAACACCCGCGCTAGTCCAGGCAAGTCTACGGCAAATCAAGGCCTATTTCCAGTTGCTACCAAGCCACGATACCCATTGATAGGCTAGAATTAAAGAAAAATTCAACAAAGAAAAAATTATGGTTGGGGACCACTGATATAATGAGTACCTGATGACTGGCCACTTGAACAGCAATTTATCCTGCTGATGGAACATGCGAGCAATGGAAACCTGCCTCTGATTTGGAATTTTTTCAATAAATTTAGTTTAAACCATGCCTCTTCTCAATATTTTCTAGTTGTTGCAGTGGTTTTACAGCTTGTCAACACAAATATGATGCTATTATTACTAATGATGATGCAATCTGAATATTTTGGAAAGTTATGTAGTTTTACGTTATCCAGTACTTCCGTGAATTTTATGATCTACAGAGCACTCTGCACAAAGACCATACAAATGCACTGTATGTATCCAAAGAATGTGCTTAAATAAGATGCCAGGGTGCTGCAATGCATGGAACTGAGGATTGGACGATCATAACATCAAAAGAGAAGTGGGGAGGATTCAATGCTCTGTTGGTCAGTAGCTATTCTGTAACTTTCTAAGTTCCTCAAAAAACATAATCATAAATGTCATAGAGAGTATTTATGTTATTTGCCTCACATTTGGCTCAGGGCAGTTTATGTCTTCTTGGGACATGCTGCTGACAGGAAAGACACTATATAAATGTTAATTTGTATTATGTTGTTGGGTTGTTTGTCAAATGTGAATTTAAGAATGAGATTCAGTAAAAATTTTAGGCAAAGTCTTAAGTATGATTTACAGGTTTTGATTGCTGGTGAGTGCCATAATGTTGGGTTGGGAGGTGGTGGGGTATATGATGGGTGGGGCACCAAGAGCTCAAGAGACTACAGTAATAATCCTTGCATTTGATATATCGCCTTGCAGGTCCCACAACATTTCACAGAATATATTATAAAGTATATTGGCCTTATATTTTGTAGGCAGATAATCACAGACAATGTGCATCCAGTTAATGCTGGAGAGAGAGTAATGTTATTAATGAGTAGCATAGGTTAAGAAAAATAAATACTAGCAAAATATCTGTAAAACTAAATAATACTGCACTAGATACACATATCTAACAATAAACAAGTTGGGTTTAGAATGCTTGACATGCACATCTTATTTTGAATGAACTATGTAAATTTTATTTATTTCATTTTCAAAGAGATAGCACAGTGAACACTTTTGTTTCAGTTAGATCCTCTTTAAAAGGACTTGTGAGATACCTACATTATCAGGGATTATGACCACTGACAGTCATTGTAATGAATGCACATAGAAATTGTCTCTTCTGGCCCAGAATCAAATCCTAAATGAGAAACCAAGGCTATGCAAATGATTAAACTTGGGCTGTTGTGGTAAAGATCAAAATTTTGGTCACTTTGACTTGTCAAGCCTAAACTGTCTGTCACTTTAAGGAGATAGTAATATATTTATAGAGAAGGATAATCTGTCATTCTATGATTTATTGTACCAATGTGTGTACTGTATCATTCGGTAAGTCACATTAAGGCTTCCCATTTGTGGTGTTTGACAGGCATCAAAACAGCAACTGGAATCAGGAAGGCATTTTATTTGCTTCATGTTTTCCCTGCGAGGGAAGGGGAATAGATGAAATTTCCTAAGGTTTCCAGTGAAGGAGGTAGCCTTGTGAGGAGAGGGCAATGAACCCAGATTTAACTTGAATCTAAGTTCCATGAAAATAACATATTTTATATTAATAATCCTTGCATTTGATATAGTGTATTTCATGTATTCTAAACATCTCAAAATACTTCACAGTATACACTGTAAATTGAATTGAGTGTATATTTGTGGGTGAAACGCAGCAGCCAATTGTGCACAACAGTGACCCACAAACAGTTGTGGATTGAAATTACCAATTTATTGTTTTGGGGGGGATTATTATTAGGCATGTGGAGTAAGGAAACTTGCCCAAGGTTTCATCCTGCTCGGAATTGAACCCAGGTCTCTCGTTTGCAAGGCGAGTGCTTTAACCACTGGACTACAGGACACCACATTTATCCAATGTGTGTGCAGTTATTTGGAAAACTTTCTACTTCACATTGAAACAATATTTTGAAAGTATTTTGAAAGAGTTTAAAGAATAAGTCATCAAATTCATTCCATTAGATTAAGGGGAGGACAAGCCATTTATTGTAATAAATGGAGGTCAGCTTTGACCTTTATGCAGTATTAATAAGATAGTTGATTGAAAATTCCATTCATAGACATTTTACTATATTTTTTGTCACAAGACTCCAAAAAGGCTCCTGAAATTCCAAAGGAAACAATGAGTGATTATTAAGAGCTTATCTGTGAATTCCTTACTTCCACACCACAGTTCAGCCTTCGTGGTAAGACCTAAACCAATTTAAATCTATTTCACACTAAGCAGAACTGAAGGGCAATGTTTGTGCATTGTCTTATCAGATGAAGTATAGCATGGAAGGTCAAATTAACAAGGTTATAGAGAGTCAATGTGAAATTTGCCTTACTTTCTCATTGAACTGAGAATGAGATGTCAGAGCATTTTAGTTTCAATACATTGCTGAACATAGTCTATCAAACCATATCGCTGAAATATAGTACATCAAGATTTTTATTTAAAAAAGTAAAAAATCGCCACAAAAATCAATCTTGATCCACAGGGATTCTAGAATAACATTGAGGTAAAATGCATCTTATATTGTGGATGTTTGGCTTTGAGGTTAGGCAACGTTGAAACTCCAGGGCAGGGCTGGGGGAGTGCAGTAATGCCAAAGATGTCTTACTTCAGATGAGATGATAAACTAAGATCCTGCCTGTTTGTTGAAGTGCTTGTTGAAGATCTCAAGGCACTATTTAATAAGAAACCTACCATTTAATCCTTATCACATTGTTGAGACACCTCAAAGCACTTAACAGGAATTACTGATAAATATAGTGACTATGTATTTTATAGACAAATGTGGCAGCCAATTTGTGCACAACAACTATCTGAATGACCCGTTTTATCTGAGGAATTATTGGTTAGGAAGGGAAATTTCAAACAATGTTTGTCAAAAACCAACAATACTCCAGATTACTTGTTTGTGGTTGTTTTTGGGGACACGACTGTGTACAAATTGCTGTCATGTCTGCCTACAACTACACAGTCACGGCACTTTACAACAATTATAATAATAATAATCTTTGCATTTGATTTAGTGCTTTTCACATCTTCTAGACATCTCAAAGTGCATCACAGATTTTACTGTAGTGTGAATTGACTGTGTATATGTGGGTGAAATGCGGCAGCCAATTGTGCACAGCAGTGTCTCACAAACAGTCGTGGATTGAAATGACCAACACATGTTTTTTTGAGGGAATATTATTAGGCGTGTGGAGTATGGAAATTTGCCCAAGGTCTTGCCCTGCTGGGCGAAAACATGCTGAGAAACACATTGGGAAATTTTGACGTTACAGGCACGTCAAATAAAATAATTATTTTTGTTTTGGGGTCAGCAATACCAATATTTTATGTTCTTCCTCACTGACAGGTTTGGGAATAAACACCTCTAACATTTGAAAAAGATTTTCTCCTTCCAAGCAGCACATTTATCACAAACTTAGATTTTTTGTTGCAAATTAATTATTTAGAACTGAATTTTTACTTCAGAATATTTTTTTGGACCACTATCAGGCAAAGAAGCATGAGTCTTCTGTTCTCTGTGGTGGCATTAAAAAATTTCAGGATCCTCAACGGGACAGAAAAATGGACAGCATTTCCTCCTCTCCTTGTGACAGTTATCAGCACTCTGATTTGTTTTTTTCTGAGAATTTTCTGACTGTGATAGAACTGCTTCCAATGACCTATGTTTCACTCGGTTAGTGAGGAGAAACACAGTCAAGAATGCTCACTCCTGATTACTATACAGGAACCCCTGCTGGAAAGTGTGTGTGAACAGTAGATGAGGACACCATCAAGCTTAGCTATGATCGTTTCTTCTATTGCTAATAGCTTGGCAATGCTCACTTTCAAGGTTCACACCTGAAAAACAGCCACTTAGAGAAGTTATTTAAGGACATCCAGCAGCCTTGGAACCACAGCCCAGCAGGAGGAAAAATAACAACAATAATTAATAACAACAAAAAATAACAACATCCATTCTCACCCAACTCCATTGGCTCCCCATCAGCCAGAGGATTCAATTCAAGATCCTGGTCCTCAAGCACTCCATGGCCTCGATCCACCCTAGCTTTGTGACCTCTTAACGCCCTAACAACCTGCCCGCGCTCTCTGCTCAGGGGGCTCCGGCCCACTTCATGTCTCCCGACCCACCCGCCCCACCATTGGCGGGCGGGCCTTCAGCTAATCTAACCTCTGGAATTCCATCTTGCAGTCCCTCTGTCTCACCCCCTCCCTAGCCAACTTGACATCCCACCTCAAGTCCCTCCTCTTCGACAGTTCCATCGGTCATCCCAAATCCCCTCCTTATATTATTGCTTTTGTTGTTTATTGTTCTTGATTTTGTTTATTGTTGTTGTTTGATTCCCCCCCTGCCCTCTGCCCCCCCCCCCCCCATTCTTCTTCTTCCCTTACTCCCTTTCCCCACTTTCTCTCCCCCACTTTTCCCCTTCTCTCCCTCTTCCCTCTCCCTTGCACCCCTCCCTTTTCCTAACTATTGTTCGCCACCTTCATCTTCCTCTCCCCCTTTCCTCTTTTCTCCCTTTCTCCCCTGGTCCTATTTTCAAGACTGGGACACTGCTGTGTGCAATTTGGCTGCCGCGTTTTCACCCACAAATATACAGTTAATTTTCCTACCTTCCTTCCCCAAACTCTGTGAAGCACTTTGGGATGTCGATAAAATGTGGAAAGTGCTATATAAACTTACTTACTTACTTACTTACTTACTTACTTACTTACTTACTTACTTACTTACTTACTTACTTACTTACTTACTTACTTACTTACTTACTTACTTACTTACTTACTTACTTACTTACTTACTTACTTACTTACTTACTTACTTACTTACTTACTTACTTACTTACTTACTTACTTACTTACTTACTTACTTACTTACTTACTTACTTACTTACTTACTTACTTACTTACTTACTTACTTACTTACTTACTTACTTACTTACTTACTTACTTACTTACTTACTTACTTACTTACTTACTTACTTACTTACTTACTTACTTACTTACTTACTTACTTACTTACTTACTTACTTACTTACTTACTTACTTACTTACTTACTTACTTACTTACTTACTTACTTACTTACTTACTTACTTACTTACTTACTTACTTACTTACTTACTTACTTACTTACTTACTTACTTACTTACTTACTTACTTACTTACTTACTTACTTACTTACTTACTTACTTACTTACTTACTTACTTACTTACTTACTTACTTACTTACTTACTTACTTACTTACTTACTTACTTACTTACTTACTTACTTACTTACTAGCTCTGGTGTTAAAAACATTGACTGTCCAGTGCCTTGGGACATCATCCCAATGTGAAAGGTGCTATACAAGTGCAATTTTGTTGTTGTTGTTGTTGTTAACATTTTAGTAGCACCTCCCATAGAATCGTACGGCACAGAACAACAACTTACGTTTATATAGCATCCTTTATGTGGGGTAGCGTCCCAAAGCATTTGATAATGGCAAAGTCTGATACAGAGAAAAGGGGAGAGGGAGCAGGGGAGGTGACCAAAACCACATTCAAAAAGGAAGGTTGTTAGGCGGGGTTTGAAAGGGAGAGAGTTCCAGAGTTTCGGGGTGTTGTAGCTGATGGCACAGCCACCGATGGTGAAGCAGAGGGGACGATGGCAAAACAGGAAACCAGACCCAGCCGAGCAAAGGCAGCAGGTGGTGGAGTAGGGAGTATGCAGATTGGATGAAGGGATTTGAAAACAAATGAGAGAATCTTGATATTGATCAGTTTAGTAATCGAGAACCAGTGGAGCCTGGCAAGGACTGGTGTGACAGGGGTACGGAATTTTGAACATAATTTGAAAGTGAGAAATATTTTACTCCCAAGCAGACTATGCCTTCTGTCATGAAATATGAAGGGACTGTTGTATCTGTAATTAAAGGAGTGATGTATTTAGGGAGAACAGAGGGTTTGATAAAGCTTTGGGCTGAATTTCAAGCGTGTGAGGCGATTTTGTCTTAAAATTAACAATAGCGCAGAGTTCACGGATATTCTTAAATTCAGTCTTCTATGATCTTTTTAAGAGCTGTGGAAAACTGGCTTTTATAACAGACTCAATTGTTCCTATACTTTCTAGTTTAAATCCTCTTAAAGGTGAAATTGTGAGTCCCATATTTTCTATTTAGCAACTGGATGCAACTGTTTATAATGTACAATAACACAATGAGTTGCTTCGATACTGCTCATTTTATTGATTTGTGTGTTTGTAAGTAAATGAAAAAAAATTGTCAAACACCTTTGAGGAGAAGAAACCCTTTTTAAAATAAAGGTAAATTTAATTAATACCGAACAAGTTAATGATTTACATAAAATGTGGGTTTGGTACTTCTGTCCTGTGTCTGAGGCTGAATAATGATGTGTGATCCAGCTTCATGACTCTACTCTATTCCTAAACACGATTAACATTTTTCACCTTTCATGAGATGACTGCAATAATGAATGGCTGCCCAGTTTCATTTAAAAATGATTTTCTTTTTAAAAACAGAGACATTCAATAAGAGATTAATATTAATGAGAAGTACAAGAACGGGGAAGTAGTTTTTTTTTCCCCCTCAAGCTGCCAGTTGCATTCATTATTAAAAGGTGCTAATGTTATTCATTGAAACGAATTCGCTGCAAACTTACATTGACATATTTCCCTGCAAATAGATGCTGCAAGGTGTATGCTGTATGATTATTACATTTGACTTGGCCCACAAACACAGGGTGACCAAAATATTGTGATATCTACCCTATTATCGAAAAACAAATACAAATCTTATAATTTCGTTAAGACTTATTAGACATTGTAATGGTATCACAACTTTTTCAGTTAAGGTTAGATATGTGAAGAAAATATTATAATTGATGCAGTGTCCTGCTGGCTAGCCCCAAACATTTAAAAAAATCTAAGTGATTGGGACTGTACTGCACAGTAAAATATTTCTCCCTCGTAAGTTTGCAATTACTTCCTAATGGCAGAAAAAAATAGGCAGCAGTTAATAGTGGGCAAGGTAAAATTGATGGATCTTAAAACCGCAAATTTGATTTAATGTGATCATGGAAATATTTTGTCTCCGGAAAGATTTCCTGATAGAATTTAGATTGTGAGCTGTAGCCACACAGCTGACTAGACCAACAAACCAATGGCACAATTCAGTGCAAACCATACCAACATTCCTCAGAAATTGTGTTAGTTTCTAAGTAAGTGCTTCTGAGCTGTGTGTTAAAAGATTTAGGATCTCATACTTCTGAAGCTGCAGGGTATTATCAGAGGGGGTATCTTCAGCATCTTCAACATTCAATCTTTTCTAGTTAAGTTTAGAGGTTTGTCACATAAGGTTTGGAATTGAATGGGTGAAATACAATATAGAATTATATTTGTGCAGTGTGTTTCACTTTGGGAGGACGGTCCAAGGAACTAGATAGTCAGGGATTAGGACCCAAGCTGCAGGGTTGGGGTGGGTGGGGGTGGTGGTGTTGGGGTCAGGGAGGGTAGAGAGCAGGGAGGGTAGGAGGAGAAGAGTAGGGTCTTGAGACTTGCCTTGAAGGAGGCCTGGGAAGGGAGCCAGGCGAACGGAGGATGGAACGAAGTTCCAAATGTTGTGATGCCCTAGTTTCGTCCTTCATCAGCATTGTCTCATTTCAAATTCCAAGGAAGTCTCGGTGACACAACACATGAGGCTCACAGACTCTTATGTCGAATATTATGTCGGGATTATGAAATTGTTCAACCCAGCGTTTAGCATCTGCTGAATCTGCCACAGAGATTTCGACTACAGGTTTCGATTCTGTTCAGTTACCGATGAACAGTGAATGGCATGGCCACTACCAGGTAATAGTAGGAGTTATCTATATATATATATATATTATATATATATATAATATATATATATTATATATATATTATATACACATATATTATATATATATTATATACACATATATATAATAAGGAATAAGTAACACAATGCCAAACAGAAAGTGAGGTATTATGTGCAGGTGAAATGCAAACAACCTCCCAACACCAGAAACAAATCAGTGGAGATGAAGCTTTACCTCGTGGCTGATTTGAGACTGAAAGCATCTCTTAGATCAGTTACCCGCAACAGGTGTCTGATGAGTTACATCACAGAGATTAAACGCGTCAATATATTTTTGGCGCAACGCAGGGTTGCAAATATTTTATGAGGATTTGACATCTAACATCAGACATGTTTATTTTGCCGGGACACAGTTCTCTTTCCATTTGATTCAAGTCTTTTTTTTAATGAGTGCTACAAGCAGCTACAGTGAGCAGCATCGCTACTTTACAAGACAACGAATAATCTACATTTAATTGTGCACTTAATATGAAACATAAATTGGCGAAACTCGGGCATCGCATCTAGTTCACTGGGTCTCATTGACAATCCGCAGCCATCCCCTACTTCATTCCTTCGGGCAACATGTGGGTTTTAATTAAAACGCGCTCGCAGTGGAAGTGAAACTTCTGTGCAATTAAATGCAATTTATACATCAGATCACAGTCTCTGGCACACTGGTGACACAGGGACACAGCGCGCCGGAATATCATTGATAAAATAACCAGGTTCCACAGAGGGCAGGGATATTAACACAACGATTCATTTCCTTGCTAGGCAGCCACATGTGTGGGGGTTTTTTTTTGGGAGGGGGGAGGAGGGAGCCAGTTGACACAATAAGGTTTGAGTTCAACCAGTTGTTCGGGCAAGCCTTCAAATGCTTGACTTTGAATTGCACTCTAATTTATAGCTTCAAATCGCAACGAAGAAGCTTGACGAGGGAGGACCCATCGTTTTCAGACAGACGTTTCCAAGATAAGCGCCTCGGGGAGCGCGCTTCAGGAGAAACCCTCCCTTCTCACCGGCATCACTGAGACACATCTCTACCGCGTCTATACTCCAAGTGCGCGCTTCGCAAACGCACTCCAGGCTAGTGTTTCTCTCCAGTTTTCCCGACCGGTTCCGGTGCCCCACCGGCAGCTCGAGCAGAGCTGAGCTGTGATTCAAACAAATATATAATTCTTCTCCTTTATATATGTATATATATATATAAAAAAGGAGAAACAGGACTGACTGGCAATAGTCCGCCAAACAGGCAGCCACAACTCTACTGGAGACGCCAAACACCGCTTAGCAATAACACAAACACAGCAAAGTTCATCGTGTTAATTATCCTTGTGTTGAACTCCAGCACAGAGCTGGGGGGGGGGACATCAAGGGGAGTGGGAGGGGAGTGAGGGGGGGAATCAGAGAAGGGAAATCTCCAGAACCACTTTCTGTGTGTGTGTCTCTCTCTTTCTCTCGAAAAGTTTGGCTGCATTCTCCTCGTCGACGGAAATACCGCAAAGAAGCAAAGGAGCGTCGTCCCCCTTACCTTCAACGGTGGTTTCCAGCAGCCCGAACTGCTCCAGCACCTTCACAAACAGCACGACCACCACCAACACCGCTATCATTTCAAGCCCTTCCAAGTTCATGGCGCTCAGGTCATTGTGTCTCACTCTGTGTGTGTCTCTCTCTGTCTCTCTGTCTCTCTCTCTGTGTCTCTCTGTGTCTCTCTCTGTGTCTCTGTGTCTCTCTGTGTCTCTCTCTGTGTCTCTCTCTGTCTCTCTCTGTGTCTCTCTCTGTGTCTCTCTCTCTGTCTCTCTCTGTCTCTCTCTCTGTGTCTCTCTCTCTCTCTCTGTGTCTCTCTCTGTGTCTCTCTCTCTGTCTCTCTCTGTCTCTCTCTCTGTGTCTCTCTCTCTCTCTCTGTGTCTCTCTCTCTGTGTCTCTCTGGCGGCTGGTGTGTTGTCTGCTGGTCTGTCTGCTGGTGAGGCTGGCGGACGACGACGACGTTTAAGGCCACAGTTCAGAGAGCGAACACATCCCGTGTGGAAAAGCAGCCCCGGCCAGGAGTGGCAGTCACAGGGATGACTCTGGCCCGGCGGGATGGGATGATCCGCTCGCTCGTTATCACCGCTGCACAGCCAAGGCGGCTCTGCATCAACGACTAGAGGGATGTCCCACAGGTCACTCTCTCACTCACTCACTCAGTGACAGTCCCCAGCTGGGTGGGTGGGTGGGTGGGCAGTGATGGCTGGCTGGCCGGCCGGCTGGTCCTCTGGGACTTCACTGCTCCTTATACCAATCCTGCTGGTGGCATCATTGCGGGGAAAACCGGTTGCCTTAGTAACGGGAGGGAGCGGCTGGCTGTGGATTCACATTGGATGCGGATCAAAACAATCAGACCCTCGTGGGGAGCCAAAGGCGCAGGGGCTGGGTGGCAATGACAGACAGACAGACTTCTCCCCCCTCCCCTCCCTCCCTCCCTCGCTGGTGACTGTGAGCTTGACATGGAAGTGCCTGTTTAAAGATATATTCTGTGCTGGACGAGCTACAGGCTGCTGGACTGTTTATTTGCCACTGCTCGCTGTCCAGGTAATGCAACCTGAACAGAGTTGGTGAAAGGCAAACCACGACTGAAACTCTCGCTTCTTTTTTTTCTTGAAAGAAAAATATGATGATGATTATTATTATTATTATTAATAACTGCATATTACACCAAACAGTTTTTTTTCTATGTAAAAAAAAATAAAAAAACTTCTGTCCCATCAAAGTTTGATGCGATTATCACCTTTGGAGAAGCCAGGGTGACAATAATAACCTGAACAGCAGCAGCGATTCAGTGCAAAGGGCACTGAGCTCCAGGAGATATGGTTTCCACATGAACTCGAGTGCAAGTGGAGCAATTCGGTGTCACTAGAGTCGCTGGAAACTCGTGTTGCCTCGTATTGAAAGCCCAGCGGGTTTGGAAGCCAGAGAGAGGGAGAGCTTTCTTTCCCCTTCAGTGGAACTTGTCCCTCCCTCACAGAGCAAAGCTTCAGGGCAAGGCGCAGGGAGAGAGGCAGAGGGAGAGAGAGGCAGAGGGTTGGAAGCATCAAAGGAACCACTTGCTGCTTGTGATCAGCAGATTGAGAGAAACCCGTGCGAGGGTTGAGACGGTCATTTAATAGCGGTGGAGCGAGCGACGCTGGCGTGTGTAAAGAGTTTCCCTCTCTGTGGCATTTGCACTGAATATAACCAGAATGAACCATTAACTTCGGTATGCACATCAGCACACCGTTCAGGCGTAACGCGAGGCGAGCTGACAAGAGTGTCACACTCTACCAGAGGTGATGAAAGACTAAAAGTTCAGGAACATTCATTGGGTTTGCAATCATTTCCCTGAAATCACGGGCTGACAAGCCGTTCATAATCTCCCTGTCAGCACCAGGCTAGAGAAACATACATTGCCCCCTCCCCCACCACCCCGCCCTCCTCCTCCATGTGTCAATACTGTCTGTCACAGCAAGGGTAGAAAGGAAACTCTAGTTGGGTTTTAATTTCTCTATCAGGCTGCCAGGGCAGATTCTTCCACAGATTAAGATCCGACAATTTTTGTTTCAAGATTCGGTTGGCGTGTGTTTCTCTCTCACACACGCCAGGCGGGAGGTGCGAAGAAACAAACAGAAACTGTCAAATGGTTCAGGTCTTTTGATCCAAGGAAAATGCGTTGTGCAAATTACCACCCAACAACTACATACAATATGCTTAAAAGACCACGATAATAAAAGCCAAACGATTGCATTACTCAGTGCACATTTCTCCCTTGTCTGTCCTTTCTCTGCTCTCTCTGGTCTGTTTCTTCTGTCCAACGCTGTTTGATTGTGTCTTTTTCTCTGTGGTTTCTGTCTTTTCTTCTCTTTTCTTCTCTGCCTGTTTTTCTCCCCTTTCCTTTCCCTTCCTTTCTCTCTCTCTCTCTCTTTAATGTCTCTTAATGCCTTGGATTCCGCCTTTCAATGTTATCCCTTGTCCTTTTCCCTTGCCTTGTCTGCTCTTTCGTCCACACCCTTGTTCTCTGTCTTTTATTCTGGTTTGATGACCGTTCACATTTATCTCCCTTTCTTATATAACTTCTATTTTTCAAATGTTCTTTGCCCCATTCTCCCTTTCCATGTCTTGATCACCCTCTCCCCTCTGAGCCAAAAACGATTCTAATGTTTGCAACATACTGCATCCTATATACCACTAAGTTATTGTCTAGGGAAGTAAATATTTGCAGGTCAAATTTCAAAAGGAAATACTGTCGTTTGTCACTGACCTTAAAGGTAATCGAAGCAAATACTCCAGTCATAGAATTACAATAATGGGAATTCTCAAGCTTTAGGAAAGGGAAATAGTCCAAGGAAAAGATGGCAAAACCATAATTGTGTCATTACTTTACAAATGTGCTTTATCTCTTAACTCACAATATATAGCAAGAGGAATAAACCTTGAGATAATGATACTTTTGCATAGTTTAATTGAATATATGTTCCAAGATTTTTTTATATCTATGTATATCTCGAATTATGCTATTATTGGTGATTGTTTCAATTCGTTTCCATGTCTCATTCTAGCTACTTTGGTGTGTGTGTGTGGGGCGGGGGGGGGGGGGGAGTGTTTGCATGTACTAGTATTTGACAAGCAAAGGGAAGCAAGCAATATTATTTACACTCGTTAAAAAAATACTTGGAAGCAATTTGGATTCAAGATCTTGTTCCATCAAAATGGCAATTGCATCTTGGAACAGATTTCATCCATGGGCTTTTAAGTAAGAAAGAATCCTTTCCAAGCTACTGGTCACCCAATGTTCAGAGAACAATTATTAAACTATTTTACACATTATTTTCCAGTGGATTACAACTCCAGAATACAATGCAATTGTAACAATTATATTTAACAAAATATAATTGTTACAATTGCATTGTTACAATTAGTTACATTGTACATTGCACAAATAACACTTGTTATCTTTTGCTCCCATTTTAAGGGAGGATTGTGGGACTTGTTGAATTGATAGAAAAGCATTATGGAATAATGTCAAGCAATAGTTAACAAACTGGAGTGAGCTCCCAATGTTACTAGGTGGTGAGTGCGCAAATTGAGGTTTTCTTCATTAGTTTCATTGCCAGTTAATGAAAATGCAGCAGCCAAAAATTATACATCTTCAATATTGAGAATCTCATGGTTTGGAGGCAGCTAAGGAAATAAGAATAAGGTGTCATCCTTTGATTCATAAGGTTGCCGGTTCAAGTCCCACATCAATAACTAGTTGCATTCATATAGTGCCCTTCACTCGGTAGCTTCCCATAATGCTTATATAAAAAAACATTGGGGTTGGGACAGCGCTCACTATCAACAACAACAACAAAATTACATTTATAGAGTGTCTTTCACATCGGGAGGACGTCCTAGGATGTTAAACAGTCATATCGGGACTGACTGATTAACCATCAGATTAACCATTAAACAAAGGCCAAGTGGACTTTAGTTATCCTATGGCACTATTTGGAAATTTATTGGTGTCCTGGCCAACAATCCAGAATTGATTATTCACATCAAGGCCATTCATGGGACATTGTTGTAATCACTTTTTTTTACAGCTTACAAATATACAGTCACAATACTTAACAGTAAAAACATAAGAAATGCTAGCCAAAAAAAGACAAAGGTCTATCTTGTTTGTCTTCCACCTTCCTGGCAGTTGCATGCATATATGTTCCCAAACTACCTATGTACTATATCCCATAATGTTATTTCCTAAAAGAAAATGATCTAATCTGTATTTGAAAGAATCAACACTTCCTGCTTCAACGTCTCCTTGGAGAGCTTGTTCCACAGGTTCACTATGCGCTCACTTGAATAGCATTTGTGTAGATTTGTTCTGAATTTATCCCCATTTCATGCCCTACATCAGGTGTGACATCAGCACTGTCAACGCAGTAAAATAAAAGACTGCATGAAAAATATCCTTTCCATTACCCAGACATAGACTGAGCATGCACATACTGTATCATGCAGTGATTGTTTTGGCAGTTGTGAGGTTGAGTGCATGGTTCATTAAAAAGTACTGGTGTAATAAAATCCCACAGCTATACACATTTCTTCTTGTTTGAGTTACTAATAGATGGCTTGTCCCAGTCACTGATCTGTAAACAAAAATCCATTACTGCCTTAAAATTAAACTGAGATTTGACAAAAGCTTTCATTGCAGACCTAAATTGTTTCCAAAAAACTGAGTTTAAAGCTTATAATAGCAATTAGTCACACTGTTAACAGCAGGATCTCTGTGCAGAAGCACACGAAAGACACCAATAAATTTCTGAGTGAGTCAGCGGATTTCTTAATTCTGAGCTCTGTTACAGATGGTACACAACCATAGCAAATGATTCCACAGTGATCTGACTCCACACTAAGGAATGCAAAGAAAAATTGGCAGGTAAGACAACTAACGAGCAGTGGACAGCGTTCAAAGAGGAGATAGTTCAGGCACAGGTCAAAAGCATCCCCACAAAGGTGAAATGTAAGGCATCCAAACCTCCCTGGATGACTAAGAAAATCGGGGCCAAAATAAAACAAAAAAAAGAGGCTTATGATAAGTGTCAGGCTCAAAATTCAGAAGGGAACCAAGCAGAATATAGGAAGTGTAGGATAGAACTAAAAAAGGAAGTTAGAGGGGCAAAGAGACTGCATGAAAAACAATTAGCGAGTAAGATTAAGGGGAACCCTAAGGTTTTTTACCAACATATTAAGAGTAAAAGGTTGGTCAAGGATAGGGTGGGGCCAATTAGGGACCTAGGAGGAAATCTCATTGTGGAGGCAGAGGGCATGGCTGATGTACTGAATGAGTACTTCGCCTCTGTCTTCACAAAAGAAAATGATACAGCCAATGCCATGGTATTAGAGGAGAGGGTAGGAGAAATGGATAGAATAATTATAACCAGAGAGGAAGTTCTAAAAAGGTTGACGTTGCTCAAGGTGGATAAGTCACCTGGTCCGGATGGGATGCACCCTAGGTTACTAAGTGAGGCACGGGAGCAAATAGCAGGGACTCTGGCCACGATCTTTCAATCTTCCTTGGACACAGGGGTCGTGCCAGAGGACTGGAGGATAGCTAATGTTACTCCCTTGTATAAAAAGGGGCAGAAGGACAAGCCTGGTAACTACAGACCAGTCAGTCTAACGTCGGTAGTGGGCAAACTTCTAGAGTCCATAATCAGGGACAAGGTAGATCTTCACTTAGAAAGATATAGGCTAATAAAGGACAGTCAACATGGATTTGTTAAAGGCAAATCTTGCCTTACAAATCTGATAGAATTTTTTGATGAGGTAACGGAATGGGTGGATAATGGTAGCACAGTTGATGTAGTTTACACGGACTTTCAAAAGGCATTTGACAAAGTGCCACATGAGAGACTTATTATGAAATTAAAGGCCCATGGCGTAAAAGGGACAGTGGCTGCGTGGATCCACAACTGGCTGCGAGACAGAAAGCAGAGAGTTGTATTGAGCGGCTGTTTTTCAGATTGGAGGGAAGTGAGCAGTGGTGTGCCACAGGGATCGGTTTTGGGACCATTGCTGTTTGTGATCTACATCAATGATCTGGACTTGGGTGTACGGAGTACAGTTTCCAAGTTTGCTGATGACACTAAGTTAGGGAGAATAGTAAATAGTGAGGAGGATAGTAGCCATCTGCAAGAGGATATAGACAAATTGGTAAAGTGGGCAGACACATGGCAGATGAAGTTTAATGCAGAGAAGTGTGAGGTGATGCATTTTGGGAGAAGAAATGAAGGGAGGCAATATAGGCTAGATAGTACAATTTTAAATGGTGTGAAGGAACAGAGAGACCTGGGGATTTGTGTCAGTGACTCGTTGAAGGTGGCAGGACAGGTAGACAAGGCTGTTAAGAAGGCATATGGGATACTAGGCTTTATAAATAGGGGTATAGAGTACAAAAGTCAGGAAGTGCTGACTAACCTCTATAGGACTTTGGTGAGGCCTCAGCTGGAATACTGTGTTCAATTCTGGTCACCACACTACAGAAAGGATGTGAAGGCATTGGAAAGGGTACAACGAAGATTTACTAGGATGGTGCCAGGATTGAGGGACTTCAGCTATGAGGAGAGGCTAGATAGGCTAGGGTTATTCTCTCTGGAGCAGAGAAGATTGAGGGGAGACCTAATAGAGGTTTATAAGATCATGAGGGGTTTCGACAGGGCAAATAGAGAAAAACTATTTCCACTCGTGGGTGAATCTGTGACTCGTGGTCACAGATTTAAAATAGTTTCAAGGCGAAGTAGAGGGGAGCTGAGGAGAATTCTTTTCACTCAGCGAGTTGTTCGAATCTGGAATGCATTGCCTGAAAAGGTGGTGGAGGCTGATTCGATAACAACTTTTAAAAGGGAATTAGATCTTTATTTAGGGAGAACAGGTCCATTAGGCTATGGGGAGCGGGCAGGGCAGTGGGATTGAATCGCTCTTTTCAAAGAGCCGGCACAGACTAGATGGGCCGAATGGCCTCCTTTTGTGCCGTAAAATTCCATGAATCTATGAATCTATGAATCTATGAATACATCAGGCATTTCACTACACCAGCGATGGCATTCCCTCATCCCCAAAAAGAACAAGAAAACAAATCTCCACATTGATTAAAAGTAATAAATTCATCATTGACTCAATGATTGTTTATGGGACATCACAGTGTGCATTTCCTACAAACATGCAGAAATATTATTAAGAGCTTTGAGAAGTTCATGAGTTTTCATGTTCTACACAAAATGTAAGGATTATTATTGATATTACAAATATTTTTTTTGCTATAGATTAAAATGGCTTGTATCCCAGATAATAAACAGTTCAGTAAGTATAAATCTTAACCTACATGATGCAACTTACAATGTTGCACACCAATTGGTTGCAGTAACTGCAAAATGCTTGGATTTAGATCAATGCTCATATTTCCACATAATAAATCTTAAGAAATACTGTATAAAGTCCAGGCGAATGTTCACGTGGAGAGGTGAAAACTGCAGAAAAAAAATCCACTTTCTACTGAGTGAAATTTATAGACACCTAGGAATAGAATCTCTGTCAATCATGCTAGTCCAGATGGGGTGTGGTGCGTCAGTATAAGAGAAGGCAAAGGAAAAATATATTGAAAATATATATCTGGCATTCACGTTGGCTCAGTCGATAACAGCACCCTGTTGTACTCAGGCATACTGAACAGGAAGGTCCTGGGTTTTGATCCATTAGTTATCTAAGCACAACCAGGCAATTGGGTTTAGTTGGCCTTGAATTTAGCCCAATCTAACACTGTGGTACTATTTGGTCTTAAAACTGTGAGATGGTGAGGATTTGTGGAAAATTCTCCAATTCAGTCTTAATTTAGGAGTTGATTGTCCCATTGAAAAATAATAAACAATAATAATCCTTGGATTTTGATTTAGCGCTTTTCACATTTTATCGACTTCTCAAAGTGCTTCACAGAATATACTGGAAAGTGAATTGACTGTATATTTGTGGGCAAAAGCGGCAGCCAATTGTGCACAGCAGTGTCCCACAAACAGGATTGAAAATCATAGAATCATAGAATTTTACGGCACAAAAGGAGGCCATCTAGTCTGTGCCGGCTCTTTGAAAAGAGCGATTCAATCCCATTGCCCTGCCCGCTCCCCATAGCCTAATAGACCCGTTCTCCCTAAATAAAGATCTAATTCCCTTTTAAAAGTTGTTATCGAATCAGCCTCCACCACCTTTTCAGGCAATGCATTCCAGATTCGAACAACTCGCTGAGTGAAAAAATTTCTCCTCAGCTCCCCTCTACTGCGCCTTGAAACTATTTTAAATCTGTGACCACGAGTCACAGATTCGCCCACGAGTGGAAATAGTTTTTCTCTATTTGCCCTGTCGAAACCCCTCATGATCTTATAAACCTCTATTAGGTCTCCCCTCAATCTTCTCTGCTCCAGAGAGAATAACCCTAGCCTATCTAGCCTCTCCTCATAGCTGAAGTCCCTCAATCCTGGCACCATCCTAGTAAATCTTCGTTGTACCCTTTCCAATGCCTTCACATCCTTTCTGTAGTGTGGTGACCAGAATTGAACACAGTATTCCAGCTGAGGCCTCACCAAAGTCCTATAGAGGTTAGTCAGCACTTCCTGACTTTTGTACTCTATACCCCTATTTATAAAGCCTAGTATCCCATATGCCTTCTTAACAGCCTTGTCTACCTGTCCTGCCACCTTCAACGAGTCACTAACACAAATCCCCAGGTCTCTCTGTTCCTTTACACCATTTAAAATGGTACTATCTAGCCTATATTGCCTCCCTTCATTTCTTCTCCCAAAATGCATCACCTCACACTTCTCTGCATTAAACTTCATCTGCCATGTGTCTGCCCACTTTACCAATTTGTCTATATCCTCTTGCAGATGGCTACTATCCTCCTCACTGTTTACTATTCTCCCTAACTTAGTGTCATCTGCAAACTTGGAAACTGTACTGATCAATATTTTTTTTTAAATTTTTTTATTTTGACACATTATTATTAGGCATGTGGAGTAAGGAAACTTGCCCAAGGTTTCGCCCTGATCTGCTTGGATTCGAATTCAGGTCTCACGCTTATAAGGCGAGTGCTCTAACTACTAAGCTACAGAAAAGTTCCTAATTTTAACAGAATTTAATAATTTTCAACAATTCTGCATGATCTTAATTTTACAACAAAGTAATCTTATTGGTTTATCCAGCCTAGTTTTGCCACACTAAAACAGTAAGCTTTTTGGTGTTATGGTTGGGGCTTTAGAAAATTAGCCATTTTGTAGATGTCATGAATGGGACCCCATTGGTATGATTCAAACACACATGTGCCTAAGCCTTGGCTCACTCTGAATAAACTATCAATTTAAATTGGGAGTAAATTGAAGGGTGAGTAAATAGTCTTTAAGCAATTCTCTTCCAATATGATGTTGAACAACACATGCTCATATCTTCACTTCCTATCTATACAAAGGTCCCGATGGAATTCTAATTTCAAAAGTCGATTGCAAAGAATACAAATGACAGAACAGGTTCAGTGTTTAAGAACAAGTGAGATACAAAGCTAAATAGCAAAATCTCCACAGTGATGCTCTGTTGGTAAATGGATACATCAGTTATGCTGCGTAATTCTGGAAGAATACAAATAGCCAGTTTATGTATGGTTCAACAGCTTTTAACACAATTGCTAATGACAGAGCAATCACAACAGTTCAATGACTGGAATGTTCAGATTAATTATGATTTTGTTTATGTAAAAGAATATCAATATGACAGATGTACTAATATTAATTATTTGGTCTGTGGAGCCTGGATGGGTTAAATGGCTACTTCTATTCAAAACGTTTGTCCAATCCAAGGTTCAATTTTGTGTTCTTTATAAAACACTTATTGTGGGAAGATGGTATTTTGCTTTCTGGCCTTTTTTTTTCACTTTTGGGGCTTTCAAAAACAAGTCATTTTGCAAATGTCCATAAATTGGACCCATACACACATGTCTAAGCCTCAGCTCATGACATTATTTCCTGCTGTCAAACATCTCCAATCTTTATGTAGGGTACAGACAGGCAGGAATTGGGAAGCTGTGCAGCAGTAGACCTTCTGGAGAGCTCTGATTGCTGATCATATCCTTGGCCAGAAAACACCTTGTTCACAAAGTGGGATGAAGATTCAGCTCAAAAGGTGTAACAAAAACTATGTCTCATTCATGATAGAAATAAATAGCTTGCAGTTTGTAGCATCTTGTAACCGCATCATATTAATAATATTAATAATTATTGTACATTAATAAACATCCATTTGAACAGGCTGCTCTTCTGTGCCTTGGTTTACAATCACAATCAGAATGCAGCGTACTGGATTTTCAGCATATACTATATGGGTTGCAAATACTGTTATGGGTCTTGAAACCACAACTTTCCGACTCAGAAGTGAGAGTGCTACCAGGTTGAAAGAGATATTGGGGTGCTTGTTGCCTCAGTGCCTACCATGTCAATTCAGTATGTGTGGCACCAATAAACAAGGTAAATAGGATGGAGGGCTTTATTACCAAAGTTCAGATTACCAGAGTCATACTCAATCAATGTTGTCCTCCAGTCAGGCTACACCTACAGTACTGCAAACAAGTCTCACCATTGTTCAGTCCCAGTGACAGTGCAGAGGGGAGCCCCGATGTTGGAAGAATTAACTATGAACAGGTTACTGGGAAAGATGTTTGACACCAGAATGCTGTTTAGAACCATTCTTCAATTCATTTTGAAGCTATTGTTTTTTAGGTTATTTTAAAATTAAGACGAAAGTTAAGAATTGTACGCATTTGTGAATTCTGAAATGCGAAAAGATAGAATCAAAGTCTAGACCCAGGTGGCATTTCTCCCCCAAGGTCTGTATTTTGAATTGCTGATCCACAGGAACTGAATGGTTTTCTCAGTGAGTGTTTTCCAGCCAATGCATCTCCTGCTGCCTCAGTGATTAGATCAGGTCGGGGAGGTGGAAGGAGGGATGGATTCTGACCTGCTCACTTCAGGGAAAGAGCAAAGGAGAGCAGGCTTTTTCCTTACAGGCACAATCGATGGTGTTTGCTGTTACTCCTACTCATGGCTTGCAGCAAATCAGTGACCTGTTTGAAGAAACTGCTTGCTCTCTGTTGTCTTGAAAGAAAATCCTAATTAAAGGAAATTATCAATTGCTTTAATTTGCCATGATTTAAGTGATAAAACACAGCATGGAATGTCCACCCCCTACTAAAACTGCCAATTGTCTGATGCACACTGACAGCCTCACAATGAGCCATGCTTCTGCACTCAGGACATTTTACGGGTAGCGGCAAATGTGGAACATTGACCAGAACTGAACCAAACTGAAGGATGGATCGGATCATCTACGTTTCATGTTCCCTCAATGGCTTAGCTTTCATAGTAATAATAATAATCCTTGCATTTCCTATAGTGTCTTATCATGTCGTTGGGATATCTTGAATTGCTTCACAGAATATACTGAACAGTGGATTGACTGTGTATTTTGTGGGCGAAATGCAGCAGGCAATTACACACAGCAGGTTCCCACAAAGAGTCCTGGATTGAGTGACCCAATTGTTATTATATTTATTTATTTTTTATAGCGATTATTACCCTGGGAAAGTGATTCACCAATCGACTAATAACTGGTTTCCTATTTACTGCTAGGTAAACAGGGCTTGTGAAGTAAGCAAATGCCTAACATTTTGCCCTTCTAGGAATTGAACCCGGATCCTCTCGTTTGTGAGGCAAGTGCTTTAACCAAACATGAAGGCTTGTAGCTTAGTAGTAAGAGCACTCGCCTTTTAAGTGAGAGACCTGGGTTCAATTTCAGGCAGGGCGAAACCTTGGGCAAGTTTCCTTACTCCATACTGATTATAATCGTTAAAAAAAAATTGGTGATTTCAATCCACGATTGTTTGTGGGACACTGCTGTGTGCAATCGGCTGCCACGTTTCGCCCACATATATACAGCAAATTTACTTTACAGTATATTCTGTGATGTACTTTGAGACATCTAGAAAATGTGAAAAGTGCCATATCAAATGCAATGATTATTATTATTACACTATAGAATTCCACAAATTAGCTTGCGCCTGGGTAAAATCTGTCATAAAATTTACAATCATGTAGAACTGTGGAACATTCTTAAAATTCAAAACTTATTTTTGAAGCTTTAAAAAGATCCATCTTCCAAATGAACATTGAATTTAATAATTTTGCACAATCATAAATGTTGTCTTGAAGATACAATTATTTTGATTGCTAGGAAACAGCTCTAGGTGTAATTAATGTTCACTTGGTATAGCATGCCATCGAGAATCATGGACAGGTAATAAGGATGGGTACATGTTAAGGAATTCAATGTTCTGCAAACCAAGACTCGGTGACTTCAAGCCAGGACAAGAAAGCGAGATGTAATAAGCTGGAATAGGGACCTTGAATGGAGGATTGCAATTCAATGACCTCTAGTTCAATGTGAAGGTGGTTTGAATGTTTGTGGCTTGATACGCTCCCATTATTCACTTTACACATTCCAAGAGAAGGCTTTGATGTCTACATTTCCCTTTCCTGATCAATTTACAAAAGTATATTTTTCTTAGGGTACACTAGATTACAGTAAATATATATCCAGCACTTGTAATGCTTTTAAATTGCTACTGTATTTCATTCCTGCACAGTATTTTCTTCCTGCGTATGAACACTGTTGGGTAATTTGTTTGATTTAGAATTGTGCCACATTTTTATCCATTTCACAGCAGCCTATTTAGCTGTCTATCTAATCTTCCAATCCCTTCTCAAAGCTAACACATCAGTCATGAATTTGTCATTAGAAGATAAGATGCCAGGTGTGCCTAAGAATTCCAATGACAAATAATAGACAGCAACACAATTAATATTAGAGCCAAATTGCCTTAGTGGTGCAGCAACATTTTCTAACCCAATATATATTTTCCCATCCCCTTTCACTTTGCAAATCTATTCTGTAGTAAAAGGCAAAACACCAAATTTCATATGATGTGACATTTACATCTAAAAGGTCTGATCACAAGATGTCTGACTACACAAAGAAACTGATGAAAATGCTTTAAATGGTTTATTTCACCAGTTAAGCCATTGTTTAAGCAGGCTTTCCTTTAAATATGGAAACTAAAATGGTTGGTGATATTCATCAAAGTGATTTCAACAGATTTTGACGGTACACCATAATGAAAACTCATTATCAAATGAAAGTCCTGCAGCTCTTGTTCATTCTACTTTATCTCTGGTTGAATGTCTTGTTTCATGATAGATAGATAGTAAACTTTTTCGCTGTCATTTATTTTGCATCTAGGCTGGCATTCCAATACAATGCTGGGGGAGTGCTGAATCGCCAGGGGTGCTTCAGATGAGACATTAAACCGAGCTCCGGTTTTTGCCTGTTCAGGTGGTTGTTAACAACAACAACAACTCTGATTATATAGCGCCCTCTACGCTGGACGGCGTCTCAGAGCACTTCACAATAGCAGATACCGGGACCGTGCCAGAGGTAGTAAGGTGACCAAAGGCGCGGTCGAAGAGAAAGGTCTTCAGCTAGGACCTGAAACTGGGAAAAGAGGGGGCAAAACCAAGGTAGTGAGGGAGGGAATTCCAGAGCCTCAGGGCATAGTGGCTGAAGGCAAGGCCGCCGAGGGTGGAGCGGAGGACATGGAGGAGGCCAGACCCAGTGGAGCGAAGGCAATGGGTGCTGGTTTGAGGAGAGAGAGGAGGTCAGAGAGGTTAGGGGGGTGCAGAGGAGTGGAGGGATTTGAAGACAAGGGTGAGGATCTTGAAATCGATCCTCTCGGGGACAGGGAGCTAGTGCAGGCTGGCAAAGATTGGGGTAATGGGGGAGCGAAGTTTGATGCGGGTGAGAACGTGGGCGGCAGAGTTCTGAATCAGTTGAATATCTCATGGCACTATTTGAAATTGGAATGGAGGTTTTCCCAGTGTCCTGGCTAAACATTCCCCAGAAATAATTGATCACTCGTTTCATGGTTACTTATACACACATTGGCTGCCACAATCACATATAAAATACAGTCGCTACATGTTACTGTAAATCTGTGGAACACTTGTTCTCCTGTTGTCCTCATAATGCGTGTGACCCCTCCTCTCTCCCAATTCCAGCACCAAGGTTGAGGCAGGAGATTTCAGTTAGCATCATATTTTTTATTGGGGCGTTTTAGTGAAGCTTCTTTTTATACTGTCTTCGTTTAACCCTGTGAAAGGGCATTCAGCCATCAGCTATACAGTTGATCGCAAAACGAAGATGAGAAGTTGTTTTTAATATTCACTAGGTAAGGTTCTTGGTTGCTTGTTTGCTCACAACTGCTAAGGAACTGGCAAACTCCTCTGGGCACAACAATAATAATAATACTTGCATTTAATATAGAACCTTATCATGTCTTTGAAACATTTCAAATCGCTTCACAGAATATGCTGTAAAAGTGAATTAACCGTATATATTGTGGGCGAATCACAGTAGCCATTTATGCACAGCATGTCCCACAATCATGGATTGAGTGACAGTTAATATCTATTTTTTTATTAATCCTCATAAGGCAGTTATAGTTGCAGAATGAATAACATCACTTAACAGCAATAGTACAAGCCCTATCAAGGTCTGGTCAAGAGTTCCATCTGGATTCTACTTTGTGAATAGCAAGAAAGATGTGGTGTCATATAAAAGGATCCAGTAGCACATTTGATATATATCAAATCTGTTTTAAATTGTCACATTTTTCATCCCAACATTGCCATGGTGTATCGAATGATGGCACAGCTATTTGCTGTATTAAGTTTTCTCACATTCTTTTCTTGGTGTTTCTGTGTCTCTGCTTGGTACCAATCATATACAGAAAATGACAAACTACAGTACTATATGTGTTCTAGTTCTTAAAAGTGAGCTCTGGAATTTGAATGATGAAAAAGTCCAGAAAGACTCATGAGGTTGATTGTTATTAATGCTGTGCATTTCTCATTCAGACGTCAGTTACCGGAATGCTTGTGTTGGACAAATAATTTTTCTCTTGGTGAATTTGTGTGCTGACCAATATCAATGATGTAGAATGGAATACTTTTCCATTTCAGTCTGAGTATGTAGCACTCCCAGAACAGGTATAGCACTGTCAAATGTAGAATGAACCTTTCACTACCACTGTAATGGGCCTTAATCCTCAGAGTACCATCAAATGAGTTACATGTTCACAACTTACAATTCCAACTGTACAATTGAAAATTGTTTCAGAGATTGACAGGGTCATATATATTCCATGGACCTGTCAAATCATTCATGTTTCAAATTTACAATTGAATGCAAAACCAGGATGACACAACAGTTGGTTCCAGCACAGCACAGACAGCCAGCTTGGTTGCTTGAAGAAAGAAGGGAGGTCAGATTTATTTGGAGGTAGAAAACAGATTAGAATAGACATAATAAAGCCAAAAATAAAGTTCAAATTAAATAATGCAAACAGGGAGAAAAGGTGGAAGAGAAAGAGTGGTGACCACAGTGATATGTAGCCAAGGTTTTTCAAATCAATCACTTCAATTTCAGCATGGCAGAAAGCCTGTTCCTCTTATATTGTATAGAACTTAATTTTCTACAACCAGGGTAAAGTTCACAACTACCTTAAAATGATGGTTATAATTTAAAAAATCAAATTTTTATGGCATTTTTTACATCGTGCCCTAAAGCACATTCACGGTGCTGGATAGACCCACTAGCTGAGGGTGAGTGAGAGTTGAGTCCGGTGGACAGGAGAAAGATGACATGAAAGCGACAAGACAAGAACATTTGAGACATGCCTTGAAAAATGGGATTAAGGAAACGAGTCAGAGAGACGCCGAGATGGAGTTTCAGAGAGAGAGGTAGGTAGGATGAGGGAATTGAAGGAGGGCAGTGCACGCCGAGTGAAGGGGCAACCGGGTCAGTAGGGTCAAAGGGAGCCACAGAGGGTAGATGGTTCAAGACTGTGGAGGGGATTAAAAGTAAGAATAAGGATTTTAAAATTGTTCTACTAGGGTAGTGGTGGCAAATTTGTGGCCCGTGAGGATGAAATCCAGTACCAGGGATTGAGAATGGGGATGATAGGGGAGGATATAAGAGGATATGGGCTTCAGTGTTCTCAATAGTCTTTGTCGAGAAAGGTTGGGAAGTCTGATGAGCAGAGTATTGGTGTAATGTTGTATCATCATTTTTATAACTCTTGCAGTATCACAGTTGAGTTCTCTTTCCTGTGGTAAGTGTGATCAGAAACAAAGCTTAACACAATACTCTAGATCAGGTTGCTGATTTGGAAACCTAGTGCAAAGGTCTGTAAAATGGTCTGATTAAACACATTCTATTCTAGGACACACTCCAATATGAAGTCACAGTTCTCTTGGTATTCCTCCAACACAAAGACAATCACAGCTGGTTTAATGGAGACATAAATAAACCTTAGCTAACTTCATCTGAAAAGATGTGAACATAACCTTCAATAATATCAAAAGGTTGCAAATCCAAATACTGTATTGACATTGGAGCATCAGTGACTTGTGCATGAAATGAAACTCCAATTAGATCTCTTACTCTTTATTAGAAGTGTCCTATATAATAGCAAGCTCCTGTGCAATGTCATGCTTTCCACAGATGCCACCTACATTCTTCGCCAACTAATAATTTGCCAATTCTTTGCCACGTTAATAGTCCTCAATGTTGTATTCATGTGGGTTTGCAGAAGGAAAACTCAACCTCCACTTTTTCAGCTATTATGCCCCTAACAACTGGAATTCTGTCCATCTACCATGACCTCTTACTCTCACTTTATAATAATAATAATATTCCTTGCATTTGATATAGCGCATTTCACATCTTAACGATGTCTCAAAGTGTTTCACAGAATATACTGTAAAATGAATTGACTGTATATTTGTGGGCAAAATGCAGCAGCCAATTATGAACAGCAGTGTCCCACAAACAGTCATCGATTGAAATACCAATTTTGATTATTGCGTTTTTTTTGGAGGGATTATTAATTAGGCATGCGGAGTAAGGAAACCTGCCCAAGGTTTCACCCTGATCTGCTTGGATTCAAACACAGGTCTCACGCTTGTAAGGTGAGTGCTCTAACCACTGAGCTACAGGAGCTTTTCATCCATAATTAAATCACAACTAAAATCAACTCCTATCTTTTCAACTACACTGAAGTTCACCTTCCCTCTCCCCTTCCTTGGTGTCCGTTACCATCCTTGTGAAAAATTCTGAGATGTTATCGTACCCGAAGGGTGCTATATAAATGCAAGCTACTGTCAAATAAAAGTTCCACTAAAGGCCACAATGTTCACACCAAAAAGATGCAGACCGCTGCTAACAAATCAAACATGACCTTCATAAAAACATGAGGGCTAAAATACTCTGGTTTTCACTGAGCAAGTTTCACCCTTCACTTATTATTTTTCCAAAGTTATTTTCAACGTTATCTGCTGTAGTTTTCAAAATGTTGGTGTTTATAATTTATAACAACAACAATAACAACAACTTGCATTTATATAGCACCCTCATGCAGGGCAGAGTCCTGTGGAGCTACTGTGGACTAGTGGTTAGAGCACTTGTCTTGCAAGCTGGGGAGAACAAGCTGGGGAAACCTGTGTTCGGATCCAGGCAGGTCAGGGCGAAACCTTGGCAAGTTTCCTTACTCCACACGCCTAATAATAATCGCTCAAAAAAACCCACAATAATAAAATTGGTCATTTCAATCCACGACTGTTTGTGGGACACTGTTGTGTGCAATTGGCTGCCGCGATTCACCCACAAATATACAGTCAATTCACTTTACAGTATATTCTGTGAAGTGCTTTAGGACGTCGATAAGATGTGAAAAGCGCTATATCAAATGCAAGGATTATTATCATATATTATTAGAGTCTCGGATCGCTTAACAGTGACACAGTCTGACACCGAATTTAGGGAGGGTGGACGTGATTCTTAGCATCGTCAAAGGGGAAGGTCTTCAGTAGGGTCCGTCGATATGGAAATTTTCCGATTTAGATATATCGATGGGCTCATATTGAGATATACCGAAATATCGATATTTTCGGGTTTTTCATACTGCGCATGCACGCGCGGCGCACGCATTCGGAGTGCGCACGCGTTCTGGTTGCGCGCGCATTCGGGGTCTATCTCCTCAGGAGGTAAATATCTTTCTCTCTCTGTTTCTCTCACTCTCCATCTCTGTGTTTTTCTGTCTGTGTCTCTGTGCCTCTCTCACATCCCCCCCATCTTATCACATCCACCCCGTCTCTCCCCCGACCCCCCCCACCGCCGTCTCTCTCCCACCCCACCCACCTCAGCCGTCTTTCTCCCCCCGCCCCCCCCCAGCCGTCTCTTTCCCCCTCCCCCACCCCGCTATCTCTCCCCCCCACCCCGCCGTCTCTCTCCCCCCACACACACACCCAGCCGTCCCTTTCCCCCCCACCCCCCCAGCCGTCTCTCTCTCCCTCCCCCCCTCTGCCATCTCTCTCCCTCCCCACCCCCCCAGCCGTCTCTTTTCCCCTCCCCCCCCCCGCCGTCTCTCTCTCCCCCACACCCTCCACCCCACCGTCTCTCTCTCCCCCCGACCTCCACACCCAGCCGTCTCTCTCCCCCTTACCCCCCCCAGCCGTCTCTCTCCCCCTCATCCCCCCCAGCTGTCTCTCTCCACCTCCCCCCACCCCAGCCTTCTCTCCACCACCCCCCCCCCCACACCCCACCCCTTGCATACCTGTATATTGTATTCGAGGACTATGAATACAATATGGCGGCTTTGCACCTCGGTCTGTGCATTTTTTGGGGATGAGCATTCTGGGTCTTGTAGAACAGTGTGCGCGCATTCCGATTTTATACCTCGATATGTCAACTTTTTGGATATATCGATATTTTTGAGATACCTATATCGGCGTATCGATATGAAAATTATATCGGGTTTTAGCGATATATCGATATATCGCCGGACCCTAGTCTTCAGTTAAAATCTAAAAGAAGGGAAGGAGGAGGCAAGAAGGACGAATTGTAGAAGAGAGGTCCAAAGCTTTGGGGCGTGGCTTAAAGCACAGTTGAAGTTGTAGAGGAGATGAGGGATAAGCAGGAGGCCAATGCCAGACAAACAGAGGCAGCGGGTATTGGAAAATGGAGAAAGCAAGTCAGAAAGATAGGGAGGTGTAGGGATGGAGGGTTTTGTAGATCCAAAACTCGATTTGATCTGTGATAGGCAAACAACGAAGGCTGTCGAGGATTGGTGTGATGGGGGAACGGAGTTTAGTAACGTTGCCGATCTTATAATGTACACACTTTGCAAGATCTTATAACGCACGCATGTTTATTGGTAGCCTCATTGGCATAAATCCAGGTCTATGCTTAGTTTGCTGATCTGAGCTGAGGCTGGACAGGGAAGTTAAACTAGCCATGGTCTTGCCAGAGTTAGGGAGAGGAAAATTAGCTAGGTTGATGCTCCTTGGCACTCTTCAACAATCTTTGCTGTTAGTTGGTGTATGTGTGTGGGGGTGGGAGTGCAGTCACGTGAAGTCAGACTCAACTATAATACCCTCTGTAGTGATATGGTCTGTGACACTCATTGCCAAGGTGAACACATAAATAATGGCCACTTGGGTGAGGTATCGGAAGGCAACCATCACCTGTGCAACCTCACTCCCAAATCAGGAAGCCTGAGGCTAGAAGCAGAGCAGAAAAACAGAAAAATAATTGGAGACACAAAAATATTTTTAAAAATCATTTTTTTGTCACCTATATTTTTACTCCAAATATTTATCCAGAATTAGCAGTATGTTTATTGTTTCTTGGGAGAGATACCAGGCATGTCAGCAATAATCTGAAGCATTGCTGATGGTTGATCAATCGATCAGGTACGCCAATAAGATTTGGAGATGGAGACCTATCCTCAGTCTTGTGACCCAAAGCTCCAACTGGTATGATGGTCTACAGTTACCATTTGTCTATTACTTTTGAATGCTTTGGTTTTGAATGGTTTTGACTGCAATCCAGTCAGATATAGGATGTTTTAGAATGTCATATTTCTCAGGCCTCTTCGCCGAGCAGGAATATGGAAGTAGTAAGGATAAAACAGAGATAAGCAGATGACAACATGAGACAAGACGCTCCAAGATCTACAATTTACAGCAATACTCACTCAAAATACAAAATAAATGGTGTCCCCTGGATCTGATAAAAAATCATTTACCAGGGGAGAAGCTTGTGCTGCCACCTAGTGTGCGTTAATTATTGTTGGTGACATTTGTCAAACAATGCAATCTTTAACAAATTAAGATTAAAGTGAATTTCTCCAAATGTTCTAACCCAAAATCCCCTCAACTAAAAGCTGGTTATTCACTTCATGGCTGTTTGCAAGTCTCTGTTGTTTGAAAATTGGCTACTGTGTTCACCTATGAGCTATATAGTCACTGTGTTGATTCATTCTTTACAATGAATCATTTGAAGACCTTTGAGATGTCCTCCTGATATGAAAATCTCTATAACAAATGCAAGTATTTAAAAAAATTAGATTTATTTTTATTAATTAAGAATAAATTGAAGAATGTTTTAGAATTGATCATAATACTAAGACAAATTATTTTACAGGTTAATTTTTGATGGAATTTGGGGACACTGGCTCCTGAATGGTTAATTTTGCATATATCAAGATTGTTTTTTCTTCAATAGTCTGTGGTTTGCCAGAAAATAATTTCTGAAAACACAATTTAATGGGGAAGAGTTTCACCTGTAAAAATATGATGAAACACTGTAGACTTGCTAAATAAAATTTGTCACTTTTTTTTCTGCATGGCCTGTAATTTTCAACAAATTCCCAGAGGAAAAGAATCATATTTTCAATCTTTACATTTCATATCGCACCTTTCTCATTGAGGTTGGGGGGTGGGTGGGGGCGGTGTGGGGATGGGCGGGTGGCTGGGGGGATGGACTCAAAGCGCTTCATACAATTTATTATGAAGTGCAGTGACTGTGTATTTTGCATTCAAACATCTACAAAAATTGATTGTCAGAATCTCATAGACAGCTCAGAAACAAACCAGGGATATCAGGGTCTTTTTTGCGTGTTTTCTTTATGTGATTTTGTGATTAAGAAATTTTAGACTGGGCCGCCCATTAATGGAAAATTGAATTTTAAGAGCAGGGCTCTCACAGGATGTTCATCCAGTTAATGGAAGGAGTCCTCCCTCAGATTGCTAAATTAAGCAGCACAGAACTGCAAACTTTAACCCCTAAAATTGGGCCCTTGGTTCTTTTGGAAAATAACTGAACAAATATCTATCTGTTTGAGTGTCTGGCAATTGAAAGAGTATCTATCAGTTAAAGTAGCTCTTATTAAAGTGCGCTAATACATTGTTACCTTTTACAGTCTTAAAAATAGGTTGTGTCCACAGCACAGCACATTTATTTCTACTTTTAGACTGCCATTGCCTTGCAAACCACAAGGAAACATATAATGGGAAAAATAGCAGTGAAATAAACAGAGTTCATTTTGTGCTCATAAATTTTCAACTAAGTTATACTGATTTGGTTTGATTTCAAAGATGCACAAAAATATTTTTAAATAACAAATTCCAGGTATTAGAAGTGGAACTTCTTTTCTTTTCACATGCCTACTAAACCCTACTTAATACCCTGTCGGCCATTCTATTTTTCACCACCTCTTCTCTCAGCTCCACCTTCATGATTGTGATTTTGCCTGGTTTTGTTTTTACCTATCCCAATGTCTCCATTGAGTATTGGCCAATGGCTTTTCCCCCCATTCCCGTACCATCACAATGGGGAGATCCTCGGGGCTCCAATCTCAGTGATCTCCTCTTCAATATCCACATGCTCCGACTCAGCTATGTCATCTGTAGCCACACAGTTAACTTTCACCTCTCTCTACCTGGCTCTACCCTTGATACCAGCCACTACTGTTCTGACTGATTGCCTGACTTGGATGAGACCTAACTTTTCTCCAGTTGAATGTTGCTAAGACTGAGGACCTCTTGCTTCCATCAGTCTTTCTCACCTCAGGCTCTGACGGCATTAATCTATAGGGATCTACACCTCATGAAGCCAGTGTGAAACCTCAGTGCCTTGTTTAACTCTCAACTGTCCTTTAAGCCCCACATCCATTCCTTGACCCATTCAGCTCTCCTTCAACTCTCCAACATTACTCACCTCCTCCACTACCTCTTCCCCCTATCCCTCAAGATCTTTATTCATGCTTTTATCATGTCCAGGCTAAACTATACCAAATCTCTGCTTGCAGGACATACCAATTGTCCAGAACTCATGTCCTCTCCCGACCTCAGCTCTATGTCTGTATCATCTCCATTCTTTCCTGGTTCTAGTGATTCCCCATCCTCCATAGAAATTAGGTCAAGATCTCCATTTTACTTTTAAGTCCTTCCACAATCTTGCCCTATCTTACCTCTATGATGTTATAAAAACCTATCAATCTGCCCACTCTCTCCTTTCAGCATGCACTGACTTGCTTCATTTACCCACCCTATCCGTCCCACCCACAGCAGTCAGGCCTTCAGCCTTTCTGTCCCCACACTCTGGAACTCCATCCTGGAGTACCTTCACCCCACCCATTCCCCCGACTCCTTCCATATCTGTCCCAAGACCTTCCTCTTTAACCATACCTTTAGTCATTTTTCCACCCCTCCTCCATTGCCCTCCATCGCTCCCAAGTTCAACCCCCAGTTCGGTTGCAAACCATCGACTGTCCAACACCTTGGGATATCCTCCAATGTGAAAAGATGCAATAACAATGCAGTTTGTTGTTATTGTTGTTGTATTTATAGCAACAGCATATTCTGCTTAACATCTAACTGCTTCCGGAATAACCATTTTTGTTTAGTCATCGGTCAAGACGCACCAACAAAATTCACACTGATAACAAGGTTCCTGTGAAAAAATGTGTCAGCAAAATCATTCAATTTTGTGGAGATGGTGCTATGTGACCACTGAGCACAGAATGTCATAAAACGTGTAGCTTTTCCACTTGTTATTGGCTCCTGTGCACACCGACACACATTGAATAGTACAATTTACATTTATATAGTGCCTTTGAGGTCAGGAGGATGTCTGAAAGTGCTTAACAAAATCAGATGGGCATCCGAGCTGACCATGAGCGACCAAAGGGGTGGGGAGGAAAAAGATATTGAAAATTGCAGTCAAAGAAGTACATTTTGAAATGTGCCTTGAACAAGAGGAGTAACTCAAAGGGACGATAATGGATGAAATCCCACTCGCTGATAATAGGCTGTTAGGATGTAGGATTATGGAATGCAGTGAGCACATACTTACACAGGAAAAATACTTAAGAGCGGCCCATGTCCTCTACGGTTCCAAACTCTGTGACCCTATCCTCGCCCGACTCTATTGGCTCCCCGTCAACCAGAGGATCCAATTCAACAACAACAACAACAAATTACATTTATAGAGTGCCTTTCACGTCGGGAGGACGTCCCAAGGAGCTGCACAGGAGGCGTGTGACCCGAGCTGAGAGGGGAGTGTTTGGGAAGGGGTGAGACACGAAGGGGAGGTCGAAAAATTCGGGGTGGAACAAAAGGCACGGTCGAAGAGGAAAGTCTTCAAACTGGCCTTGAAAGAGGAAAGGGAAAAAACGAGACGGAGGGATTGAGGGATGGCATTCCATAGGGTGGGAGCGGAGAAACTGAAGGCCCGGCCTCTGATGGTGGGGCGGTTCGGGCGGGGGTCTTGGAGCAGGCCAAGTCCTGTTGAACGGAGGGTCCGGGTGGGCTTGTAGGGGGAAAGTAGATTGGTTAAATAGGGCGGGGCAAGGCCGTGTAAGGCCTTGAAGGTGAGGACGTGGATCTTGAACTCGATCCTCTGGAGAATGGGGAGCCAATGGAGATGGGCGAGGGTGGGGGTTATATGGTCGCGGAGGCGGGTGCGGGATAATACACGGGCTGCAGAGTTTTGGATGACCTGCAGCCTGTGAATGGAGGAACTGGGGAGGCCGACGTATGCGTGGAAATAAGCGGTGCCGGTCAAGATCCTGGTCCTCATATTCAAAGCCCTCCACAATCTCGTACAACCCTACAAGCGTGAACCTTCTAACCCTTTACCAACCTGCCCACCCCCTCCGCTAAGCAGGCTGCTCCACGTCCCCACATTCCCATGTCTCCACGTACCTCGACCCATCCGCCCCCCCCCATTGGTGGGCGAGCTTTTAGCTACTCCACCCCAACCTTTGGAACTCCATCCCACAGTACCTCCGCCTCGCCCCCTCCCAGGCCTCCTTCAAGTCCCACTTCAAAACTCTCCTCTTCGATGGTCCAATCAGCAACTCCTAATCCCCCACTTCCCTCCCCACCCTGTCCCCAGCTCAGGTCTGACACAGTGACTGTCCAGCATCTTGGGACATCCTCCTGACGTGAAAGGCGCTATACAAGTGTAATTTTGTTGTTGTTGTTGTTAATACAAAATACATTTTAGAAAGCCATAAGCTACTGATGTATATTTATAAGAATTCTGCAAATTTACCATCTTTAAGGAAGGATGACATTCATGCCTCCGGTTGTATAATAACTAATGAGATGGTAATCTAACCCCATTAGATCAACAGATCAACGATTAAAAAAGCTCAGAATTAATACATGAGTTGCAAAACTACATTTGTATGAAAATTCCTCTAATTTTATTTCCAATTCTGTCTCTTGAAGTCATTGACTCATTCTAGGTTACTGTTCCATAAATACTAGGTTACTGTTCCACAAAGGCATTGGTGCCTTTGCACAAATCTTTAAATGGAAATCAAGTAGTAAGTGCCAGGGGGCAATTCAACTTAGCTCAGGAATCAGCACAGCTGAGCCTGATCCCATGCTGAGTGAACATCCGCTCAATTGAGTATCAGAAAATATTGCTGAACCATGCTCAAGAGCAGGTATAAGATATTTTCCTCTCCTTACACCTGGTAGCACTGAGGCTTATTCTGGTGGCTAATATGACAGCTCCACTGATATCCTCGCTAACGATTAACTAACACTGTACAGATAAAAGATTAGCTTGGGTTCTTCCAGTGCAGGAAGGGCATTTACCCACCGTGACTTCCTGTGATTACCACCTTATAACAAACATAGATTCATAGATTCATAGATTCATAGAATTTTACGGCACAAAAGGAGGCCATTCGGCCCATCTAGTCTGTGCCGGCTCTTTGAAAAGAGCGATTCAATCCCACTGCCCTGCCCGCTCCCCATAGCCTAATAGACCTGTTCTCCCTAAATAAAGATCTAATTCCCTTTTAAAAGTTGTTATCGAATCAGCCTCCACCACCTTTTCAGGCAATGCATTCCAGATTCGAACAACTCGCTGAGTGAAAAAAATTCTCCTCAGCTCCCCTCTACTTCGCCTTGAAACTATTTTAAATCTGTGACCACGAGTCACAGATTCACCCACGAGTGGAAATAGTTTTTCTCTATTTGCCCTGTCGAAACCCCTCATGATCTTATAAACCTCTATTAGGTCTCCCCTCAATCTTCTCTGCTCCAGAGAGAATAACCCTAGCCTATCTAGCCTCTCCTCATAGCTGAAGTCCCTCAATCCTGGCACCATCCTAGTAAATCTTCGTTGTACCCTTTCCAATGCCTTCACATCCTTTCTGTAGTGTGGTGACCAGAATTGAACACAGTATTCCAGCTGAGGCCTCACCAAAGTCCTATAGAGGTTAGTCAGCACTTCCTGACTTTTGTACTCTATACCCCTATTTATAAAGCCTAGTATCCCATATGCCTTCTTAACAGCCTTGTCTACCTGTCCTGCCACCTTCAACGAGTCACTAACACAAATCCCCAGGTCTCTCTGTTCCTTTACACCATTTAAAATGGTACTATCTAGCCTATATTGCCTCCCTTCATTTCTTCTCCCAAAATGCATCACCTCACACTTCTCTGCATTAAACTTCATCTGCCATGTGTCTGCCCACTTTACCAATTTGTCTATATCCTCTTGCAGATGGCTACTATCCTCCTCACTGTTTACTATTCTCCCTAACTTAGTGTCATCTGCAAACTTGGAAACTGTACTCCGTACACCCAAGTCCAGATCATTGATGTAGATTACAAACAGCAATGGTCCCAAAACTGATCCCTGTGGCACACCACTGCTCACTTAACCTCCAATCTGAAAAACAGACGCTCACTACAACTCTCTGCTTTCTGTCTCGCAGCCAGTTGTGGATCCACGCTGCCACTGTCCCTTTTATGCCATGGGCCTTTAATTTCATAATAAGTCTCTCATGTGGCACTTTGTCAAATGCCTTTTGAAAGTCCATGTAAACTACATCAACTGCGCTACCATTATCCACCCATTCCGTTACCTCATCAAAAAATTCTATCAGATTTGTAAGGCAAGATTTGCCTTTAACAAATCCATGTTGACTGTCCTTTATTAGCCTATATCTTTCTGAGTGAAGATCTACCTTGTCCCTGATTATGGACTCTAGAAGTTTGCCCACTACCGACGTTAGACTGACTGGTCTGTAGTTACCAGGCTTGTCCTTCTGCCCCTTTTTATACAAGGGAGTAACATTAGCTATCCTCCAGTCCTCTGGCACGACCCCTGTGTCCAAGGAAGATTGAAAGATCGTGGCCAGAGTCCCTGCTATTTGCTCCCGTGCCTCACTTAGTAACCTAGGGTGCATCCCATCCGGACCAGGTGACTTATCCACCTTGAGCGACGTCAACCTTTTTAGCACTTCCTCTCTGGTTATAATTATTCTATCCATTTCTCCTACCCTCTCCTCTAATACCATGGCATTGGCTGTATCATTTTCTTTAGTGAAGACAGAGGCGAAGTACTCATTCAGTACATCAGCCATGCCCTCTGCCTCCACAATGAGATTTCCTCCTAGGTCCCTAATTGGCCCCACCCTATCCTTGACCAACCTTTTACTCTTAATATGTTGGTAAAAAACCTTAGGGTTCCCCTTAATCTTACTCGCTAATTGTTTTTCATGCAGTCTCTTTGCCCCTCTAACTTCCTTTTTTAGTTCTATCCTACACTTCCTATATTCTGCTTTGTTCCCTTCTGAATTTTGAGCCTGACACTTATCATAAGCCTCTTTTTTTTGTTTTATTTTGGCCCCGATTTCCTTAGTCATCCAGGGAGGTTTGGATGCCTTACATTTCACCTTTGTGGGGATGCTTTTGACCTGTGCCTGAACTATCTCCTATTTGAACGCAGCCCACTGCTCGTTAGTTGTCTTACCTGCCAATTTTTCTTTCCAATCCACCTTGGCTAGGTCCCACCTCAACTCATTGAAATTAGCCCTTTTCCAGTTGAGTGTCCTCACCTGTGATCGTTCCTTATCCCTTTCCATAATTATTCTGAATCTAACGATATTGTGGTCACTATTCCCTAGATGCTCACCTACAGAAACCTGTTGAACTTGCCCTACCTCATTTCCCAAAACTAGATCCAGCAATGCTTCTTTCCTCGTTGGACTGGAAACATACTGATCAAGAAAGTTGTCCTGCACACACTTCAGGAATTCTTCTCCCTCCTTGCCCTTTACTCTACTATTCTGCCAGTCTATGTTGGGATAGTTGAAGTCACCCATTATCACTACTCTATTAGCTCTGCATTTCTCCGTGATACGCTTGCAGATCTGCTTGTCTATCTCCTCCCCACTATTTGGTGGTCTATAGTATACCCCTAACAGTGTAACTGCACCTTTTTTATTCCTCATTTCTAACCAGATAGATTCGGTTTTTAGTCCTTCTTCCACCTCGTTCCTTTCTAAGGCAGTCACTGAGTCCTTAACTAAAATTGCCATAAAAGAACAAACTCCCACAAACTGAACATGGGGACCTTTTCATTGGCAAAGTCAAATTGGGTGCAGAAACACATCCAGAAATTCAAAATATGAGTGAATTATTTGGGGTTTCACCATTTATAACTGCACCTGATATTTTTTGTGGCAATAGAAACAGCTTTTTCACCAGTTTTGTTTGTTTACATTTACTATTCCAAAACCTGCTAAATTTACACATACATCTGCTTTTCCTTCTTAGCAAGCCATTTCATTATGAATGTATGTTGGCACCCAGCATATGATAGCATGTGCTACACTATGTAAATTTTCCATGCATTCTAACACAATGGATCAGAATGACCCTTAGTAATATCCTTCCCTTCATCTCCCTGAACCTTATAAACCTCAATAATAATAATAATAATAATCCTTGCATTTTATATAGTGCTTTTCATGTCTTCTAGATGTCTCAAAGTGCTTCACAGAATATACTGTAGTGTGCAGTGAATTGACTGTATATATTGGCAAAATGCGGCAGCCATTTGCACACTGCAGTGTCCCACAAACAGTTGTGGATTGAAATGACCAATTTATTATTGATTTTGTGAGGGATGATTGTTAGGTGTGTGGAGTAAGGAAACTTCCCCAAGATATTGCTCTGCCTGGAATTGAACCCAGGTCTTTCGCTTGTAAGGCAAGTGCTCTAAACACTGAGCTACAGAACTCCACGGTAGGAAAACACAAAAGTATAATTCCCAACAATGTAAGTCTACGCTTAACTGTAATCAATATTGTGCAGCCTACAAACCTTTTTAAAAAATCTTTATTGTTATCGGTATGTTATATTCAAGACTGAGATTGATACGGTGGAGTTAGACGAGAAGATCTAAGGTGGAATTAGATGAGAAGATCAGCCATGATCTTATTGAATGGTGGTGCAGACTCGAGGGACCGAACAGCCTACTCCTGCTCCTAATTCTTATGTTCTTATGAAAGGAGCAAGAAGAAAATGGAACAGAATTCTGCACGGGTGCAGTTCAAGTATCCCAGTATTCTGAACATGCGGATCTTTCCATTGGCAAAGTCAAATTGGGTGCAGAGACACATATAGAAAATCAAAATATGACTGCATTTGGAATTTCAGCTCACTTTACAACTGCACTGACTTTCTATAAGGATCCAGGATCTCATTCTCTTCCCCTCTGACCAGATCCAATCTGCTTACTGGCCACTGCAAAGGTATATTGATCAAATAAATAAAACCACCAAATGGTTGTCAAATATACAGTGAGGTGACAAGTTAGAGCACTAATTAGAGCATAATCCCCAACTTTCTGTTATATCACTGTCAACAGTCTCTTTGAGGATTGCACTATGAGAACGTCACAGCATTTGTTTCTTCCAACTACAAAATATTCAATGAAAAACTATCCCTTTCTCAATATTTTTTCTTTTTGTTCTTTCAACACATTTACTATACTAGATGTTAAAACCAAATTTACTTTTAGTTATTGGGAATTTATCTATAATTTATCTGATAGTAATTGCCTATAAAGTGTTTTGAGATGTTTTGACATAACAATGTGCTATGAAAATGCAACTTCTCCCACAAAACATGATCACTCCACTTTATTGAATATTCTGCAAAGGGCATTGAGAAATAATTGCTACATGAAAGGCATTGTACCAAAGGTAAGGATTATTATTATTCCTTCTATGGTAATTAAATTCAGTATTACTTGGAAATTTAAGTTGGGGAAAACACATGTACCCTGGCATAAATGAAATTGCAGAGGGCTACGAAAAAGGTGAACAGAACAATGAAACTAGTCTTTGTATGTAGTAGTGTCCGGCGAAATATCGATATATCGTTTATATTGGTATAATTTTCATATCAATATGCCGATATTGGAAATTTGAATATATCGGTATATCGAAAAATTCGGTATAAAAAACAGTATATCGCAAAATATCGGTATATCGTGTCCAGCGATATATCGATATATCGGTTATATCGGTATAATATAAAACTTTTTCAACTTACCTTGTCGCCAGCATTGCAAACCTCCTGGATCTACAGCAACGCACACCGGAATGCGCATGCACCTCCGAATGCGCGCGCCTCCGAATGCACGCGCACCTCCGAATGTGCGCGCACCTCCGAATGCGCGCGCATACACAGGATTTAAAAAAACGGTGATATCGATATAACGGTATATATCGATATAAGCCCACCGATATATCGATATCGGAAAATTTCAATATCGACGGAACCTAGCATGTAGTCATTTTCCTATCTTATCAGATATTCTGCTGAAACAAATTATAGCATTGAATCTTCCTGATATGAACTATTACTAAACAGGATAAAGTGGGTGAAAATATGCTTGAATGGCAATGCAGCCCAATACTGCAATTTATTGGGACCTTGTGATATGCTGAGGTCTTGTGAGATGTGTTCCCCAAGTCTAGAGTGAAACAGGATGTCGAGGCTGTGGAGATCTGGATGATCTGTAGCTTGTGGAGAGTGCAGTGAGGGAGGCCAGAGAGTAGAGTATTGGAAAATGCAGATGACAAAGGTGTGGATGACAGTTTGGGCTGCTTTAGCTGCGAAGTCGAAAAAAGTGGATTTGGTCAGAGTCAAAACAAAGAAAATTTGGGTTGAACAATACTGAGGTTCTGCACAAGCTCCATTGATTTGGAATGAGCAATGAGAGAAGTTGTTACTGTCAACTTCTGAGTTGAAGAGGAACTGACTGGCTCTGAGCAGGATAGCCTCAATTTTGTCGACTATGAGCTGGAGAAAGTTATGGCTCTTCCAGGGCCTGATGGGTGAAAGGCAGTTTGTCATAACAGCAGTGATCCTGGAGTTGAGAATTTTTTTTTGTTGTTCAAACCCAAAGCCATGATATCTCATATTGCAGTTATAATGGAGCTTCAGTATTCTTCTGCTGCCTGTATGCAAATGGTGTGTGTTCACAATAATGTCATGTAAAACACTTATGAAATATTTACTGAAATTCACACATTGAGCTAAAAGTTAAATACTTTTAAGGCATGTATGTGCACTCAATCAGAGTGATAGGTGTTTATGAACAATGGAGCATTGACTTTTTTTTTACAAAACACATACCTCGCACTACAGTTCCTTTCTAGGGAGAAATCAGTAAAATACCCTGATTTTAAAAAGATTTTTAAATAATTGCAAATTTTTGTTCTGCTTTAGCAGATTTGATGTTAAAATCAGATCCGGTTTGTAAATCTACAGAACTCTGTAACCTGCAGCCTCTCCTTCATCGAATTCAGTGACCCCATCACCTCCATCAATCCTATTTTCATCAACAGCCATCAGTTCTGCAGAAAATTGCTCTGTCCCAACAATCCCCCCAATAACGTTGGCCATTCACTTTATGGCTATTTATGGGATATTGTTGTATATAACTTGGCTGCTCTGTTCACTTAGACAACCACTTCACGGTGAAATACTATCAAGTTCTTTAAGATGTCTTGATGATGTGAAAAGGTGCAATATCATTTCAAGGGTTATTATTGAGGATGCCTTCTCTCTTTATTGTTCTACAGTCAAAAAGCCAGAATAAATTAAAATTCATCACAGGCTGGAGCCATAGGCTCACAAAAATCATACATTTTAATTACTGAAACCTTAAATATTTATGCTGTGCCTTGATGTTCATATTGATGTGCAATTGTTTTTTTTTAAAAAGCTTGAATAATATTAGTCACAGAATACCTGAAGTAAACCAGATAAAATATTCTTTAATTAAAGTATTAGCTTTTTATTCTACTGTGAAGAATTAAATGCTTGGGAAATTTAAGCTAAGGTTTGGAATAATAGGGAACCAATCTGTCACTATCCTGTCCCTTGCATTGTCTGATCGAGCCAGGTACAATGTTATAATGAATGCACATCACTGCGTTTGTTATGTCTGGAAGCCATGCCAACAAGCTGCAGGCACTGTTGGTCAGGACTGTGAGGTTATTTTTAGCAAGTACTCAGCTGCTACAAATCCAACCAGTAAATGATATCGTATTAACAGACAAAGAGAACGTGACTTCCAGAAAGATTGTTTCCATGACAAATATCAATCCTGCCTCCAATCCTACTCTTTTTTCAGAGGTAATTTCTGGAAAAATGTCAGTGGAATTGAATCAAAGAACATCTAGATGTTAATAGTAATCTTCTGTACTTGTTACAATTTGACACAGAGATGTCTTAGTTCTGGATCATAAAGGCACTCTGTGTTTGCAAATTTCTCAATATTCCATTCAAATAGAATATGGTTTTTCAAAATAAACTGTTAGCACTGATTTGGAGTGAAAACATGGTAATCATTACGAGTGGGGTGAAAATATATTACTCCACTATTAATGATTAAACTTTAAAGTCAACATACCGATAAGTTACAGGTGTATGGTTTTCCTCAACAAAAGAAGTGGAAAGAATGAAAGGAATAAAATGGAAAGAACGGCATAAAACGTTCTTTGAAAGTAATAGTGGTTTATAGCCACGGAAGTCTGGAAAATCCACTTCAACTTCTTTTCATGCCTTTATTTTGAAATTACAGTAAACTCTGGATAACTCATCACTTCAAGAAAAAATGTCTCAGCGACTAGTTATCTGTTATCTGGAGTGACTGTTGGGCATAGCCCTCCCAGGCTGCAAAGGGCCTTTGTGACTGCTGCTGGCACTCGGCGGAGATTGGGTCAAAATTTTCAGATGTATTGCAGAGGCCTCTGGTTTATAGGCACTGTCTTCTGTTGCATGGATCATCAGTGTTTCAGTGCCGCTACAGGAAATACTGATTTTATACAGTATAATTTACATTCCCACAGCAACATTCATGTCGGGAGATTGTCTTGAACTGCCTCACAGTGCTGAGAGTGGGAACTGAGGAAAGTGAAGAGTGGAAACAACAACAATAATGTATATTGTTGTTTACCAAAGATGACCAAAATATGTGGTCAAAGAGGTATGTTTTAAGACAAACATGTGCATTCAAATACGGGACGAGTGAGTTGGATGGATTCCAGGATGAAATTCCAGGAGTGGAGGCAGGATGTCTGAAAGCCGGCCCTTTTATGATATTCATACTAAAAGATGCTGTAATTTAGTTACTGGAAATGCCTGGTCAATGGTAAAACTGCTGGGAACAGAGTAGCAGAGAGTATTGTGGCTCCTTCTCTCATAATACAATTATTGTACTGTACAATACTACAACAGTGACTGTTAAAGGTATATGATTCCATGAATATTCCATCCTGTAATATCAGGGCTTGTTATGAACACAATGAATTAAATGCCATGAATAGGTCCCCTTATGTTGAATATGTGGAGAGGCAGTACCTCCAAACAAACAGAAAGAAAAACGAGAAAGAATTTGCATTTCTCTAATATCTCAAAAAATGCTTTACAATTACTGTGACAACTGTTTTTTTTTGCAAGCATGTGATCCAGTAAGTTTCCACAAACAATCAAACAACAAGAGGTGAATGATCATTCAATCTGTAGGATTATGTTCATGCCATCATGAGACATATCCTCCTCTTTTTGAAGAGTGCCATTAAATCTTTAATGTCTATTCGAACAACACTTCTGACAATTCAGTGATCCCCAACAATGCATTTGGGTGTCAGCCTAGACTATGAGCTCAAAGTCCTGATCTGAACCTCTGACTCAGAGGCAAGAGTGCTACCCACTCAGCCAGTCTACTACTGTGTATATTTCTACTGAAATAAGGATAAATATAACACTACCATTTTCGCCCAGGTTCTGATGTCTCTGATATTGTCAACTAAACCATACTCATTAGATTAGCAGAAACTTGGGAAAATTAACAACCTTTTTCATAATAATAATAATAATCCTTGCATTTTATATAGTTAGGGAGAATAGTAAACAGTGAGGAGGATAGTAGCCATCTGCAAGAGGATATAGACAAATTGGTAAAGTGGGCAGACACATGGCAGATGAAGTTTAATGCAGAGAAGTGTGAGGTGATGCATTTTGGGAGAAGAAATGAAGGGAGGCAATATAGGCTAGATAGTACAATTTTAAATGGTGTGAAGGAACAGAGAGACCTGGGGATTTGTGTTAGTGACTCGTTGAAGGTGGCAGGACAGGTAGACAAGGCTGTTAAGAAGGCATATGGGATACTAGGCTTTATAAATAGGGGTATAGAGTACAAAAGTCAGGAAGTGCTGACTAACCTCTATAGGACTTTGGTGAGGCCTCAGCTGGAATACTGTGTTCAATTCTGGTCACCACACTACAGAAAGGATGTGAAGGCATTGGAAAGGGTACAACGAAGATTTACTAGGATGGTGCCAGGATTGAGGGACTTCAGCTATGAGGAGAGGCTAGATAGGCTAGGGTTATTCTCTCTGGAGCAGAGAAGATTGAGGGGAGACCTAATAGAGGTTTATAAGATCATGAGGGGTTTCGACAGGGCAAATAGAGAAAAACTATTTCCACTCGTGGGTGAATCTGTGACTCGTGGTCACAGATTTAAAATAGTTTCAAGGTGCAGTAGAGGGGAGCTGAGGAGAAATTTTTTCACTCAGCGAGTTGTTCGAATCTGGAATGCATTGCCTGAAAAGGTGGTGGAGGCTGATTCGATAACAACTTTTAAAAGGGAATTAGATCTTTATTTAGGAAGAACGGGTCTATTAGGCTATGGGGAGCGGGCAGGGCAATGGGATCGAATCGCTCTTTTCAAAGAGCCGGCACAGACTAGATGGGCCAAATGGCCTCCTTTTGTGCCGTAAAATTCTATGATTCTATGATTCTATGATTCTATGATAGTGCTTTTCATATCTTCCAGACATTTCAAAACACTTCACAGAATATATTGTAAAGTGAATTGACTGTATGTTTGTGGGCGAATCGCGGCACCAATAACTGATGTAATTTCAGTTTTAATGTTCCTTGATGACTTTCTGCACTTTTAATGCCCTAAAAATATACTGTGGCGTAATGGCATTTGAAACACAATAATCCTGACACTTACATTTAGTTACATTTACCAACCAGAGTACAATAAACCTCACTGGTTTGGTAAATGGACCACTATTAGATAAATAGTCGACAACTCTTCCCTCTGGTGGAGGGATCCATTACAACAACAACAAATTTCATTTGTTTCGCTGCTTTCACATCAGGAGGATGTCCCAAGGACATAGTAATTACAAAGGGACAAAGCCTCAAAACTAGGGTCAAGGAGGTTGGAACTGAAAGTAGGAAGCATTTCATCACACAGCGGATTGGGAGCATGTGGTATGCTTTCCTCTAAAATGTTGTGGAAACAAGGGGGATGTTTAAAAAATAGACAGACAGACAGGCAGGCAGGTAGTAGAATGATAAAGGATGAATGGAAGCAAAAGTTTGTTGGAATTGGGATCAAAAGATCTGCAAAGATCTAATGATCTTGTGATTTGTGGAATGGCCTGTTTTTGTTAATTTTCCTGTATTCCTTTGTTCCTCTATATGTCCTTTTGCTACAAAGATTGCCAGGGTGAAACCTTGGGCAAGTTTCCTTACTCCACACGCCTAATAATAATCCTTCAAAAAAAACCAATAACATTTTGTTCACTCAATCCACGTTTGTTTGTGGGGACATTGCTGTGTGCAATTGGCTGATGCATTTTGCCCACAAATATACAGTCAATTCACTCTACAGTGTATTCTGTGAAGAGCTTTGAGATGTCGAGAAGATGTGAAAAGAGCTATATCAAATGCAACTATTATTATTATATACTAGGGTCCGTCGATATGGAAATTTTCCAATTTAGATATATCAATGGGCTCATATCGAAATATACCAAAATATCGATATTTTCGGGCTTTTCATACTGCGCATGCACGCGTGGCGCGCACATTCAGAGTGTGCGTGCGTTCCGGGTGCGCGCACGTTCCGGGTGCACGCGCATTCCGGGTGCGTGCGCATTCGGGGCCTGTCTCCTCAGGATGTAAATATTTTTCTCTCTCTGTGTCTCTCACTCTTTCCAACTCTGTGTTTTTCTGTCTGTGTCTCTCTCCTCCCTTACATCCTATCTATCTGTATATTATCACATCCACCTTGCCTCTCCCCCCACCCTCCCCCCTCTGTCGTCTCTCTCCCCCCCTCCACACCCCCCCTGCCGTCTCTTTCCCCTCCCTCCCCCCCGCCATCTCTCTCTCTCCCTCCCCCCACAAGCCGTCTCTCTCCCCCTCCCCCCCAACCGTTTCTCTCCCCCTCCCCACCCCCAGGCGTCTCTCTCCCCCTCCCCCCCCAGCCGTCTCTCTCCCCCCCCCAGCCATCTCTTTCCCCCTCTAGCCGTCTCTCCCCCTCACCCCCCCAGCCGTCTCTCTCCCCCTCCTTCCCCCAGCCGTCTCTCTCCCACTCCCCCCCCACAGTCGTCTCTCTCCCCCTCACCCCCCCCCTCCCCCCCCAGCCGTCTCCCCCCCCTCACCTCTTGCATACCTGTATATGTATTCGAGGGCTATGAATACAATATGGCGGCTTTGCACCTCGGTCTGTGCATTAATTGTGTATAGAGATGAGCATTCTGGGTCTTGTAGTTCAGTGTGCGCACATTCCGATTTTTTATCCTTTCGATATATTGATATTTTTGAAATACTTATATCGGCGTATCGATATGAAAATTATATTGGGTTTTAGCGATATATCGATATATCGCCAGACCCTATTATATACATACATCTTCAACAGTGGTTTCCTCGTAATGCTGTCTTAATCCCTTCAATCAGTTTGCTTCAGAGAGGATAAAGGTTTAATATTGAAGAGCTGGTATGACTGAATTTACACAAATTATTGTAAGGAATACACTGTAAAAATGATTAGGATATGACTGCCCTAAAATCAGTAATAGAAGGAAATTCCATAACTAGTTAAACAAAGAATCAGATCAATATAAAGAGAATGAGGGGTGGGACATTGGGCTAAATGAAATGCTTTTTCTGTGAATTGCTCTTATTCTAAGCTCTGATTCTAGGAAGGGATAGAAACATATTGAGAAGCATTACACACATCTCTTGATAAGCTTCATGATTGTGATGTTATTCAGTTAACTTTTTAAATGTCATGTCCTGCAGCTCAGTGGTTAGAGCACACTCCTCGTAAGTGAGAGACCTGGGTTCGATTCCAGGCAGGTCAGGGCAAAACCTTGGCCAAGATTCCTTACTACACATGTCTGATAATAATCCCTCAAATAAAAATAATAAATTGGTCATTTCAATCCACGACTGTTCGTGGGACACTAATGTGCACATTTGGCTGCTGTGTTTTACCCACAGATGTACAGTCAATTCACTTTACAATATAATCTGTGAAGCACTTTGAGACATCTAGAAGATGTGAAAAGTGCTATATCAAATTAAAGGATTAATATTATTATTATGTGGCTAATCTACTAACAACGCTTCCAAGAAAAGAGAAAACTTCTTTGCAGTGTATTCCATACTCATTGTGTTTTTATTAAATTCTGATTAAGTATTAGTGCTTTGGCAACAGTCCTTAACTAATTGATCTTAACACAAGTATCATGCTGGTTGGAGCCTTAACAAGATCTACATTAGGCTGAAATTCAATCTCTGAAATGCAGTATATCTGGCCCACTTTATGCTTTCCAAAGTGGTACTTGTCTCAGCGAGACCTACCTCCCTGGCTGGCAACAGACTTGAAACTGAATTCCCCCCATTACTTCACTGCATCCATCTGTTCCAAACACATCATCTCCTCTCGGCAGTAAGCACCTCCACATTCTGATTGTCTATTAGATGCCACCTTGTCTGAATGTAAAATTGAAGAAAAAAGTCATTGGTGTGCGCATTTGGAGGGAGAACTCAAGTTCACTGTAGAATTGCAATGCTAAAAGCATCCAATATAATTGAGCCGGCTCCACTGATCCAATATGCATTCATTAGATAGATTGATCCCAGGTTGTAACTTTCAGTCTCAGTGTAACCAGGCATAAGGCTATGATTATAAATTAAGACACATTCAGGAAGCCAACAACAGGAAGAAAATAGATCTATTTATATCTCTTTACGTCAATAGTTAAAAATATGAGATGACAGAGATACATTTTTGCATGGCATCTTATAAGAAATAAGAGAATTATAGGTGGGTGTCAGTGTGTGCAGAACTCAAAAGGCACAAATAGTTACAGAAGGTCTGAAATTTAATCATTTCACCCCAAACTGTAACACCATTTCATCCCAAATTTTAATAAGATATAGAATTGTATGAAGTTTTTAAATTCAGTCATAATATCAAATATTTTACCTTCAGTTCAGCTGTCTTTCAAATTTAAACTAGATCAAAGTGTTTTTACACAAGGCCTTTGTACTGTCAGTCTTCAGAATGCACCAAATCAGATATCATATACAGCAACTCATTAGTGTTAACCGCTGAACTCCAATCCTGACATATAAATCTAATTCCTGTTCTTGATACATTTGACCATGTGCAGCAATTATATCTAATAATGTCATTTTCCCTATCTTATACCTTGAAAGTTCTTTGCTTTCAACTTTAACTATTGCATAGCCCCCCCATCAGGAAGTCTGACCCCTGGTAATTCTTGTCGACAATACCTCAGTGATATCAGCAGTTTATGAGAGACTGAATTAAACTAGACGTGGACCAAATTGAGTTCCTGTTAGATGTATCTTATTACTGCACAATTTCTGACATTTCCAACTCAACCTACTGTTGACCTACTGTTGAAACTATTGCAGATCAAATCTGCAACACAGCATTTCTTCTTTTTTTAATAGAAATTTTGAAGTCCTAGATTACTGCATATCGTTTCTCCTGAAGAATGACAGGCAATTGTAAGGGTATTTTAAGGATGTAATAACACAATTCGGTGAAAAAAATTACTTCACAATGGAGAATTACCTCACTGTGTCGGTTATTCATTGCATTTTGCATCTACTTCTGAAGTCTCTCAGGCATGATAATCCTTCCCCCAAAACTCTCAAAAAAATGGACTCAAATAGTGGCTAACTTGGCTGCTTTCAATCCCCTACGGCCCAAATTAGCCACCAAACATTTGAAGGGGTGATATCGCAAGTGAAGCGAAGCTCAGCCAAGACGATATCTTCGTCTCTTTTGTGGATTCAGCGCAACTCGTAAGTATGCTGTTTCATACAAATTGGTCGGCTGTGTCACCTCAGGCACTTTCTTTAGTATTAAAAAAGCATTTTCAACATTAAAAAAAGCAACAAAGAAAATTTCTGATGACCCTTTGCAACTCAATTGAGGAGCCCCACAACCCTGATTTGGGAACCACTGACCTAGAGGCTTCTAGGTCAAGACAAAAACCTACTGTACCAAATACAATAGGGTTTTTTGCAGGAAATCCCGTCAAACACTTTGAGGTGTCCTCCCACCATAAAAAAGCACTACATCAAAATTGTAGGATTTATAACAGCAAATTCAGCTGTGATATGGAATGCTTTATGATCTAAAGAGTAATCCTATCTTTGACAGCATATTGGTTGATGAAGAAAATTACGACCATGCCTTCTAGACACTTCCAAGCAAAAATGTGTGTCTTTGTCTTCTGGTATCTGGAATACATTTCATAATTAAATGATCATGTATGTTTATTTTAGCATTATTTTAAGAATAAAGCTTTTTGAACCTAATCCCTATTGCCAGTGGATTGGCTTCTTGGAAGCCTCTCAGTGCAGTGCAAGTAACGGCAGTTGTCAACTTATGTTTGTAGATCGCTTTTATTTCTTGATCAATTATTCAAAGAATTTTCTAAAAATACTTAATGAGTGGTACGCTTGGATAACCACCATCTGGCGTGCAATAATTTTAACACACTTATTTTATAAATTGATTTACAACAGCACAGGGATATGGTTAATATGATTCTTATAATATGATAAGAAGAAATTGCAAGTGACATCAAAAAATAACATCGCAATACTCTGGGACTCACAAGTACATAGACTACATAGAGATAGGCATTAATCTGTATCTATAATAAAATATAATATATAACATAATATAGAATCATATGTTATATAATGGAGGTTCTGTCTCCTGTGCTCTCGTGTTGTCTAGTTCCCACCCCTCCATCCCAGCCTGGTCACCTCCAGCAGTCTCAACGTCATGCTCCACCATTGTCATGCGCTCTGGGACGTTACTTTGCGTGAGGAGTGCTGTGTAAATGCAAATTGTTGTTGCTGCTCAACAGCTGCATTGTCAGAGACTCCGTCTTTCAGGTGAGATGTTAAACTTCTCCCCATCCTTGTCTCTTCCCCCTACCCTGACCCTCCCCCACACACCCCCACCCCTCGCTCGGAGTAAAATAAACTTGACTGTTCAGCACTTTGGGATGTCCTCCAGACATGAAAGGTGCTATAACAGTGCAATTTTGTTGTTGTTGTCCTGTTCAGGATGGAAGTTCAAGATCCCCTGTGGCGCTGTTCAAAGAGAGAAGGGAGTTTCTCACTCAGGATCCTGGAGGACAATGCCCTATATACAGTACAATTTTATCATTCACTCTGTGGCTGTTTGTGGGACATTGCAGTGCCCAAATTGGCTGCTGTAGTTGCCCTAAAAAACACAGTCACTACACTTTACTGTATGTACTGTACTCAAAGCGCTTTGAGGCATCTCAATGACTCAACAAGGTGCTATATCAAATGCAAGCATAATTATTAAGAGTTTTAGTGTCAATTTTTCAAGATACTGGTGCTCACTAACTCCAATCTGCTCACACTCCATTCCTCTGCCTGCTCCCTTCTGCTCATCTGGCTCCGTCCTGCTGCTCATCCCCTCTGCTCCACCATCGGTGGCCACTCTTTCAGCTACCATGCCCCGAAACCTTGCTACTCTCTACCTCAATCACTTCTCCAACTTGATCAACCTCACATTGCACCTAAACACTAACTGTGCTTAAAGAATAATAAATTGGTCACTTCAATCCACGACTGTTTGTGGGACACTGCTGTGCACAATTGGCTGCCGTGTTTCACCCACAAATATAAAGTCAATTAACTTTACAGTAAATTCTGTGAAGCGCTTTGAGATGTCTAGAAGACCTGAAAAGCACTATATCAAATGCAAGGATTATTAGTGTTATTATTATTGGTCTGGCTGATCCATCACCAAAAAACACTTAGAAACAACATCTATGCAGTGATTTAATTTGTAATAACATTCTAATAATACCAGTAATAATAATCTTTGTATTTGATATAGGAATGGCATTTCACGTCAAGAGAATGTCTCAAAGGAATTCACAGGATATATTGTAACATTTAGTGACTGTGTATTTTGAAGGTAAACACAGCAGCCAATTTGCACAGCCAATAATACAGTAATAATAATACAGTAAAAACCCAAACAGGTCCCAAGGGTGCCGATAAACATCCAGCACCCTTGGGACCTGACCAATGCCGGTTATACCATGTGATAGATATTCGGGTGGCCAGTTGCCGAAAACCCAACACAAAAAAAATTAACGTAACTTTTTTTTATTACAATTTTTTAAACATACCATATTAATAATAGACTAAATAATAACAGAGTATTGTATGGATACTTACCAAAAGGAAGGAAGGAGAAGAGGGAGGGAGAGATAGAGGGGAAGGAAGGAGAGGGAGAGAGAGAAAAAGAAAAAGAGGGAGAGAGAGAAATAGGAGAAAGGGAGAGAAAAAAACAGTGTACTTTAAGATGAAAACCTTGAAGTGCCACTACTGGTAGCATTCAGAGCTAATCGTACAGTGCTCTCCTGTCCTGCAACAATCGACTCATTAAATGCACCACTGCGATTGTGCCGGATAAGATCTGATTATTCGAATGGGGACCTTTTTTTTGAGATGTCGGTTATACTGAAGTTATGGTTGATCAGGTCACAGATAAACGGGCTTTTACTGTAATAGTAATACTGTAATAATAATCCTTCCAGACATCTCAAAGCACTTCACAAAATATACTGTCAAGTGAATTGACTGTATATTTGTGGGAGAAACGTGGCAGCCAATTGTGCACAGCAGTGTTCCACAAACAGTCATGGATTTAAGTGAACAATTTGTTCTTGTATGTTTTTTGAAGGATTATTATTAGGCAGGTTGGAGAAGGAAACTTACCCAAGGTTTCACCCTGACCTGCTGGGAATCGAACTAAGGTTTCTCACTTGCTAGGCGAGTGCTCTAGCCACTGATCTGCAGGTCTCCTATAGGACTCGAATGACCCACAAACAGTTGTGAAGTCAGCAATAATGCAACATGATGCGGGACTTGAACCCACAACCTTTTCATTGTGACGTGAGAATACTACCAACTGAACTTGGCTGACACTTAAATGGTGAGCTAATTGGAAAGCTAATACTGGACTGGCCAATTTTTGTCCATATGCCTTATGTTATACTACAATTTATCACTTTCTTCTCTGTAACACAGTGATATGATGGAAAACATTCAAACCTTTTGTTCACTTTACAGTATATTCTGTGAAGCGCTTTGAGACATCTCAAAGACATGACAAAGCACTATATCAAAAGTAAAGATTATTATTATTTGTTACCAGTCCTTCTGATCCTTGCAAAAGTGAAAGCAGATTGCATTTAATGTATTTTAATGTATTTTATGCGCATCAGGATATCTTGCAGAGACTGATAGAGACTAAGAAATGTGGCCAAAAACTATTTCTTAATTACAGCTAAATATTATCCTGTTGATAGTGCAAAAAGTAAATATTCACTATAGTCCTGTAATGAAATATATATATAATTCAACTGCCTTTTCACTATGTTTTATGTTACTCTATTGGCTAATGATTGAAATGCTCTTTGGAGAAATACAGAAGAAAATTATTCCAAAATATATTTAATGTTACAATGCCTCAGCATATGGTCACTTCAGTGAAACTGTTGATTGTGAAGGAAAAATGAGCTTTTGATCATAATGAAATTAGACAAATGTTATCTGAATGCTGAAATTAAGCAAATTACAACTCCTAGCCAATGTGTCTCTTTAGGAAAATAGCAAAACATTAAATTACTTTACATGAGAGATACTCTTAATTATCTATGCACTTTCACCAAAAGATCATGCTGTTTTGATATTGCAGCCCTAAGAGGACTGTGCCACCTGGAAACACCACCCAAATTATCAATGGACATGCAGCAACACTTGCTTCATGCTGAACCATTGCCTCTATCAATAAACAGTAAAGTATGAAAATATATAAGAGCAGATTACAAATATGTATAATATGTGAAATGCTATGTGCCACAGCTGTTGTTTCAGCTTGTTATAAAAGCCTATGTTGTCTGTGCTAATATAATGTAAGCACTGTGCGTGATTTAAATAAATTTCATGAAATTACAATAGGAATACGCTAAAGCCGGGTGCTAATGACACTTTTTTTTTAATGGCTAAATGTATCACTGATTTTCATCATATTTTACAGTACATATCGTGAAATAGGAAATCAAATCAGTACTTCTTGGGTTCCAATAAAAAAACAAAATACAAAGTTACATTTGATCCCTTACAAAAGTGGTCTACGCTCCAATAGTTTATATAATAATAATATTTGGACATTTTTATAAAAGGTTATTCCTGATTTTCCCTAGTCTGTGAAATAGCCAATATCCCCAGTTAGCATATCTTATTATAATCATAGACATGAAAGGAAGCTAGAGAGGTGGAGGTGATCATTCTAACAGTGATGGGGATGTTGAATCTAATAGTATGTACTTTAGGAGGTATGCACACCAAACTTCGCTCCCCCATTACCCCAGTCCTTGCCAGACTTCACTGGCTCCCTGTCCAGGAGAGGATCAATTTCAAGATCCTCACACTTGTTTTCAAATCCCTCCACTCTTCTGCAACTCCCCATCTCTCCCACCTCCTCTCTCCTCAAAACAGCACCTGTTGCCTTCGCTCCACCGAGTCTGGCCTCTTTCTTGTCCCCCGAATTCTCCACTTCACTATCGGCCTTGCCTTCAGCCACTACTCCCCTAGGCTCTGGAACTCCCTTCCTCACTTCTTTCACCTCGTCCCCTCTCATCCCAGTTTCAGGTCTCGGCTAAACACCTGTTTCTTCGACCACAACTTCAGTGACCTTTCTCCCCCTACCCCTGGCTCGCCTCCGGGATCCGTTATTGTGAGTGCTCTGAGACGCTGTCCAGAGTGGAGGGCACTAGGTTATTGTTGTAGGAGCCTTCTTAGAACTGTTCATATTCTTAAATAACAGTAAATATGTAAGATATCTAACATGATGTTATAATTTCCTTAGATATTAACTAATAATGGAATCTAGCCCTCATAAACAACAATTTGGATTCATACAGCATTTTGCAGGCAGATGGAATGGGATGCTAATAGAGGGAGAAGGAGTTGGGGGAGTGGCAGATGAGAGGTGATCATAGGCATGGTTAAAGATGGCGAGATTTAAAGTTTGAGAGTACCTCTAAGTGCCTTAGAGATACAACATAGCACGTACACTGAGCGCAACAAATCGATTTAGTGTCAGAAGACCAACTTTTTTGAATTAGTCTCATTTGGAGGTTCTCCCTTGATCTTGGGAACAATCTGCTACACATCTGGAATCAACTTGAACACAATAGTGGCACAGCAGCACTCTCCAAGGTACAGTGTGACGTGATTATATCTCAAGCACAATGTGCCCTGCATGGCATTCTGTTCAGCTTGTTCCATCAGTATAAGCTCACCTTGGTGATTTTGCAAATAGACATATCAAAAAAGTACTGTTTGAATTTCCACTATTTTAGTGTTCATTGCTATCTGACCATCTGCGATCAGGACCTGCCTCCTCGTCCTCCTCGATCTATCCGCCGCCTTTGATACCGTAGAACCATACAATCCTCCTCCACCTTCTCTCCTCCCTCCTCAACCTTCAAGGCTCTGTCCTTGATTAGTTCTGGTCCTACCTCTCACATTGCCTTCATTTTGTTTCCTCCACCGGCTTTTCCTCCAGCCCTCGCACAGTCTCATGCAGCGTTCCCCAGGGCTCTGTCCTAGGCCCCCTGCACTTCATCCTCTACATGCTCCCCCTCAGTGACATCATACGCAGATATGGGGTAAATTTCCACATGTATGCGGATGACACCCAACTCTATCTTTCTGCTTCCATCCTCAACTCCAGGACTACTGGCGTTCTGTCTACGTGTCTGTCTGACATTGAGTCCTGGACGAGGGACAACTTTCTCCAACTAAATGTCAACAAGACAGAAGCCCTCCTGATTGGCTTGCGTCAGACCCTCCAATCCTCAGGCGCTGGCAACATCAGCATTCAAGGCTGCACTCTCCACTTCTTGAAGCCAATCAGGAATCTGAGCGAGCGCGATTTACCCGCGAATACACTATAGACTGTGCGTATGGACAAAAAAGGACGTGCCAAAAATGATTGAGATACTCAAAATATGTACTGCGCATGCGCAATTTTTTTTTTTTTTGTTAAAACACAATCAAGTGTCCTATATCGATAAAAAGGTGTTAAAAAATTATGTTTGTTCAATCGAAATGTCATATATAGAAGTGTCCTTAATCAAGGCTTACCTGTATCGTAATGACCCAATTAGCAAAGGGGCTAGATCCATGATATACATAATATCTGTGACCATCCAACAGTGCTGTAGTGAACTGGGGAGGGAGGGAACAGCCCGAAAATGGGAATAGTCTTGGGCCACAGAAATCACCCACCGGGCTGGATGTGGCCTTTGGACCGCTTATCAGACCACACTGCCTAAAAGACTGGGGTAACAGTTCCTGAGATTCATATTCCACAGCTCTTGTAATAAAGGCCAAAATTCCATTTATTTAACTTATTCATGTCTTCTTCCTCGGTGAAGCGCTTTGAGATGTTGGAAAACGTGAAAAGCGCTATATCAAATGCAAGGATTATTATTATTAAGATCAATGAACTTGAACTTCGAGATCCATCTGCTTATCTCCTCTTCTGACTGCATCCCATTTCAAACACACTTCCACTAGACTAGGTGAGCGGAGATTGCACTAATTCACATTTTATAAAATAACAGTTTTGCAAACTGCCTGAATTTGTCTATGTCCCTTTGCATTTTTCATCTGTTTAAGGTGGCTATCATTTGCAAACTGAGACATGGTTCCTTCCATTGGTGTATCCCTAACAGTCCAGTGCAGGAATTGACCACAGTATGGAAAAGAGGCCTAGGCCTTAATTCAACTCTACACTCTGCCATGATGCACTTCAGCATTTCTCTACAAATAGAGTCATCGCTCTTTACAGTAAAATCATGGGAAGTGATAAGGCACTGTACTGTACTACTGTACTACAGTGTAGTATTCTAAATCAAGGAATTAATTTATTTTAGCTCCAGTGGCCAATTTAGATTTTATTGGGATCGAAATGTTACCATTTCTAAATGCATCCCATGTCTTATTTAAGGAAGGAGATTAAAATAACTCTTACTTCAATAATGCTCCTCCAAATGTCCAAGCAAAGCTATGGCCCAAATAAGGCTTTTATAGCTCTGGGTGCTCACATTTTGGAATCCATTCCCTGCGAAATACACAGTGACAACATTACCCAGTAAAACCTGTGACATGCTTTGATGTATCCCTCTGACATGAAAAGTGCTATACCAAATGCAAGAATTATTATTTTTATTTATGGAAGCCCTGAGCACTTCTATTTCACATTCCTCCCAACGCAAAATGCACTACATTTAAATGTAAAGATAATGGGATTATTTTCATTATTTTTGAAGGGATCAATTATGAGGGCAACTAAATGCTCAACATTATTCAGGGGATACTCACATAACTCAATCAGAATAAACTCAGAAAGGCTACTTTCTGCATTTGCCAAAGGCAGAGCTCAGCCTGTCAGCGGAATTCTAACTTGGCAACTTTATCTGATATTTACTCAATGGTCGAGACTCCAATTGCATATTGTGAGAGATAAGCAACACTCAAAGTACAGCATGGATAGGGTGTTTCGAGATTAGCACTTTGTAATTAGTCTAAAATTGGATTATCGCAGCAAATGTAACCAATTAGCCACAGTGAGGCTGGGCTTCCAGTGAATTTTCAGCCAATAGTTCAAATGACATTTGATGTTTATTCCATCAACCACAAGTTCATAACATGCAAACAGCCCGCTCCAAGCTAAATTGTGAGAACTACAATTCCACTGAAAATCTGTCACTACAAACTTATTTACATTATTACAAATTGAGGTGGAAAGGCTCCAGCTAATTAAGATTTGAAGTGTCACAATAGCTAAGCCAAACACATCATGAAAGGATGAACAGATTAGCATTTTCCATTCTATACCCCAAGAGCTCAATCACGAAGACAAACAACATTGATATGCAAGAAAGGATGATAAGAATAATGAATCATATTTTAACGAAAAGGAGAACAGAATAATTGTTAGCGCGGGAGACTTGCATAAAGAGGACCTGCGTTCAAGTCCCGAGCAGCACAAAGCCATATGCAAGTTTCCTTACTCCACATGATTCTGTTTATTTAGCATTATGTAGGAACCCAGTGGTTAATCGATCAGTGGATCATTTTTTGCAGATAATAATGTCTTTAGAAAAATCCACTTAATCACTTAATCTACGACTGTCAGTGGGACAATGTTGTGGACAATCGGCTGCCATGATTCGCACACAAAATACACAGTCAAACTACTCACACTATATTCTGTGAAATGCTTGGAGGTGTCTGAACAACATGGTAAGGCGCTACATCAAATGCAAGGATTATTATTATTTATACTGTATTGTTAACATTTGTCCGAAAGGACTTCCTGAAAACCTGAATCATTATAATTTTCAAAAGGCTATGGGATTGAGAAAATTATGGGTAGTTTAACGAGAGGTGTCAGCCTAGCTCAGTTGGTAAACTCTTGCCTCTGGTTTACTTTGGGATTTTGAGATCACTGTCACTTCATTGCAGTTTTGGGGGAGTGCTGTAATGTCAGAGATCCTGTTCTCCAGATGAATTGTTAAACCAAGGCCCTGCATGTCTACTCAGGCAGATGTTAAATATCTATAGTGGTATTCAAAAAGAAGAGAGTTTCTCCCAGGGCCCAACAATCCTTCAGATCAAATTGATCATTTACTTCATGGCCGTTTGTGGAAAAATACTGTGTACAAATTAGAATTCACCTTTGCCTACAAGTACACAGTTACTACAGTTGGAAAGCTTTTGAATTGGTTTGAGATGTTCTTGAAGTTATATGCACTATATAAACTGCAGAATTACTTACAAAATTCAACAAACTCACTGGGGAAATTAAAACTGCACATATTTGTCGGTCGATAGTTCTGAACTGAATTGCCTGACAATGAATTCTCCTTAAACATCACTAAGATTATGGGATACTCTTGGAGATATTTCTGTTGTCATGTTTCAGTCTATGTAGCCAGCCAGAAAATCAATTAACGGGATTTTTTTCCATTTATTGGATAAATCTTGCTGAAAAGCCTTAAACCTGTGTCAGTGTTGTCATGACAACACAATCACTCAAGTCAATTAATTTTCTCTCGAGCGAGACCAATATAATTTAGGGCTTGAAAGAGGCAACATAATTCAAATCGTATTCTGAGATTCCACAGAATATTTCAAAGTAATTCTCCAGCATGGAAATCTTGTATTTTGACAGTAATGTTCAAAGGTTGTGTTCTTTGCCTCATTCCATTTTTGATTTTAACCATTTGTGACTATTTTTTCTTGCTCATCTGTTTTTTTTAACCTTCTATGGAGTTGTAGTTGTCTGGGCCCTGTTCACTTCATCAAACCTAGAAGGGTGTTCAGGTTTATTTGGGTCCTACCTCACAAACCGCCAGTAGTACATCTCAATAAATGGCTTTTCCTCCCGTTCTCACCCAGTTACCCGTGGGGTACCCCAAAGATCTATCCTTAGCCCCCTCCTCTTCCTCATCTATATGCTCCCTCTTGGGGAGGTCATCCGCAGACATGGGGTACACATCCATGCGGATAACACCCAACTCTATTTCTCTACCTCACTTTGCGACCCCCTGTCAGACATCAGGAGCTGGATGAGCGCAAACTTCTTGCAGCTGAATGTTGACAAGACAGAAGCCATACTCTTTGGCTCTTTTCAACGCCTTCAATCACGTGGCTCTCATCTCCTCCACCTTCCCGGCCTGCCGCTAAAACTCTCCTAACCGTGCACAACCTAGACGTCAGGTTCGACCCACAACTGTCCTTCCTCACCCATATCTGGTCCATCACTAGCACCGCTTTTTTCCACCTCTGACAGATCGCCCGCCTCCGGCAATATCTCGCTCCAAAAACCGCTGAAACCCTGGTCCATGCCTTTGTCACCTCTCAGCTGGACTATTCCAATGCCCTCCTCACCGGTCTCCCCTCTGCCACAATCCATCAAATCCAACTCATTCAAAACTTTGCCGCTCACATTCTCACCCGCACCAAACTTCGCTCCCCCATTACCCCAGTCCTTGCCAGACTTCACTGGCTCTATGTCCCAGAAACGATTGACTTCAAGATCCTCACCCTTGTTTTCAAATCGCTCCACTCCTCTGCACTCCCCTCCCTCTCCGACCTCCTCTCTTCTCAAATCACCACCCATTTCCTTTGCTCCACCGGGTCTGGTCTCCTCCTTGTCCCCCGAATCCTCCACTCCATCATCGGCGACCATGCCTTCAGCCACTATGCCCCGAGGCTCTGGAACTCCCTTCCTCACTCACTTCACCTAGGTCCCTCTTTTCCCAGTTTCAGGTCTCAGCTAAAGACCTCTCTCTTCGACCGCATCTTTGGTCACCTTTCTATCCCTGCCCCTGGCTCGGTCTTGAGATCCGTTATTGTGAAGCGCTCTGAGACTCTGTCCGGCATGGAGTGTACTATATAAATCCAAGTTGTTGTTGTTGTTGTTGTTGTATTTATGCATTGATGCAGGGACAGACAGAATAATTATTACAGTTTATACTACGCCTTTCAGGTCATCAGAATGTTTCAAAGTGTTAAGTGGAACTAGAGCTAGTTAGGATACTCTTCAGCATTGTAATGTATTTCCGTACATATCACCCAAAACATTCTGCTTGGCTTTGCTATTGAACCAATATGAGAGCCTGCCAGCCCCACTGCATTTGTCAATATTTTCTCACATGATGCTGACTTCTTGAATTGAATGCAATGATTCTCTTCAGCCATTCCCTCTCTGTTTATAGTACATCATTCATTGTTATTGTCTCTCTAAAGGGCAAAGCACAGAATATTTCAAACTAATATCGAGAACCTTCTTAAATAGACTGAAATCAATGTCCCTTCACACTGCCACAACCTCCCTTTCTTGTTGGTCCCTTCTGATTATGTCAATAGTGGAAAAGCTATCTGATGATCAGAGAATTGCACTGACGCCAACCTATCGAGAAGTATTTTCCATGAACTGCAACCTTTTGAATTGTTTTTTGTGGTGAAGTTAATCTGCACTCTATTGATAGGTCAGTGAAGAATATGAAATGTCTTTCACACAAAAGTGTTAAATGAGTGCAACACACAGAGGTGTAATGTTGAGCTGAAGATATCAAGGGATGATTTTCTCTTTGAGTTATGTGAAGTGCCTGATTGTAAGCGACTATCAACATAATAATATGTTATAATGGACAGTCATTGTTTCATATCTGTAGATGTTAAAAAGTGAGGGGCCAAGGACAGAGCTCTGGGGGTTGCCACAGGTGTCAATGTGGGGACTGGCAGAGAAGCCATTGGTGGTGACAAAGTGGAGACTGTGGGAAAGGTAAGAGTCAAACCAGGCGAGGAAAGATCTGTGAAGATTGAGATGGGAGGAGAGGCTGTGTAGGAGGATGGAGTGGTCGATAGTTTCGAAGGCAGCAGAAAGGTCAAGGAGGACAAGTAGGCAGAGATAGCACTGATCACAGATCATAGAATCATAGTATTTTACAGCACAAAAAGAGGCCATTCAGCCCGTCTAGTCTGTGCCTGCTCTTTGAAAAGAGCAACTCAATCCCACTGACCAGCTCTCTCCCCATAACCTAACAGACCTGTTCTCCTTAAATAAAGATTGAATTCTCTTTTAAAAGCTGTTATTGAATCGGCCTCCACCACCTTTTCAGGCAATGCATTCCAGATTCGAACAATCCGCTGAGTGAAAAAATTTCTCCTCAGCTCCCCTCTGCTTCTTTTTGAAACTATTTTAAATCTGTGACCACGAGTCACAGATTCGCCCACCAGTGGAAACAGTGTTTCCTTATTCACCCTGTCGAATCCACTCATGTTGTTTTAATTGTGTTTAGAGACTTTGACCAGTGCTGTCTCCATGCTTTGGGCAGCATGGAAGCCGGATTGTAGGGGTTCAAAGACAGAATGGTGAGAGAAAGGAGCAAAGCTGGGAAGGAGCAAGGTGGGAAGCAACACCTTGTTCCAGGGCCTTAAAGAGGAATGAGAGGTTGGAGATGGGGCTGTAGCTGGAGAGTAGAGATGGGTCCAGCAAAGCTTTTATCAGGATGGGTGTGATGACAGCTGTTTTTAGAGAGGTGGGAACAGTGCTACTGGACAGGAAGAGATTGATGATGTTAGTTAGGAGGAAGGCTCAGAGGTGGAGCTGGCAGATGAAGGGAGAGGTGGGGATGGGATCAAGGGAGCAGGTGATGGGTTTTATTTTTCGGATGAGAGCAGAGAGGGCGGAGGGAGAGATAGGGTTAAAGGTGTGCCATGTGGGGTAGGACAGGGGTGCATCCTGCGGGAGAGGTAATGGGGAGGTAGTGGTGGATGGGTAGAGAGGTGGCTGAATGGATCCCCTCAATTTTAAATTTGAGCAATTCACTCATTTAAGTGTATGAAGCCACAGGAGCAGAAGCAGAAGGTCTAGAAACGTAAAGCAAACAATAACACTTGCCTTTGACAGCTCTGACGAATGGGTTATCGAACAAAATAAAGGAGGAATGTTATAACATTTTAATTAGTGACACAAAGCGCAATGGTAACTGTACAGCAGCACATTTAGACTTGAAGAAAAATCTTTAAATCTTCCCTGGGAAGTTAACTTCTCCTTCACTGCCCCGCTACATTTGTTCAAATTAAAACAATTTATGTTGACTGCTTCTGCCACTCAGACATTGGCCAAACCAAGACGGAAAGCCTATTTATTTTTGGAAATGTGTCAACCAGCTCTGAGGAAAAACTGGGACAATTTCAGTCAGCATTATCCCTGTCACTAAAATGACATGAATCACCGCAGTGATCAATCACATTGCTTGGCAATCACATACAGGGTGAAGGGTAACCTGCAGCAATGTGGTTTCAGTATTAATTTTGAATTGATGAAATGAAAGATTTTTTTGGCAAGCTGTTGATTTGGGTTCAATGTTTAGTGCTGCAGTAAATTTGGCTTCTTACTCACAAATTTTACAAGGCGTATTAGGTAAGACAGTTATGTAAGTGTAACCTAGGTTTGATCCTCAGCTATCCTGGCTTCCCAACATCTGCTCTCTGACCAGAACCGCTTTACCCCAACTCCATCAATCACCCACCTCCAACCTCACCTCCCACACTCATGCTTTCCCCCATTTTTCCCCCATTCATGCTTTCGTTACCTCCCACCTTGATCTTTCCAATGCTATCCTTGCCATTCTCCTACCTCGAACACCCACAAAATACAACAAATACAAAACTCCATGTCCTTCACCCCTCCACTCCACTATAGTGATTGTGGATTCAGCAGTTTTGCCCTAAAGCTGTAATTCTCTACCGTAATCACTCAGCCCTGCCACCCCCCTTTTCCACCTCCTTGCCCATTTTCAGATTGCATTTTAAGACCATGCCTTTGACCATGCTTCACCAGAATATACTTTTAAAGTGAATTGATTGTATATTTTGTGGATGAAATGCAGCAGCCAATTAAACCAACAGTGTTCCACAAACGGTTGTGAATTGAAATGACCAATTCATTATTGTTTTTAATTTTTCCAGAACTCTGCGGCCCATGTCCTCTAATGTTCTAAGCTTTGTGACCCCATCTTCCCCTTCCTCCCCTGACTCGATGGGCTCCCCATCACCCAGAGGATTCAATTAAAGATCCTGGTCCTCATGTTCAAAGCCCTCTATGGCCTCGCCCCATCCTACCTCTGCGACCTCCTAACCCCCTACCAACCAACCCATCCCCTCCGCTCAGCATGCTCTGGCCTGTTCTACCTTTCCTGAACCACCCGCCCCACCATTGGTGGGCGAGCCGTCAGCCTCTACCCCCATCCTCTGAAACTCAATCGCGCAGTTCCTCTGCCTCTTCCCCTCCCTGGCCTCCTTCAAGACCCTCCTCTTCGACGGTTCCATTGGTCATCCAAATCTCCATCTGTCCCTCCACCCTCCCCATCCCTAGCTCGGGTCTGATCGAATGACTCTCCAGCACCTTGGGACGTGCTCCTGACACGAAGACACTATACAAGTGTAATTTTGTTGTTGTCGTCGAGGGATTATTATCGGGCATGTGGAGTAAGGAAACTTGCCCAAGGTTTCCTCTGACCTGCCAGGAATCGAACCCAGGTCTCTCGCTTGTAAGGTGAGTGCTGGAACCACTGAGCCTCAGGACTCCACAAAATGGCCTTTTCAGTCAGATGTCCCCGCAAGCCCATCTGTGCATCTCATGGACACTGATGTAAGCGAGACATTGGTGTAGTTTCCCACAAATGAGGCATTTATAATACAATGATTCATGTGGCTCCCCTACATCCCTCAGGATGACATGCTGGAACACTCTGTCGTTATTCTCCTCAAAGCCAGTTCTTTCCATTCCTTTAATCTGTTCCTCCCCCACCCACCCATACTGCTTGGCTCTACTCCCAATGGACCCCTCATCTATCTTTTGTTTTAAAAAATAAATTACTGGCAGTAAATAGCCCATGGGAGAGTGGAGTTTGTATTGCAATGTATTAGCGCCTTGGGACGTCCTCCCGACGTGAAAGGCGCTATATAAATGTAAATTGTTGTTGTTGTTGTTGCAATGAGAAACTGACCAGTAGGTTTAAGCCAGTCGGCACTGAGCTCTGCTTTATTCAAATACAGTACATAGATGGTGCAGAAACATTCCAGCTTCATTCAGTATAACTGCCTCACACTGTTCTACAGCAAGGTCTGATGTCAAACTGAAGCATTAAGGGCTTGTCTGCAACACCGGGGATTTATTAAAAGACATTCTCTTTAACTTGAACCTTGTAATAAAAAGGGCATTATGTTTTCAGAATTAAGATCAAATAATAGACTGGTTCTGATAACCATTCTGCCAACAAGCTATCTGGCCAGTCTCTATCACAAACAGCTGTACTTCTTTCCACAACTTCCAGAAGCTCCCTGAAAGAATCAGTAACTTTTATAACAAAGATTATCTGGGTTCAGGAAGACAGAAGGTCTATTTGTTTATATGAGTAATGTCGCACTCTACAACATCAAATGGAAGTAAATTTCCATCTGAAACCTGACAAAAGCAGCTCTCTATCGGGCCATCAAAACCAATTGAAACACACACTGATTTACTGTTACTACAGTATTATATTTATTATTTGGTGCTTATTTCAGGCTAATTTCATCTCTGGGGTAGGTTTCCCTTCAGAGCCCCACGTAAATACACCATCTGGGTTTCCAATTGAAATTAAACCGAAACAACGTGTTCTGAATCCTTGCATTTCACATATCACTTTATTGTGCCTTCAAAACATCTCAAAGCACTTTATAGGTTTTCCCTGTGAAATATCATGTCTGCGTATTTGTAAGTGAATGCAACATCCATGTACAAAATGAAGTACTGTACATAAAACAACCATACTGAAAAGCATACTGTAAAACAAACCGCTCACTTTATAATCCCAGATGCAATTGCCCACTAAAGATGGATTATATTGATACAATTGCCCAATGATGATGGAGTCTTGCAGTTCAGTGGTTAGAGCACTCACCTTGCAAGCAAGAGATCTGGGTTTGATTCTTGGGAGGGCGAAATGTGAGGTAAGTTTTCTTATTCTACACACTTCTGTTTATCTAGCCGGAAGTAGCAACCTAGTTATCAGTGGATTGGCGAATAATTTTTCTGGGAGGTAATAATGCATTAAACAAAAAATGGTAATTCAATCCACAACTGTTTGTGGGACACTGCTATATGCAATTGGCTTGCATGTTTTGCCCACAAAATATACTGTACAGTCAATTCACTTCATAGCGTATCCGGTTGAGGTGTCTCAAATGCTAGGATTATTATTATTATTGCACAATGATTGAAATTAAGATGCAACAACAACAACAAAATTACACTTGTATAGCACCTATATAGCGCCTGAAAAATAAATCCTTTGCACCAATTGCCCAACTTCTATTTTTGTTCAGAAAGAGGTCAGAACAGAACCCTTCATCTAGCTATTTAGTGAACCTTGGTCTGAACAACAAAGGCAAAATTACACATATTGCGGGTGGGTTGGGGGACGTGGAGCAGACCAGAGTCTGCTGAGTGGAGGGGGCTGGCAGGTTGGTAAGGGGTTAGGAGGTCATGGATGTAGGGTGGGGCGAGGTTGTGGAGGGCTTTATATGTGAGGACCGGGATCTTAAATTCGATCCTCTGGATGATGGGGAGTCAATGGAGTCGGGCGAAGTTGGGGGAGATGGGGTAAGTTTGGAACGGTAGAGGACATGGGCCACAGAGTTCTGCAAACACCAACAATAATATCACAATAATATCCTATGCACTTACATTTTAACAAACATGCTTCACAGATTTTCACAGCCGTGCAATATTCTACATGTTTTTCCCTGAATCTGGATAATACAAGGGTTGTTTGAATTAAGACCTACACAGGCTCACAGGACTTAGCTCCCGATGAATGAAAGGTTGGAAACTCCATTTAGTGCTGAAGGTAGACAAACTCTGAGAATAGTCAGCAGATAGGAGCATAATTTTAAAATTATCTCAGTGCCTGCTCACCAAATAAATGGTTATTTATTTCTGCAGCCCCCCCTTCTAGATACTTAAATATGTTGCTCTAGTTTTTCAGCAGTTTCAGACTTACTATTTTAATGAAGCAACTATTATAAAAGCCAGTAGCCTGCTCAGTGAAATGCCTGGAACAGATGTGAATTAATTACACTCATAACCTAAGGTTAACAAACCTGATAAAAACTTCAACAATGTAGGAACAGATCGAATCACGGTATTGCAAATTTTGTCAGAATAAATGGTTACAGGCAAAATGGAGAAGATCAACAGAACAAAAAGCCCTGCATCATTTCACCATACTGTTTTCATGGCGCAATAATGTGAAGAAAATTATTTAAGTTACTGCATCACAGTATTCAGAAGGTACAGAAATCTGACTTCTTAAACACTTTGATATGAAACATTTAAGGCTGACCTCATTGATCTAGATTACCAACTGAGTCCTCTCCCACATCAGTCTATGTGATTGATCAAGTTATCCGACATTCCAGGATTGCATCTTGGAATCATTCCACCTTTCCCCTCCCTTGCCACCTTCAAACCCCACCATTGAGCCCCATGTCTTTTAACAACAACAACAACGATTTATATAGCGCCCTCCACGCCGGATTGCGTCTCAGAGCGCTTCACAACAATGGATCCCAGGACCGAGCCAGGGGCAGGAGTAGAAAGGTGACCAAAGGCGCGGTCAAAGAAAAAGGTCTTTAGCTGAGACCTGAAACTGGGAAGAGAGGGGATGAGGCGAAGGAAGTGAGGAAGGGAGTTCTAGAGCCTCGGGGTGTAGTCGCTGAAGGCATGGCATGGCATGGTATGGAAGGCATTTTATCTTGCTTTCGACAAGTTGTCTAAAGCATTTTGAAAGGCCCTCTCAAAATGAAAGATGCTATATAACATTTGGGTTTTATAGTAACGTTAGTTTTGGAATTAACACTGAAAACCTCAAGGTCCTTTATAATTTGGGAGCAGCAGGAAATTACAGATCACACAACACTTTGCATAGAGAAGTGTCTGCGAATTGGGACTGGGCTAGATGGAAGAGAAAACGCTTACCCAAAATTTTTTTGTTTCAAAAGACCTCCTATTACTGTATTTGGTTCCGCAGAAAATATATCTAATAGTTATTGTTCTTTCTCTCCTCCTACATGCCAACAACAAATACATCTTTGTCTGTTTCACGTAAAACTGAGCATCGCACAATTTAGTCATTTGAAGGACAGTAGCGGAGCCTGACTCCAAGCTAGGGCAGAAGGTTCATTTTGGTGTCTATCACCTACATTAGGCAAATGGTCGTGCTTCTTAGAGCAAACACATATATAATAACACTCCTTGTAATTTATTATAGCATCTCAGGAGGACTTCCCAAATTGCTTCACATCCATAAAGTGAATGACCAATTTAATCTGTAGGATTGTTGGCGAAGACGTCCTTCTCCTTTCAAATTATGACATTGGAATTTTAGTGTCCCCCTAAATAGGCAAACAAGACCTTGGATTAATGACTCATCTGAAGAATGGTACCTCCAAACAATAGTTTTCCCTCAGTACCTACATTAGAGTTTCACCTTAGAACGTAAATTCGAACTCCCAATGTGAATTGAATCATAGCCTTATGAATTGGAGGTGTGGCTGGCTATAATTTCATGTAGCCTAATGATAATAATAATAATGCTTGCATTTGATGTAGCACTTTACACGTTTTCTAGACGTCTCAAAGCGCTTCACAGTATATACTGTAAAGTGAATTGACTGTATATTTTGTGGGCAAAACGCGGCAGCCAATTACGCATGGCAGTGTCCCACAAGCAGTCGTGGATTGAAATGACCTATGTAAATCTTTTCTGTGGGATTATTATCAGGCATGTGGAGTAAGGAAACTTGGTCCAGGGTTTCGTCCTAGCCGGGAATTGAACCCAGGTATCTTGCTTGCAAGGACAGTACACTACCTAATCTCTTCCTTCTGAATAATAATATTTGATACTAATGAACTTTCGTGTTAGCTTTTGTTCAACTGAAGAATTTATATGATTCACTCTGGGACTGCAATCAACATATATAAAACACTTTAGTGAAACATTTTAAAAAGAATCTAAGAAACAATTTAAAATAAATGTGTTGTACTTATTAACAGGAGCTCACTGGACTCTTTTAAAAATCTTTATTCTTCTGCACAATTTTTTATCCTCGCTTAAGTATATCCTCCAGCACCTTTCCAAAGCTTGGACAATGAGGTTCAACAGATGATCGATGGAGCTATTTAAGGCCTCACTACCAATCCAGATCCTATCTTCATGTGACACGCAAACGCATGCACATTGCAGCCAAAGTCACTGGATAGTGACCAGAGTGGAAACCATGGCTAAATGTTTTGCCTCAGGACACTGAAGCTAATTCTTTCACTGCAAATGTTGTCTCAGCTCAGATCAAACTAATTCAACACAAACCAGGATCGAAATCTGTGAGCTTTTTGGTATGTATGACTCAGCTCTACATTTAACGACCAGGCGAGCCATTGGGCGAAGCTCATGCTTATTTCAACCTATTAATGCAATTGTGCAAGATAATTGAATAGACATCGAGTTAAACATCAAACACTGGATTTAGAATGTATAATAACCAGCTCAAGATTAGATCATAGCATGCATTTGCAGTCAAACTTGGAGGCGAACGCAGCACAGTAGGCAATAGAGCTACTGATGAATGTTAAACCACATCAGTTGGCTTTTTATTAACACAATTCGGTTATTTGAAAGTAATTACATTTCATAAACACAAATAGTTATCATTAATTCTTATTAGCATCTATGAAACTAGTAATCTAATGTTGATTGTTAGGTGGGCACTAGAGGGGACTCTTCTGTATCTACTGACCTTGGCAATGAGTACACATTGTGCACTGCTTACTTGCTAGGATCTCAGGCTTTGGTGATACATTCTTCCACTTTATATCAATAATAATCTTTTGCATTTGATACAATGCTACATCAAGTTGTCAAAACCTCAAGGGCTTCACAAGATTTATGGTAAGGTGTAAGTTACTAGGGAATTACACTGCACGAGATTGTAATGGGATTTCCCATTAAATGTCCACCCCATTAAAAATCAGAACATTTCCCAACAGGAGGGAGTGTGGAGATAACTCGAATCATATTCTCTGCCCTGACGATTCTTTCGCAATCTTTGGCTTCATTGCACCAAACGCCCGGTGTCAGGTGACACTAGTTTATTGAGATCAGTGGAAGGGAATCTCTGAACTTTTAATTGATGATATTTACACACTCAGTAGTTTTAATAAGTGATGATTGCTTCAGTGATTATCGCATTAGTATCAATTGTATAATTATTTTCTTGCAATCATTGTCGGTGGTAGGCAGTTCTATTTTATGTAAGGACGCCTTCATAAATCACAGACGCAATACAGCAGTTTAACAGGGAAGGTCAAAAAAGTGCAATGCTTCAGTTCGTGTGGTTGGTAATTCACCAATAATTAAATTTTACCATCAACAAACTGACAATAACAGAGGTGGTTAGGGTAGAGTCAATTTGAAAAGAATATGTGGGGAGACATTCCACCAGGATCTATATTTGCTCTATTTATGTAGCATGTTAGGGTATCCTGAAGTTGGCAAATTCTTCAAAATAACCTTAGTTTTGAAGCCAGCTTTCTGTAAGTGTTTTTAAGAACTTCAGAAAAACAACTTCAAAATTAAGAACCAAATTCAACAATTTGCTGAATTCTGGAAAATCTAACCTGCTACATATATTAAGCAAATGCAGATCCAGGTGAAATTTCTTATACTGTTCCTTTGTGGAAAAAAAAGAACAGTTGAATTCCTCTAGCTTATATTTACCATTTGCTCTGAATGGATCATCACTGAAGATTTTTGCAAATCTGTTCTTTTATTATCAAGCTGCATTTTGAAAAACAAAACAGCATTCATCCAGTTTATGAAAGAGTTTATTTCATCTTCTAAAAACTTAACTCAATCTAGCTTTTATGATAGTTCGGGGCGTAACTATTTCCATATTGTGCAGAGACCATTCACCGCTGGATGACACCTGCAACTCACTCAAATAGCTCATACATGGAAGAAGATCTACTATTTCCAAGGCTGCATCAATTAATTCTACTATGAACTGTGGCAAAAACAGTGCATCAGTCAGCGAGATGTTTGCAGGCAGTCTGTCTGAGAGTTTACACTACCGACCATTTGTTGTTTTATCCCCCAGATAAAATTTGTCACTGAGTTCATGGGTGTTTGTGAAACATTGCTGCTCGCAAATTGGCTGCCACGCTCACCTATAAAATGCACAGTAACTACGTGCTACATCTGTGAAATACTTTAAGACATCTCAAAGACTGATAAGGCTCTCTATCTAAAGCAATCATTATTATTATTGATTATTATTTATTGAATAACCAGCTTTGACAGATCACTGAATTATGCAACCACATAACTTTCAACTACATGGCCAACTTGCAAGATTTGTGAATCTGCTTGAACATCCTCTAATTACAGTAACACTCAACTTTCTGAAAGTTTTAGAGTACACAATGACTTTTAGTTACAGGGCTTTTACACATCACATTCAATTGTGGGAGTTGAAAACTTAAAAACTGAATATTCAGTCACAATCAAGTACAGTAATTGGAATCAGTTTACTTTAATTCTCATTAATGATTTATTACTTAATACTTACTTAAATCTCCCTTGGAGAGCAAGTAGTTTGTAACCTACTCTTTCTCTATTTGAACTACCTTGTGGCACCTTACGGTCACTTCACTTCACTTATTTACTTATTCTTCTCTTCACTCAGAGGTTAGCGAATTTGTGGAATTCTCCACCTTATAAGGCTGTCGATGGTCAGTCCTTGAACATATTCAAGACCGAAATTGCTAGAGTTCGTATGGATAAAGGGATGAAGGGATATGGGGTTAAGGCGGGCAGGTGGAGTTAGATTAGAAGATCAGCCATGATCTTATTGAATGGTGGGACAGGCTCGAGGGAATGAATGTTCTTGCTCCTTATTCTTATGTTCTTATATTCTTATTACAAAGTATCTTAGGGCCTCAATATTCTCATGGTCTTCATCTTGAAGATTAAGATCAGATCTTCTTAAAGATTAAGGTCAAGCGTAATTTGAAAATATTTCTAACTTCATTCCAATTTTTAAAGAAAAAGAGCTCCAAATTAAGGCAGAATTGAAGATTCTTTCCAAATTTGTACACATCTTAAATGTTATTGTTTTGAGTCTAAGATCTTGAAGAATTCCAGCCCTCTTATATCTGATATGATTTTTTTAAAGAGTGAACATGAGCACCATAAAATCACTTGATTAGACATTTAGTGGTAATAGAATTTGTGACCCCGTCAAGCAATAATAGAGAAGTAATAAAATAATTTCCTCCCACCTCCTACCTAGCCATAGGAAGTCAATAAACATTGAGTTCTTATGACCAACAATAAATAGACTTTGCTGGGAACAGCAGATCTGGCAGCGTTTCAGGTCCACGACACTTCCTCAGAACATTGACTTCCTTTTCTTTCTGCACAGCTGCTGCCTGACTTGCTGAGTGTTCCCAGCAATTTCTGATTTAGATTTAGACTTTCTTCATCTGCAGTATTTTGTGGTTTGTATAATAAACAGACTTTGTTTCACTTTGGTAAATTTTTCAGGTAGCCAACAGCAGGTTTCGTCAGATGGATAATACAGTAAAAGCCCGTTTATCCGGCACCCTTGGGACCTGGCCAATGCCGTTTAAGCACTGCCGGATATTCAGCCGAAAACACACCAAAAAAAAAGCATTTTTCCGGATAAATTTCGGTTAATCGAATGCAGACTTTTTTTTTTAATGTGCTGGTTATACAGAAGTTTCAGTTGATCGGGGCTGGATAAACAGGCTTTTACTGTAATTATAATAATCCTTGCATTTGACATAACACTTTTCAAATTTTCTAAACGTCTCAATTCACAGAATATACTGTAAAGTGAATTAACTATATTTGTGGGCAAAACACAGCCAATTGTGCACTGTAGTGCACTTAGTGTCCCACAAACAGTCGTGGATTAATGTGACCATTTTTTTTCTTAAACGCTGGATGTGTAATAAGGAAACTTGCCCACAGTTTTGCTCTGCTGGGAATCAAACCCAGGTCTATTGCTTGCGAGGCGAGTACTCTAACTCCTGAATTACAGGTCTCCACATAATAAATGGATAAATTAATGCATTTGCTTAGTGTCCTTTCCCTGGAGACTCGAAACAAAGTTGGTTTTAATTGACTTGCTTTGTAAAGGCGGCTCAGTAATTTTCCACGGTATTAAAGTCTGGCATGTGTCTTGCATTGATCGAAAAATAATCTGTTATGCGTCTTGAGATAGTTGAGTCTACCTAATCAGGCACTCTACTCGTGTTTATAGTAGGTGCATTGCATAGAAATGAACTTAATTCTGAGCAAAACGGATGGATTTTCCAAGGTACTTACATCTCTTTAGGTTGCTCCAAACCTTTTGACATCTACCAAGGTTACACATGTGAAACAACTGATTTTTATTACTTTGGTTGATGCTTTTATGTACAGATCACTGTTCAAAGCCAATAACATGGGGTTTGTTTTAGATTGGGAAACCTCATTGTGTGGGTGAAAGGCCAAGGCCACGGTTTCTAGTGCAGGACACCACCAGTTCAAAGAGATTGATGAGCAATGAGCAAGGAATGAGCTGACTGCTTGAAAAGCCTTTAGGATATATGTCCTATAGCTTGGTGATTAAAAAAATCATATCACTCATCTTGCAAACAAGAGACCTGAGTTTGATTCCCGGCAGGGCAAAACCTTGGGCAAGTTTCTTTACTCCACACACCTGATAACAACAACGACAACAAAATCACACACTTGTATAGCGCCTTTCACATCAGGAGGACATCCCAAGACACTGATGAGGATGTCCCAAGGTGCTGGCCATAATAATCCCTCAAGAAAACATATAATAAATTGGCTAGTTCAATCCATGACTGTTTGTAGGACAACACTGTACGCAATTCGCTGCCATGTTTTGCCCACAAATGTACAGTCCATTTACTTCACAGTACTTGCTGTGAAACACTTTGAGAGGTCTGGAAGATGTGAAAAGCATTATATCAAATTCAAGGATAATTATTATTATGACAAGGGTGGGCAGACAATTTTGGAAGGAGTTTGTAGTAGTGGTGGTGTACTCGGAAAGAATGAATTGGAGTTGGAGTTAGTTCAATTAGTTTTGATTTCATCCCAGTAATCAAGAAACAGTAATTATTTCACATTATTTGGAGCTTGGAGACCGAAGGTGAAAGTAAATTGGAGCATAAGCAGAGTTGATAAAATAGAAAATTAACATTGCATTGGAAAAATTGGAGGCCAGAGGTGAAAGAATGATTACTTCACAGATTGCTTTTAAACCATGACCAACAGTGCAAAGGGATATCCTCAGGTTTATAATAAATAATAATAATGCATTTTGTGTAGCACCTTTCACTTCAGGATGACATCTCAAAGTGCATTATAGGATACACAGTATTGTAAAGTGCAGTGGCTGTTTTGTGAGCGACAATTAATATGGCAACTACAGTAGTTATCTATGCGAGTCTTACCACTTTAAGAAATTGGGACAGTTTAGGGTTTACATGTCACAAGCGCAACAACAACAACAACCTGTAGGGCTGTATAGTGGCAGGGCTGCTGTGAAATAAAGCGGAAGGGGAAGGTGACCATAGGTATGGTCATACAGATAACTCTTAAAGTTGGATTTAAAGATGGATAAATAGGGGATGAGGTGCAGGAATACATGCAGGGAGCTGCTTCTTAAGGCCTTAGATTACTTTGTTTTAATATTTAAGAGAGAAGGGATAATAACATGTTCTGTCTTCTTTTCTGTAGTGGGTTTGATACTGTCTGAGACAAGCGTAAATATATATCAACCAAGAAATATATATTTTTTTATTTTAAAAAATCCATTCAGCTGTGTGATGCATTTTGAAACAGCCTCTTGATGTGAAAGATGCTATATAATCAATCAATCAATCAAATTACATTTATATAGCGCCTTTCACGTCGGGAGGATGTCACAAGGCGCTGAACAATCAGGTAGGATCCAGAGCAGGTGGGGAGTGGTCGGGGTAGGGGGAAGGAGAGTAGGAAAATTGACTGTATATTTGCAGGCGAAACGTGGCAGCCAAACTGCGCACAACAGTGTCCCACAAAGAGTCATGGAAGTGGGGCCAGGGAAGAAAGGGGGGAAAGAGGGTAAGGTGAGGGGTCATGGTAGGGGGAAGGAGAGTAGGAAAATTGACTGTATATTTGTGGGAGAAATGTGGCAGCCAAATTGCACACAACAGTATCCCACAAACAGTCGTGGAAATAATGTACATTGTTGTTGTGGAAGCCAGTAAATATGAGATACTGCAAGCCCATAATTGTGTGCCCTTTTCTTACAACATCATCATCAGCGATATGGTCCTAATACAAATTCTGAATTTGACATTTAGGTTTCAGAACATTGGACTTTGATAGTAAAATGTACCAATCCCCTAGCCAATCTGATAGTGTTATTTAATTAAATATCTACTTAACCTTTAATGATACATTACTCTCTCTAGGCAGACTGACAAGAGCATCCATGTATTCCTTTTCCGAAGAGCATCCTGCAGTCGTCAAAACAACAAACGCAAAAAGTATCTCCAGTGGAAAAATGTTGAACTTCATCAACATTTTAATTGTAAGGTATACTAAACCAAAGGCATGCATTTAGTGCACCTGCATTCCACTATAGTAAAGCTTTTGGTTACAGAACTTGGAATTAAATTTTCTCCAAATCTAAGTCAAGGAGAGAGAATAATCCTCCTTGGAGTGTCTGACACTGTCAATTCATGAATTATCTCGAACAATAATGGATTACCGATTAGCCACGCGTGATTTGTATGTTACAAAGCAGTAAACAGAACAGCACTTTGGGAATCTTTTTTCAGTCAATCATTCAAATCTCCCTCTCTGTTCTCTGTGCCATATCAAAAATTATATTGTTTGGCTTGTTTTCTTCCAGAACTGTTTTTAACACCTCCATTTATTTTTGCTCAGTATAAAACGCAAGGAAGGATTGATTCAGTTCTGCTGTGAACTCAACTCACTATACTTCTCTACTGTCCTCTTGTGTCCTTCATAAGAATAACAGTTGTAGCTATTACATCCATGCACAGTATTTACTCTGTGTTAATGACAGCCAGGGAACAAGCAAAATAACTGGTGGCAGCTGGCCACAGTACAAGCAGTTAGAAGCTATTTTTATATAAGCATTAGAAATATTATCCATGAAACTATTAGTACGTGATGTGTGTTCTATTTAAAATGTAAAATGGCATATAATCAATTTAAAAAATAATTTCATGTCGCTTTATTGGAATTTTTAAACTCAAAATGTTTGTATGGACCACCAAATTCCTATGGTAACAACAATAGCAACAAAATTACAGTTGTATAGTGCCTTTCACATCAGGAGGATGTCCCAAGGTGCTGGACAGTCACTGTGTCACAAGCTGGGGACAGGGTGGGGAGGGAAGGGGGTATTAGGAGAGTTTTGAGGTGGGATGCGAAGGAGGCCAGCCAGCGAGGCGGAGGGACTGTGGGATGGAGCTCCAGAAGTTGGGGGCAGAGTGGCTAAAGGCTCGCCCGCCAATGGTGGGGAGGATGGGTCGGGGGATATGGAGCAGGACAAAGCCTGGTGAACAGAGGGGGCTAGTAGGTTAGTAAGGGGTTAGAAAGTCACAAATGTAGGGTGGAGCGAGGTTGTGGAGGGATTTGAATATGAGGATCTGGATCTTGAATTGGGTGATGGGGAGCCAATGGTCGGGCGAGGATGGGGGAGATGGGGTCACAGCGTTTGGAAAGATGGAGAACAAGGGCCGCAGAGTTCTGGATCATCTGTAGCTTGTGGAGGAAGGAATTGGGATGGTCGACAAGCAGGGCATTTGCACAGTCGAACCGGGTTGTAATGAAGGCATGGATGAGCGTTTCAGTGGCTTTGTGGGTGAGGTAGTGGCGGATTCGGGCAATGTGGTGGAGATGGGAAAAGGCAGAGTGAGTCATTGCTTGGATGTGGAGGACAAAAGACAGTTGAGGGTTGAACAAGGCACCTAGGTTCCTGACTGGCTTGGAGAACATCGTGAGCTGAATCATTGGATTCTGAATGGCTAAAACTCCCTATATTCCCTTGATCTTACCTGCCTCACTGACTTTTGCCAGCTCAATTAACTGGTTGTCCTTACTGCTTGGCAAATTTGCTGCATATTCTGCTAGCTCACTGCCCCACCACTTTCAGCCACTGTTCCACTAATTTCTGGAACACCCTCTCTAAATCCTTCCACTTTACCCTCTCTGTCTTTAAAAGCCTCCTGAAAACGTAATGCTTGGACCATGGCCATGGTTAATCATCATCTGAACCTCTCTTGTATTTTTATGGTTATCTGTATTGGGACATCACGTTATACAATGACCTTCAGGGAACTGCATTGCTACTAGGGTCCGGCGATATATCGATATATCGATATATCACTAAAACCCAATATAATTTTCATATCGATATGCCGATATAGACATTTCAAAAATATTGATAAATCGAAAAATCAATATATCGAGGTAAAAAATTGGAATGCGCGCACACTGAACTACAAGACCCAGAATGCTCATCTCTATACACAATGCACAGACCGAGGTGCAAAGCCGCCATATTGTATTCATAGTCCTAGAATACAATACACAGGTATGCAAGGGGTGAGGGGAGAGGAGAGAGACGGCTGGGTGGGGGGGGGGGGGGGGGGGGGGGGGAGGGGGAGAGAGATGGCTGATGGGAGGGGGAGAGAGAGACGGCTGGGGGGAGGGGGAGAGAGATGGCTGATGGGAGGGGGAGAGAGAGACGGCTGGGGGGAGGGGGAGGGGGAGAGAGAGACGGCGGGGGGAGGCGGGGAAAGAGATGGCTGGGGGGGTTGGGGGGGGAGAGAGACGACGGGGGGGTGGGAGAGAGGGACGGCGGCGGGGGGGGGAGTGACGGGGTGGATGTGATAATATACAGATAGATAGAGATGGGGGGGATGTGAGAGAGGAGAGAGACACAGAGACACAGACAGAAAAAAACACAGAGATGGAGAGAGAGAGTGTGAGAGACACAGAGAGAGAAAGATATTTACCTCCTGAGGAGATAGGCCCTGAATGCGCGCGCACACAGAATGCACGCGCTCCCTGAATGCGCGCGCATGCTCAGTACGAAAAACCCCCAAATATCAATATTTTGGTATATCTCGATATGAGCCCATCGATATATCTAAATCGGAAAATTTCCATATCGACGGACCCTAATTTCTACTTTGCACTGCTGCGGACCTAGTCTGCATCTCTCTTCACCCACCCTCTGGAACTCCATCCCACAGTCCAGTCCAGTCACCTCACTTTCTCCCTTGACTCCTTCAAAGCCAGTCTCAAAACCCTCCTTTTCGATCGTGCCTTCGGCCACCCTCCCACCTCTCTCCCTACTGAACCCCCTACCACGGCCCTCCCCAATGCTCGGGTCCCATACTGTTCAGTCCTTTGGGACATCCTCCCAACATGAAAAGTGCTCTATAAACATAACTTTGTTGTTGAAAACAAAAGCTGAATTCAGCTTTGAAGAAACTTGGCGTAAAATAAATATTTTCGCCTTCTCAATCTCATGTTCTGCAATATACAATCACGAGTGGTTTGCTCAGTGATTGTCAAACAATGATATCAGTGCATTTCACTATTCCTAATCTAGAAAAAATTGAGAATTGTTAATGTTTTCACAATTTAATAATATAATAATAATCTTTGCATTTGGTATCACGTCACTGGGATGTCTCAAAGTGTTTCACAGGATTTTACTGTGTAGTGTAGTGACCATTTATAGATGAATTTAACAGGTTTTGTAATTGGTCTTACTGTTTATTAAATGTTTCAGAGTAAACATTTGATTCCCAAACCAATTATATCAAACACAATTCTATGAGTTGCTGAGTTGCATGCCTGTCACCAGGAAAAGTTTCTAGAGAGATTTGTGGAGTTATATCTTGTCAAAATAATAGAAATATTCCAATAAGAATAAGATGCCATGAAATTACACCTATACTTAATCTATAAGACTCCTTTTACCATAAAGTATAAATGGTACAGAATCTTTGAAAATTTCCAGCACAGGAATACATCAAACAATTGGTGTGAAAAGGGCCAACATCATATGATTCATAAAATTATTAGGTTTTTTTTCAGGAGAAATACTGAGAAGCTATTTCCACTACTAGCGGAGTTAATGACTGGATGGCTAGATGCAAGATTGTCACAAGAACAGTGAAAGGAGAGTTTAGGAGAGATTTCTCACACTATGAGTTTTTGAGATGTGGAATGCTTTGCCGATTAAGGCGATAGAGAGAGGCAGTGTCCATTGTACAAATTAAGAGGGAAATACATGAACGATAGATGTTGAAAGAGGTATTGGGAATCTAGTAGGACTTAGATAGGGTAGGATTAAAAGAACAGCTTACTCTGAAAGTTGATGCAGACTTGACGGGCCAAAAATTCTATAACACTAAGATTCAACATAACATAATTGGTAATTCTTTATGCAACAGCAGTATTTGTTTGATGACTATGTGCAAACTGCACAAAAAGCAAAGATTCCATTTATTTGAACGTTACAAATACATGAATTATTTAAGTCCATGTTACTTTGTCCACCTATGACATACAACGTGCTTGATTACCAAAGGCCAAGTTATTGTGGGACTGAATTTTATTCATTTTGACTATATATTCGAACATGCAAGACCATTTCAGGCACATTACACCTCCTAATTATCATGAGCATGTCTGATATTTATTTACATGAATCTTTAAACTCTCCTTGCTAGTGGTCCTGCAAACGACAATATCAGAAGTCGGTCTGACAGAACTCACCAATTTCTCCGGTCCTCAGTTGAAACCTTAAATGCTGTACAGTACACAGATAATCTCCACAGTGAACTCATGAAAAGTGTTAGGAACAGAATGCCACTCATATATGTATCTCTTTCTGTCTGGTCAATTACCTTCAACTCTCTACTAAATAGCTTAAGGTCCATGTACATAATGGAACTGATTCAGGTAAAATTCCCATTACAGTCATTTGAAATTGGTAATTGGTTGTCAGACATTAATAGATGTGCCCTCATATTTTAGCCACCAAAAGCCCAAACTGCTTCAAAACGTTGATCTATACACCTAAGATGAATAAGTGCTACATTACTAGTATTTAAGTCATATTGTGCAGCTTATTTCGCTTTTTTGAAGTGTGTGGCTCATTTTTACTTACCGTATATCTCCGCGTATAAGGCACACTTATTTTCACGTCGAAACTTCTCGAAAGAGGTGGGGGGGGCGGGGCGCCCTATACGCAGATACAAGAAATTTTGAGCGTTGAAAATTCAAAGTACCGGTTGCAGATGAGAGACATCTCGATGTGCTTTCGCCGCTTCGTTCAAGCTCTCCGTCTGCAAATATGCTGAAGAGGCTGGAAACCGGGAGGCTGACAGGAGATTCGGCATCGCTGAATCCAACGTTCGTCGATGGCGTTCAACGGAGTCTTCTCTGGAGGAGACGCCCAAGCAAAAGACGGCACTATGGAGAGGTACAGCCAAGTGGCCTGAAATGAAGGTGGAGCTCATCGCCTGGGTTCATGAGAAACGGCTTGAGGGGCATGCAATTTCAACGATAGCGCTTCGACTCAAGGTCAGGGTCATCGCTGACAGGGCGGGAATCATCGCTTTCAAGGCTAGTGTTTCATGGGCGTACTGCTTCATGTCTCGGCACGGGCTATCCATCCGCTGACGTACACATATCGCCCAGCACTTGCCTGCCGACTTGGAGGAAAAGACGACCAGCTTCCAGAAGTACGTTATCAAGCTGCGCTGCCAGTACGACCACCCGCTCACCAGGATCGGCAACGCAGGCCAGACGCCACTCACCTTCCATGTCCCCCGGAGCGTCACCATAGCGGCTAAAGCGTGAGCATCACGACGACTGGCCACAAGAAGGACCGCTTCACGGTAATGATGGGCTGCACTGCCAATGGAGGAAAGCTGCCACCATACGTCATCTTTAAGCGGAAGACTCTTCCCAAACAGAGGTTCACGCCCAGCATCTTCGTAAGCGTTCACCAAAGGGCTGGATGGACGACGATCTCGTCAACGACTGGTTCCATTGCGTATGGGAGAGGCGAGTAGGAGGTCTCTCACGGCGCAGAAGCCTTCTCATCCTCGACTCCTTCCGCTGTCACCAGACGGACCACACGAAGGCGACCCTGCGGAAATCCAAGACCGATCTCGTGATGATCCCCGGCGGGATGACGTCGCTTCTCCAGCCTCTTGATGTCGCGGTGAACAAGCCCTTCAAGGATTGCCTGCTGGGCGGACTGGATGTTGGAGGGGGAGAAGATGTACACGACTGGGGGACAGATGCGGAAGGTAGATCTCCCAACCATCTGCTCTTGGATATTAAAAGTCTGGGATGAGCTGCCAGCAGAGATCATCAGACACGGCTTCCTGAAGTGCTGTATATCCAACAGCTTGGATGGCACGGAAGACGATGTGCTGTGGGAAGACAACTCGCCGAGCACATCCGAGAGCAACAACAGCGACGCTGACCTCCTGTATGCAGATTCAGACGAGGAACCTCGCTCAGTATTCGACGAGGCGACCGACGACGAGGATTTCCCGGGTTTTTAGCATAACAGATTTACACACCGAAGGCCCTTTTCAGGGCCACCAAATAACAAGAAAGAGTAACATGAAAATGATAGCAAAAATAGCAAAATACTTTTTTTTCGCCAAAAAGTGGTCAAAAGTGGGGGGTGCGCCTTATACGCGAGTGCGCCTTATACGCGGGTATTTACGGTACTTTATTCTCGATTTACTCAATCAAACCCAATTGTTGAGGAGATATGTATTCTCATCGCAGACTTTGACTAATGTTTTCAGCGAATTCAGCTGGACTCATACACAGTATTAACTAACATTTCCGGTTAGATCTTGAATAACATAACTGCAGCAACATTGCTGTACAGTCCCAACTCTGTCAATTATATTTTCAAACCATTTATATCATACCAAATATTACCAACTGTTGGAATCTCACAGTCCAATTGATATGCGTACAATTGAATATTTTCATGCTGTTATATCAAATGCTGCTAATCTAAAAAGTTTAATTAAAATGCAAATGCAGTTTTATTCTGTTGCAAATATACAGAAGAGTGCTTGTGGGAATAAAAAAAGTGTATTCAAATTACTTTGTTTGATTTTTAATAGAAGTAATTTCTATTGAATATTGATAACTATCTGTATGCAGATTTATTATTTTTTTAAACTCTGCTAGTATTAATGGTTTTCTGGGGAATTTACATTTTTATTGGATTTTTAACAATTGAAACTAGGCAAAAATAAATGCAATATAATTGCACATCAGCAATGGGTGGCTCAGATAGGGTGAACAGTGAACAGAACTAACAACATATATGTGTGGAGTCCTGTAACTCAGTGGTTAGAGCACTCGCCTTACAAGCGAGAGACCTTCGTTCAATTCCAAGCAGGGTGAAATCTTTGGCAAGTTTCCTTTTTCCACATGCCTAATAATAATCCCTCAAAAAAACAATAATAAATTGGTCATTTCAATGTTTGACTGTTTGTGGGACACTGCTGTGCGCAATTGGCTGCCACATTTCACCCACATATATACAGTGAATTCACTTTATAGTATATTCTGTGAAGTGCTTTTAGACGTCTAGAAAATGCAAAAGCACTATGTCAAATACAAGGATTATTGTGATTACTGTTACTATTATTAGTTAGATAGGACCATAAGGAAAAGAGAAGGCGAATCAGCAAACACTAGCTGTAGCTGTAAAAAGACACACATGCACATATGGGTAATCTTATAGCTCCTTATCATAAATCCATACAAAGTATAGTTCAGGAATAGGCCATCCAGTTGAGTAGTGTTTAAACCTAGACGATCCTTCATCAGAACTGGTCTGTGTGTTTCAATAATGCGGAAACCCATCATTAGGAAACCCATCACGTTCTCCCGATGTGTAAGGCACTCTATATATGTACTTTTGTTGCTGTTGATAATGGTGCTTAAAAGTATCCAAACAGACTCCCATGTATCTCCCATGTGCAACAATTAAACTTGGAATTCCCATGTGTCTGAAAGCAATGCGCAATCTCTCTCTTGAGAGACACATCATAGGTGCAGATTGGCAAGAACCAAGGCCTGGAGATCTCAGAATGTGGATTGGGCTACAACAGGAGTTTAACCAGCAGACTGCCATAGAGGATCACTCGATTCCAACATACACTGATCACTCTACATGTGTAATAAGATCAGAGATATCAAAGCAATTATTGTACGAAAAGAATGGAATCTTCTTACTATCCACCTAGTTTGAAGTATCTCTCTCTTAATACATTTTCCTTCGTAAAAGTCTAACAGTTAGGAGAAAGGCTTCCAGTATATTAGATAACCCACTAAACAACAACAAAATTATATTTGTACAATGCCTTTCATTCACATCAAGAGGACGTCCCAAAAAGGTGGACAATCAGTATTTCGGACCCAAGCTGGGGGTTGGGATTGGGGAGGGTGGATGGGAAGGTGGGGAAGGAAGATGACCGAAGGCATGGTCTTGAAGGAGGGAAGGGAGGGGACGAGGTAGAGCGACTGTGAGATGGAGTTTCAGAAGGTGGGGGCAGAGTAGCTGAAGCCTGTGAATGGTGGAGCAGGCGAGTCATGGGACATAAAGCATGCCAGAACCCGCTGAGCGGAGGGAGCAGGCAGGTTGATAGGGGGTTAAGAGGTTGCAGAGGTCGGGGAGAGCAAAGTCATGGAGGGCTTTGAAAGTGAGGAGAAGATAGCAGAGTGAAATTATAGGGGAATACTTAGAAATAAAAAAAACATTATTTAGAATACTTAGAAATAAAAAAAACATTATTTGAGCATTCAATGAACACAAGCCAGAAATTAATTAAAAATGAATTAATTCTTCTCACAGCTACACTGCAGACACTAGTATAACACAATGCTGTTATTAGTGAGGTGTGACTAAGTAGTTGCTTGGAGAAAGCAGTGCTCTGCCAGCTCTGTATCACTCTCCTCCCATTTGATTGAAGAACAATGGAGATTTGTTATCACACACAAACACAGCTAAACTAAAATCATGTCCGAAATACACCAATTTTACTATTCACCAAATAACTGATCCTCTTACCAACTCCTCACTAGTCTTAAGATCCCCATAAATTTATAGACATAACATTTTTATTTGGAAAGTTTGTGATTATACTGCATCCATTATAATATCCAAACATTAGTATAAGATGATCTCTCCCTGGGGCAGTCTCATTGTGGGGCAATGTCATTCTGGGCCAGTGCTGTGTGTCTGAGGTTAATCAGATTACCTTAAAGGACTGGTGTCATTCTACGATGAGAGTCTGATGTAAAATTAATTAAATTGTTAGGGATTTCACCAAACTAAAGAAGTTCGAAAAATTGTTGTTTTATTCTCTGTTTGTGACCAGATGGCGTCACCTGCAGGGCAAACCTGCCCTGAGCCTAGTGACCAGGTGCTCAATGGAGCTCCGAATTCAAGTATTCTTGGCTTCCTCTTGATCGGTAGAATTGCAATGCCAACCTCAACCAACGTTTTAGAGAGCTAAAAGCATAGCTGCATCCTGGAGCTCAACCTTGCTCATAATATCCCAGTTATGGGTGAGATTAGGAAATCTCAATAGAGGATGAGCTTTCCAGGCACTGCTAACTCAAGGAATAACTGATAGGAACAGATACTACACTTGATCTTCACCAAAAGGCCAAGAAGCAATCAAAAATATATTTGTTAATTTTTTTTGAAAATATATGAATATAACATTTGGTAGAACAAAAATCCCAAATAAACACAATGTACAACATCTTCTGTTACATTTTTCACTTTTCATCTCCCGATACAAAATTAATGCTATCTTTACATTACATTCCTTCACCACACATACAATGTGCACACATTTTTGAGCACTCCTTTTAAAACAGTTGGGAGTTGCCCCCGTGTACACTACACCAGTGGTTCTCAATCTTTTTGAGTAATGAACCCCTTGTTAATTTTCAACATTATCGTGTACCCCCACCGAACCACACACACGCACACACCACCCTCCTCATTCCACTTGCATTTTATGACCAAGCTTTTCTTATACTGTATAACAAAATAACTAGCACATGCAAAACGAGGGGAATAACAATTAAATATACAATTTGGAAGTCTATAAAATGCTAACGAAGAGAGCTAAATAAATCAATGTACCAGCACCTGTACTCCCTGGAAGTAATTTTATACCCCCTGGGGTACATGTACCCCTGGTTGAGAACCGCTGTACTATACCCATGTGTGCACACTGATAAGGTACACTTGTAGCTTTCGGAAGGCTCCCCGATGTGCACTATACGTCTACATGTTTACCGTACATACCTTTTCGGTACACACTTTGTTTACATCTCGAGCGTCCCTCTTTACATTTATACGGTTACGCTCATGTTTATTTTAGCTGTAGTTTTGGGTGCATTCGTGGATTACCTGGTGAGCATACCCTGAGCCACTACTGTGGCAGGATCCGTCTACATATGGCCTTTGCCGTGGTTGAGCCGAACTTCAGCATGCCCTTCAGTATATAGTCCCTGATCCTGGCGTGTGCGAACCTGAGGCTGGCCCTCTGCTTCATCCCATTCTGCAAAAAGACCACCTAGTTTGGGGAGCCAAAGATAACTCTATAACATTACAGAGGCTGTATAACACTGAGTACCATGACAGCAGGTCCCCAAGGACCAACCTCTAGAATAGCCAGTCCATCTTTTTCCAAACTGCCTTTGCAAAACTACATTATTTACTTAGTTGTATGCTTGGGCAATGCTGGATACCTGAACCGAGAACGGGTTCTTAAACACCTCAGTCATGTGAAACTGAACCAATTCCCACACTTTACTTCTTGTACTTTAGAGTACAAGAGTAGGGAAGTCTTGCTGTAACTGTATAGGGCTTCAGTGAGACTGCACCTAGAGTATTGTGTGCAGTTTTGGTCTCCTTATTTAAAAAAGGACATACTTGCCTTAGAGTGGGTGCAGCGTAGATTCACTAGGTTAGTTCCTGGGATGAGGCGATTGACCTATGAGGATAGGTTGAATAAACTAGGGCTGTAGAGTACAGAAGAATTAGGGGGGATCTTATGAAACATATAAGATTCTTAAAGGGCTAGATAAAGTAGACACTGAGGGACTGTTTCCCCTGGTAGGAGAATTTATAACCAGGGGTCACAGTCTTAAAATTAAGGGTCAGCCTTTTAGAACAGAGTTGAGGAAACATTTCTTCACTCAGAGGGTAGTGTGTTTATGGAATTCACTACCCCAGAAGGCTGTAGATGCTCAATCCTTGAACATTTTCAAGGCTGAGACTAATAGATTTTTAAAAAATAGAGGGATTAGGGGATATGGGGATAGGACAGGTAATTATAGTTAGGTGAGAAGATCAGCCATGATCTTATTGAATGGCGGAGCAGGCTCAAAGGGCTGAATGGCCTTCTCCTAATTCTTTTGTTCTTATGTTCATATGACCAGGGCTTCCATAATCCTTAAATTCTGTGGGTTTACAGGATATTTCTAACATTCATCACTGAAAACATCCCAGACAAATGCATTCACCTGCCTAACATCTGTGCTGTTAAGGCTGAATGCAAGTTGAATGTGCGATTCAGTTTACTGGAGCTAGATATTGAGAAACAATGTGGGGGTGGGGGGGTGTTGAGAGGTTGGGTTGGGAGATTTTACCTCTAACACATCCAGACGCTTTCACAATTGATATGCTACAAGTAGATAGGGCAAATTTGGCCAGGGAGGGCAAATTTGGCCAGGGACAGATAAGGTTAATACGGTTATTAAGTAGAACAAGCTTAGGGTCTCTCAACTAAGTACCCAAATGTCCAGAGGACAAAATATTATCATTACACTTTACAGCATTTCTATTAAGACTAAATTGGCACCACAGCCTTTTATTTTTCGTTCCCGATCCTCCGTGTCTTATTCTGTTTTTTTTCACAAAAGTGTTGCTACAAGCCACTATGTCAAGTCTAATGAGCATTCGTACTGGAAACATTAATGTAATTTGTCCTTTGAAAGCTAATTGACAGGGGAGTACAATAGATTTATACTTTTATTAACAAGATTAATATTATTTGCAGGAATTGATTGTGCAATATGAATATGAACATAACTTATTTTAGCGGTGAAGTGAAATCACCAGTTAAATCACAATGCAAGATCTTCAATTGCACCACAAGCCATTTATTAAAACAACTTTTTATCCTTTCAGTTGATTCATGTGCAATTTCATGAAATGCGGCAAGCTTTGATGCCACTGTGTGGCCAAACGTGATGCATTGCAAGTCAGTTTACAGAGGATTGGCACTAAGTACATTTTCAGAGCTCCCTTCTTATCTCGCCTGCAGAGCTGCAAGCCCACGTAAGGGTAGTAACCTCTAGATGACAATTCTCAAACACAGAGTCCAAAATACTATGCAACAAACATGATCACAGCCCTACAGCTACATAAATACAAACAATCACCCACAAAAATAGTCACTACAATTTATACAAATTCTGTGAAGCCCTTTGAGACATCCTCCTGACATGGAAAGACACTATACCGAGCGAAAGAATTGCCATTAATATGAATTGAGTAGCACTAAACATTGGGTTCATTAAAGCAATGATTTTATCACTGAGAAACAATTTTCCCATTCATGCAGCCATCAGCAAGCATTCACAGAGTGTACATGGTACACAACAATACAAAAGGCTCCTTCTTGGTTAACCCACAATCTCAGATAAAACATAAATAATGAAAGAACATTCCCATTGTTTAGTATGTTGGTAGCATGGGACATAAACTCAGGAGTCTTAATGCTAGGGAAAAAATGTGAGGTGAGACAACATTTTTACACATCAGAGGGTATAGTAGTAATTGATGTTTACCAAAACAGAATTTGAAGCAACGTAGATAAAAGTTTTAAGGTATGGGGTACAAATGATAAGGGATAAACAGCAGGGAGTATAAATTAGAGCAATTAGTTTGACTGTATACAATTAGGCGTCCAGTAGCTAAGCGGTTAGAACACTCGCCTTGCAAGCGAGAGATCCCGGTTTGAATCCCAACAGGGCAGAACCTTGGGTAAATTTCCTTTCTCCACATGCCTCTTAGCAATCCCTCAAAAAGAAAAAGACAATAATAAATTGGTCACTTCAATCCACAACACTGGATTGGGATACTGCTGTGCGCAATTGGTGGCCACATTTCACCCACAAATGTACAATCAGTTCACTTTACAGTATGTTCTGTGAAGCGCTTTAAGACATCTAGAAAATGTGAAAAGTGATATATCAAATGCAAGAATTATTATTGAAGTAAAAGCCTGTTTTATCTGTGACCCAATCAACCGTAACTTTTGTATATCCGGTACCTCAAAAAAAAGGTCCGCATTTGATTAACCGGAATTTAACCGGAATACATTTATACAATGTATTATTATTATTTTTAAAAAAAACATTATTGTTGTGTTTTTGGCCGAATATCCAGCAGGTGCTTTAACCGGCATCGGCCAGGTCCCTAGGGTGCCGGATAAATGGGCTTTTACTGTTTTACAATATTACCATTTTAGGCTTAACGGGGGGATCGCTCTCTCCTGTGCAACAATTTCTTGGACACCATCTCCTGTCTATCAATTACCACTTTCCACACCATACACTTTGTTGACCTCGAGTGAAAGCTAATTCAGTGTCATTCAATGATAATTTCAAAATAATAATCCTTGCATTTGATATTGCGTGTTCCACAATGGGAGGATGTCTTGTAGCACTTCCAGGATAATAATAATCCTTGCATTTGATATTGTGCCTTATTTTGAGACATCTTTCAGATGTCTCAAAATGCTTCACTGTATACATCCATTGGGTACTTAGTTAAGAGACCCTAAGGTTGTTTTACTTAATAATTTATAGTAGGGTCACTAAACATCCCAATTTCCAGGGACAGTCCAAGTATGAGATACAGTATTGTGTTCCTGGTCAAATTTGCCCTAACTTAGTTCACCAACAAATTGAGGAAGAATAATCAATAAAATTCTAAAGCAGATACGTTCATCAGAGAAATACAGACATTAAACTGACAATCTTCCCCAGTACTGTCAGTATCAGGAATTGTGGTGAGTTCAATTTTTCAAATATATGTCCCTGGAATTGATTTATGAAATACAGTCACCGTGCCTTGTAGCCAGTGGAGGCAAGAGTTTCACTCTTTTCACATGGGTTTGTTTCAAACCCAAATCCAAAGATAACCCATTCCTGAGGGTTGTATGTATATTAGAATCGGAGCTCCTGTACTTCAGTGGTTAGAGCACTTGCCTTACAAGTGTGAGACCAATGTTCGAATCCAGGCAGATCAGGGCGAAACCTTGGGCAAGTTTCCTTACTCCACACGCCTAATAATAATCCCTCAAAAAAAAACACAATAATAATAAATTGGTCATTTCAATCCACGACTGTTTGTGGGTCACTGCTCTGTGCAATTGGCTGCCACAAATATACAGTCAATTCACTTTACAGTATATTCTATGAAGAGCTTTGAGATGTCGATAAGTTGTGAAAAGTGCTATATCAAATGCAGGGATTATTATTATAATCGGCTGCTTCTAATAAGAAAGAGGCAAATACTGCCAATTAGATGTTACAGTCAACATGTATCAGCAAAACAACTCTCACTGAATTGGCACAAGGATTGAAATGTACTGCCAGAGAAACAAAGAACACAATCTGTACTTAGCAGCTTGTAGATTCTACCCAAAGTGCACCAAACAGTTGTTTTTAGAAGCAGGCTTTCTAAATTATGATTTATAATATGGATTAAATGCGGAGTAAACATTCAATCAGCCACTCATAATGCAATCAATATATAGTATATTGGTAATCTGTATGCTCATATTGGAGAGGAGGAGGAATTGTTCACCACATCACAGGAACACTTCGTCCATTTCAGTCTGGGTAATTTGCCCCATCCTTGCCCAGCTCCATTGGCCTCATCCATCATAGAGTTCAAAATCCTCATCCTCGCCTTCAAAACCTGCCACAACTTTGGTCCTCCATAACCTGTGACCAGCTAACTCCATACTTACCTGCCTACTCCCTCTTCGATAAGCCTTCGGTCACTCTTCTGCCACCACCATCCCTGCCCTCCACCCCTCCTGATCCCAATCTCCCAGCTCAGATCCAAATCCTTGACTTTTCAGTGTTTCCATACGTCCTCCTTACATGAAAGGCACCATACAAACAACTGAGATTTGTTGTTGTTGTTGCATATTGTTGTTGCATGTAATGTACCTCAGTGGTTAGAGCACTCACCTCACAAGAGAAAAACTTGGGTTCGATTTGCATCAGGGTGAAATATTGGGCAAGTTTCCTTACTCCATAGTCTGTTTACCTAGCAGTAAGTAGGACCCCAGTTGTTAGTCAATTGGCGGATCACTTTTACGGGGGTAATAATTCCTTCAAAATAAAATATTGAATTTGTCACTTTAATCTACGATTGTTTATGGGACACCGCTGTGCTCAATTGACTGCTACGTTTCGCCCACAAAATATATTGGTAATTCATTTCACAGTATATTCTATGAAATGCTTTGAGATATCTGAAGACTTGATAAGACAGTACATCAAATGCAAAGATTATTATTATTATATAGTGTGGCTGCTACATTGTTGATGCAAGGTCATATCTGTGCAATGGGTCTCGCTGGAAATAACTTGCAGAGGAGAAGCATGACCTATAATTCAATTTGATAGACAGAACATAAACAGAACATGAATGCTATTAAAGAGCGAACCGAACATTTAAAATAGAGCTTAGCTATTGAGAGCTCAGAGTGATTGACACCTGGTATGTTTATACCACACATGCAAACAGCTCAGCTGCATTAAGGGTGGCATGTCAAATCTGTGGCAAAACAATGTGATCCACCAGCATGTTGTCCAGCTGGCTCAACGTTATTGGGCAAAGTTAAAACAAAGTTTATATGCATTTACTATCCACGCGTTGGACTCAACTGATGAACATCTGAATGCGAATTTGTTTTTACTAACATCTACATCTGCTATGTGTAAACCACGTGTTCATGGTATGTCGACAAGATTACAAGGATGTTCCACCACTTCCGGCCAGCACCAGCACCTTACAGGGATTCTCTTCTGGAAACTACAGCAATCAGTAACTACACTGCGCTTGTGCAAAAGAAGTTACGCTTTAGGTGTCAGCCTACATCAACTGGTAGCACTCTCACCTCTGGGTCAGTAGGTTGTTGGTTCAAACCCCACATTGAGACGTTGAGCTCATATTATAGGCTGATACCTCAATGCATTGTTGAGGGTGGTGTCACACTTCATGAGATGTTAAACCAAGATACTATGTATTTAGTTGTCCAGATGGACTTTAAAGTTCCCTGGGACTATTTGACAAAATGAGGGCGTTTCTGATGCTGTCCTGGCCAATAATCCTCCAGATAAGTTGGTCACTTTATTTTTATTTGTGGGACATTGTTGTGGATACATTGACTGTTTTTGCTTTGAGTATTTGCTTTCCAATACACAATTACTGCACTACAATTCGTAGTGAAGCACTTCAAGATATTTCAACATTACAAACGCTATATCAAATGTAAGTACAGTAATTATTTTTATTGTCAAAAATGCTTTTGGGGGTATTTGATAGAGCGCCTTTCATGTCAGGAGGACATCTCAAAATACAGAGTTTTGTGTAAAACGTAGTTATGTGTGAAATTGCCTGTGTTTTACTATGAGCATTATATTGCTTTTTGTGATAAAAACGGAAATTGAAAGAAACAAACAACGTAAATGACTTGCATTTAACACAGCCAAAGTTGAATCAGTGCATTAAACCCCAAGTGCCTTTAATTATATCATTTGAAAAAAACCCTCAAAATAATTGTAGGTTCACGGTGCTACCAGTTCATGTAGGCTGACACCTTATCTGTATTGTTCATTTACATATCTAATTTTAGCAACCTACATTTGACATAAAGCAAAATAAGATTGAAAATGAACAGTGGGACAAACTGCCTTAACCATGAATCTGTCAGGCGGCTTTCTCCTTCCTAAGAGGCTGATGCAAATATGCTACTTTCTAAAATCCACAAATTAGTCTCGCTGACTGACTGCAGCACCAGCCTCATTGGCAGATTGGCTGCACAGCCCAAGGCCTGTGATCTAATTTATATTTACTATAACTATCTCTGCAAATCAGCTTGGGAACTACGTGGAAAAAAGAATGAGAAAAAGTCAATTTTGTAGTAAATTATTTATTTTAATCTAGCCGACTAAACAGCTCTCCTGATTACTTTTCAAGAAGTGACGGGCCTCCGGCACTATCTAATAACTTGTGGGACAGCAGAAGTATAACAACATACAATTATATTTACTTCACAATAAGACTATTCAGCACTGAATGCTTGAAAGGAAAATTGGTGTCTGTGGATCGTGGCAATGGCAAGAGTGACTAACGTCAGATTCCCTCTCCTGCATGCAAGTGATTATTATCCAGACAGTGGGCTTGTTTTCATAATAGTCTGTTTTGTATTTGAAGACGTGCCTGAAGTAAGAACATAGTTAACTTTCTTTTGTAGCTTCTCCCCAGCTGGTGTTATTGAGAAGTGAGGAATTAAATCGGAGATTAGAAATGTTTCACTATGCATACCAAACACATAAAGGGCTAATTTTCTGCCACTACCTGCTGACGAAGCCCATAGATTATTTTTTTAAAATTATAATAATACAGTATAATGATCCTTACAATTTATATATTGCCTATCATGTCAGGAGGGTACTTCAAAGTGCTTCACAGCATTAGTGTGAAGTGTAGTGACTGTGTACTCTATGGCACAAAAAAGAAAGCGGATTCAGAAGGAAAATAATTTCATTATTGTCTAATGAATAACCAATATGTGGCATACCAGAAAAAGTTATAATGCATTGGTTAAAGAATGCTCTACCAAAAGGAATCTAAATGGTTTTATCAGGTTATTCCAGACCATTCAGAGAATCATTGAACCATAGACATTTATAGAACATTCAGCCCATTTTCATAACACAGAAAAATGTTTCCCAATTTCACTCCCAACTGTTTAGAAAGCTCCAAATAACATTTGCTTGTTCTAGTTTTTCTCTTAGGAAGGCATGTTATTCAGAATCAGCAGAATTGCAGAAAAATCCAAACTTCATTTGCAAATTCTTGGTTTCAAAAAGAACCAGCTTCAAATTGAGATGTTTTCACAAATCTGCTGCATCTTAAATTTTAAGACAAATGGTCTTAACACAAGCCTTTTCTGGGTGCCCTGGTCCCTCACGTCACCATCATTAGTCCTGCCATCAGACACTATTCCCTAATCCCTGGAAATGCCTCAATCCCGCTTTACCTTTAAATACCACTTGAAGATTTATCTTTACAACTGTATCTAAACTCACTTCCCCTCCCATGTCTCCACTGCTCGGTGTCCAACCTCCTATTGTGCAGTGTTTTGAGATGCTATCCTGCATAAAGTGTGCTATATAATTAAAAGTTGTTCTCATTATTGTTTTTTAGGGTGGGATTTAGATGGAATTTTAGACCTATTATTTGCCTGTGGCTTTGTTGTGTGCTCAGTCACTCACAAAAAATTGTTTTTCACCACCCATTCATTTCAACGTTAGAAACATTGCTGATAATTATGGATATTGCACAAGATCAGAGCAGAACATTGTTTATCTTATATTCCAGGTCAAAGCAACCTTAGTTTGGTTCTGAATACTAGTAATCCTTGCTTTTGATAAAGCATCTTATTATGTCATCAAATTGTTCAAAAGGATTTAGAGGAACGTTGTAGCCAAATCAGCCACAGCAATGTCCACAATCAGCTGTGAAGTGAATGACCAATTTTATCTGGAGGATGGTTGACTAGCATAATAATAATCCTTGCATTTGATATAGCACCTTATCATGTCTTCGCAACATCTCAAAAAGCTTCACAGAATATACTGTAAATTAAATTCACTGTATATTAGGGTCTGGCGATATATCGATATATCGCTAAAACCCGATATAATTTTCATATCGATATGCCGATATAGGCATTTCAAAAATATCAATATATCGAAAAATCGATATATCGAGGTAAAAAATCAGAATGCGCGCATACTGAACTACAAGACCCAGAATGCTCATCTCTATACACAATACACAGACCGAGGTGGAAAGCCGCCATATTGTGTTCATAGTCCTAGAATACAATATACAGGTATGCAAGGGGTGGGGTGGGGGGGGAGAGACGGCTGGGGGGGGGGGTAAGGGGGAGAGAGACGACTGGGGGGAGGGGGGAGAGACAGCTGGGGGGGTTGGGGGAGAGAGACGGCTGGGGGGGGGGGGGAGGGGGAGAGAGACGGCTGGTGGGAGGGGCAGAGAGACGGCTGGGTGGGGAGAGAGATGGCTGGGGGGGGGGAGAGAGACGGCTGGGGGGGTGGAGAGAGACAGCTGGGGGGGCGAGGGAGAGAGAGACGGCTGGGGGGGCGAGGGAGAGAGAGATGGCGGGGGGCGAGGGGGAAAGAGACGGCTGGGGGGGGGGGATAGAGACGACGCGGGTGGGGGGTGCGAGAGAGGGACGGCGGCGGGAGGAGAGAGGGATGGCGGTGGGGGTGGGGGGAGAGATGGGGTGGATGTGATAATATACAGATAGATAGAGATGGGGATGATGTGAGAAAGGAGAGAGTCACAGACAGAAAAACACAGAGATGGAGAGAGTGAGAGACACAGAGAGAGAAAGATATTTACCTCCTGAGGAGGTAGGCCCGGAATGCGCGCGCACTCCGAATGTGTGCACTACGCGCGCATGCGCAATACAAAAAAACCCAAAATATCAATATTTCGGTATATCTCGATATGAGCCCATCGATATATCTAAATCGGAAATTTTCCATATCGACGGTCCCTACTGTATATATTGTGGGTGAAACATGGCAGCCAAATGTGAATAGCAGTGTGCCACAAACAGTTTTGGATTGAGTGACCAAAATATTGTCTGTCTGCCTGCCTGCCTGTCTGGCTGTCTATTGATTTATTTATTGTTTAGAACCCATTACCCTTGGAAAAGTGAAAAGTAAGCCACAGAATAAAGCAATTGCTCTTCCTGAAGGTCTATAGCAACAAAGTATAACATTAAAAAAGTATGCGTATTTCATTCCTTTACCTCTCACAGTGCCCATGGATGTGAATGGAAGTTGTGAATTACTAAAATGGGTTAGACCCAGGCAGTGTGAATGTGTTGGGGGGTGGGGGGGGGGGCGGGTGTTGAAGATCAGCCGCATATGTGATAAACCCCATCATCCCAACTTCAGCACAATCAGAGATAATAATCAGAGATAATAATAATAATAAGATGAAAACAAATTTGTTTGCATCAATTGCCCAATTTCTATTATTGTTGAGAAAAAAGTCAGAATAGAAGCCTTCATCTAGCTTCTCAGTGGTCCTGGTTCTGAAGGAGAGCATTTTAGAGGAGCTTTGCTGTTTACATCACAGAATGTTACAGCTTAGAAACAAATAACCTGGCCCATTAAGTCCGCAATGTTTTGTTTTGTTTTGTTCATTGGGTCACTTCTTCACCTCCTTAATCCTAATTTTGAAAATCTCTTCACTAATCAGGTCTCTAGGACTGAAAAATCTTTATTCCAGTTAATTTCCTGGAACAACTTTTCATGGCTGCACTTTTTTCCTTGCTTTATATCATTCTTATTAAAGAATCCACATAATATTCCAACCGGGACCTAACTTGTAACATTATGGGGGGGGCGCTCGATAGTCCAAAGGTTCGACAGTCTGTAGGTTCGATAGTCCGAAGGTTCTATAGTCCGAACACACAAATTTCCTATACCCGGGGCGGTTACCGTGGTTACCGCTCGATAGTCTGAAAATAAGGTTCGTTAATCCGAACATTTGGTGTGATAGTCTGAAGGTTCATTAGTCCAAATGTTAGGGTTAGGGTTAGTGTTAGGATTAAGGTTAGGGTTAGTGTTAGGGTTACGGTTAGGGTTAGGGTTAGGGTTAGGGGAAGCTTCGGACTAACGAACATTCGGACTATCGAACCTTCGAACTAATGAACCTTCGGACTATCGAGCGGTAACCGACATCATGTCCTTACTCTTGTATTCCATGTATTCTCAAAGTAAAACCTCCTTGCCTTTTTTATGGTCGGCAAAGTTGCCTGAGAATAAAGATAATAAAAGAAACGCTGAATAATATAAATTCAATGGAACAGACGAGATAGATATCTTCCAAGAAGCAGTTAGACTGCATTTTGCCTACCATAAACACAGCCACCATAATACTTTACAGTGAAATCCTATGAAGTCTTTTGAGGCACCCTTCCAAAATGAATAGCACAATATCAAATGCAGGATTATTGTTAATTGTAGTGACAGAGAGAGCGACTAAGAAACAAGAGCAGAATGCAAATGAACAGAGAAACACAAAGTGACTGAGAGTGGCAGAAGAGGGCGTGTGTAGTATTTTAAGGATTATTAAATCTCTTACAACAAAAAATTGCTAAAGACTGCTACATAAAAAGGCTAGGTTTGCTGCATGCTTTCATGTTTTAGTTAAAAGGACAGGAACGTCAGGAAAAGTAAGTTTTATTGATGGTAGGTATTATTTTATACAATATAAAATATGCAGACCAAAAAGCTCAGGAGGTACAATTTATTTTCAATCCTCACAATAATTAAAATTGGGGATTGACTCACTCGCAGGAGGAAAGAGGAAATCACCTATTTTTCATCACTCTGACTGTGTTCATGTTTGATTTAACACAGCAGCAATGACACCTATGTTTAGTCACTTGTTACACTGTGTTCCTTTAGATATACAAGTACTGTACAATGACAAAACACCAAGGAGACTCAGACTACCTGGTGGAATTGAAGTCTATTAAAGAGAAAGCTATAACCGTAGTGAAATAATCAATACATGCGTTAATAGAATTCTCAACGTTTGAGTAATTTCATTTTTCTAAAATCAGATGTCATCTTTTGTTCGGTGGCAAAAGAGTGAAATACTGTCATTGCAAATGTCTTTCTTGGGAGAGATGACCAGAGTAGTGTGCAGAGTCTTTAGGGGACTGCAGTTAATTTCCTGCTAGCACAACTTGACTGGATCTACAGCGCCCTTGATTATACTGTCTAGTTTGAGATTGGTAAATAGAAGCAAAGAAGGCCCATAAACCTTTATTGCAGTACTTTTCACCACAGCCTTTTATATAACCTGCATTCCCTGTGGTTCTCTCCCAATAGTGGGTCCATATAAAATACCAGCTGTATTATAGATACTTACCTAACCATATTTTGGTCTAGCTCTGGTCTGAAGACAGTGCCTCATGTGTATAAAGTCTATAAAAAGTCTTACCAACTTTTAACTGCGAGACAGAAAGCAGAGGGTAGTGGTGAATGTTTTGTTCGGGCTGGAGGAAAGTATACAATGGTATCCCCCTATGGTGAGAAAAGGTATAAGGCCTTAGAGAGGTGGAGAAGAGATCTATCATAAAGGTACCAGGGATGAGGGACTTTAGATATGTGTAGAGACTAGGGTCTGGCGATATATCGATATATTGCTAAAACCCGATATAATTTTCATATTGATACGCCGATATAGGCATTTCAAAAATATCGATATATCGAAAAAGTCGATATATCGAGGGAAAAAATTGGAATACGCGCACACTGAACTACAAGACCCAGAATACTCATCTCTATACACAATGCACAGACCGAGGTGCAAAGCCGTCATATTGTATTCATAGTACTCGAATACAATATACAGATATGCAAGAGGTGGGTGGGGGGAGAGAGACAGCGGGTGGGGGGGGGGGGGGAGGAGAGAGGAAGGCAGCGGGGGGGGGAGGAGAGAGGGACGGCGGCGGGTGGGGAGGGGGGGGGGTGGAGAGACGGGGTGGATGTGATAATATACAGATAGATAGAGATGGGGGGGATGTGAGAGAGGAGAGAGACACAGAGACACAGACAGAAAAACACAGAGATGGAGAGAGTGAGTGTGAGAGATACAGAGAGATATTTACCTCCTGAGGAGATAGGCCCCGAATGCGTGCGCACCCCGAAAGCGTGTGCACCCCGAATGCGCACGCGCCGCTCGCGCATGTGCAGTACGAAAACCCTAAAAATATCAATATTTCGGTATATCTCGATATGAGCCCATCGATATATCTAAATCGGAAAATTTCCATATCGACTGACCCTATTAGAGACAAGAAAAGCTGGGATTGTTCTCCTTAGAGCAGACAAGGTTAAGGGGGAGATTTAACAGAGGTGTCCAAAATAATGAGGGATTTTGATAGAGTAGATAGGGAGAAATGTTTTCCACTTGCAGGTTGGTTGGTAACCAGGGCACATAGATTCAAGATACAGTAATTGGAAAAAGAACAAGAGGGGAGATGAGGAGGCTCTTTTTATATACAGTGTTGTTACAGTCTGGGATGCACTGCCTGAAAGGGTGGTGGAAACAGTTTCAATAACTACTTCAAAAGGGAATTGGATAGGTACTCAAAAATGGAAATATTTGCAAGGATACAGGGAGTGCGAATGATTGGGTAGCTTTTCCGAAGAGCCAGCACAGGCACGGTGAGCTGAATGACCTCCTTCTGTGCTGTAATATTCTATGATTCTGTGACCTGTAAGAAGGTTAAATTGCTACACCAGCAGCTGGTTTACATAGTGACTCAAAGTGGAATAGCCATGCGTTAGACATTGTGCATCAGTCAGGCTCAGTGGTAGCACTCTCGTCTGACAGGTCACACTAACCCATCAATGTTTTATGTGCAAATGTTGATTGTGACGCTGAGTGATTCCAATCGCGGGGAGGCTGTGGCACGATGTTGTGCAGTCTTTTGCTTTCGCCCCAAGAACACAAAATATACAGTTAATTCAATTCATTTTACAGAATATTCTGTGAAGCGCTTTCAAGCATTTCAAAGATGTATCAAATGCTAGGATTATTTTTATTACATATATGTGTAGATTGGTTGCTGTGAATTGCAGGAAAGCACTTGTGTTGGGTAGGAATTAAGAATCTTTTGGGAACACTTCTACCCACTGACTTCGAGATTGAGGTGCGTGTTTGACTGGGGCCATAACTCCCTGTCATGACTGGATTCTTTCATTATTATTTGAATGCTTATTGAATGCTGCAAGAATCATCACTGAATGCTGCAACAGTTTATTTATGTTACCAAGATTGAGTTCAGCCAGGGTAAGGGCATTTTAATAAAAAACTACGTTTGAACTTCAAAGAGAGGTAGACATTTATTTGGGTTTTAAAAGAGAGGTAGACATTTATTTGGGAAAGACGGGTTTGTGCGGTTATGGAGAGAGAGCTGGGGAGTGGGATTGGATTGCTCTTTTCAAAGAGCCAGGCACCGACTCGATGGGCCGAATGGCCTCCTTTTGTGCCGTAAGATTCTATGATTCTATAAAGTATGCTCTAGTTCTGTTAGAAATAATGGAGGGAATAAATTGTACCGGTGTTAGGACCATGAACCCACCTGCAGTGCAAACCACTCTGAGCTGAGGGCTCAATTGATTTAAGATGAATCACTGAAGTGACACCTCCACTATTCCCAATTGATTAACCAATTACAGTTCCATTAGGAACCACAAAACAGGAAATATTAACAATCCTTGAAGTTGATATAGATTTTTTTTACACACACGTCTGCTATCTGCTGAGATGTGGGAGGTTTGTATTGTCAAAGATGCTGTGCTTCAAAACCTAAATGCTAACCCAAGGTTCCATCTACCTGTTCAGGTGAATGTGAAAGATCTCATGGCACTATTCGAAAAGAGAAGGGAATTTCTCCCGGTTTCCTGGCAAACAGTCAACTGTAATCAACCAATCAGCTATAAAAATCCCCCAGCTAAATTGGTCACCGATTCCATGGCTGTTTGTGGAACATTGTTGTGTGTAACTGGTTGCCACATTTCGCCCACAAAATGCACAATCAATCTACGCTCTACTAAATGCAGGAGGACAGACACATAGCAGATGGAATTTAATGCAGAGAACTGTGAAGTGATGATTTTAGGAGGAGAAACAAAGTGATGTAATGTAAGATAAATGGTACAAATTCAAAGGGACTTGAGGAGCAGAGAGACCTGTGGGTTTGTACACACACATCTTTTAAGGGGGCAGGAGAAGTTGTCAAAGTGGTTAAATAAAGCATATGGATCCCTGGCTTCATAAATAGAGGCATTGAGATAAGAGGAAGGAAGTTATGTTGAGCCTATTTAATCTCGCTGGTTAGGCCTCAGCTGGAGTATTGTAATGAATTGTCGCCACCACACTTTAGGATGGATGCCAGCGCTAGGAGAAGGTACAGCAAATATTCAACAGAATGATACCAGAGATGAATGACTATAATTATACGGAGAGACTAGAGAGGCTGGTAATATTATTCTTAGAGCAGAGAAAGTTAAGGGGATATTTAATAGAGGTGTTCAAAATTATTAGGGGTTTTGACAGGAGATTAGAAGAAACTGTTTCCTCTGGTAGGTGTTGCATTGGTAACCAGAGGACACAGATTTATGATAATTGGCAAAAGAACCAGGGGAGATGAGGAGAATTTGCTTTACCCAGAGAGTTGTTACGGTCTGGAATGCACTGACTGAAAATTCGATAATAGCTTTCAAAACGGAATTAGATAGGTACGTAAAAAGGAAGCATTTGCAGCGTTGTGGATTAAGAGCGAGAGAGTGGGACTAGTTGTTGGCTCTTTCAAACAGTTGGCACAGGCATGATGGGCCAAATAGCCTCCTTCTGTGCTATAAAATACTATGATTCTTTATCTTGTGAAGCTCTTTGAGACATCTGAACATCATGATAAGGCACAATATCAAACATGCGAGGATTATTATCTAGAGCATGGGCTAAGGAATATTTGCATGCCAGATATCTATACACAAAAACCTAGGGTTAAAAATGCAGTATGTGTTGTGATAATTGTCACATATCATATATTTATCCCACAGAGAGCACCTGTCATGGTAGAGTTACATAGAATTTCATAGAATTGAGAGCTCAGAAACAGAAACTATTTACCCCAATAGGAAGCGTCAAAATAATAGAACAAGAGGATCTAGGTTTAGAATTGTGAAGGGCAATTTCAGGAAAACCACCAGGAGATTTTTCTCCACTCCGAGGGTAATTAACAACTAGTTTAGATAGCCAAGAACAATCATTGAGGCGAGGAAACTGGATTTGTTTACAAATATAATGTTGTTGTTGATTAAAATCACAGCTTGATGTAGGGTGTGTGGTCTGAAGAGATGAACTCAAAATGGGATGAGAGAATTCCTTCATCCAAACCAGTCTCGTGATTTTATATTCCAAATAAATCTACACCCATCCTAGAAACAACAACAAAATTACATTTGTATAGCATCAGGAGGACGTCCCAAGACACTGGTCAGTCAGTGTTTTAGATCCAAGCTGGGGTCGGGACCGGGGAGGGTGGAGGGGAAGGAGGGGATTAGGGATGACCGATGGGACAGTCAAAGAGGAGGTTCTTAAGGCGGGACTTGAATGAGAGCATCAGTCTTGTTGACATTCAACTGTAGAAAGTTAGTTCTCATCCAGGACTTGATATTTGATAGGCAGTCTGTCAGGACGGCAGTGGTCCTGGAGTCAAATGTATAGGCAGAAAGATAGAGTTGGCTGTCATCCACATACATGTGGAAGTTGACCCCATGTCTGCGGATTATGACACTAAGGGGAGCAGGCAGATATTGAATAGTAAGGGAGCCAGGGAGAGAGCCCTGGGGGACGCCACAGGTGACAGTAAAGGGACTGGAAGAGAAGCCATCGCAAGATGGTGAGAAAGGTAAGAGTTGAACCAGGCAAGGGCAGGTCCATGAAGATTGAGCTGGAAGGAGAGGCAGTGTAGGTGGATGGAATAGTCGACAGCAGAAAGGTCAAGTAGGTCAAGGAAGTTCAGAGAGCCCTGATCACAGATGTTTAAAATGTCATGAGAGACTTTGACCAGGGCTGACTCCGTGCCATGGGCATTACATAAGCATGATTGTCGGGGTTCAGAGGGAATAGTAAGAGAGAAAGGAGCGAAGCTGGAATGCAACAATTCATTCCAGAACCTTGGAAAGGAATGGGAGGTGGAGATGGGGTGGTAGCTGGAGAGTAGCGATGGGTCCAGGATAGGGTCCAGCGATATATCAATATATCGGTTATATCCAATATAATTTTCATATCGATACGCCGATATAGGCATTTCAAAAATATCGATATATCGAAAAAGGTGATATATCAAAAAAATCGGAATGCGCGCACTGAACTACAAGACCCAGAATGCTCATCTCTATACACAATGCACAGACTGAGGTGCAAGCCGCCATATTGTATTCATAGTCCTCGAATACAATATACACGTATGCAAGGGGTGAGGAGAGAGAGACGGTGGGGGGTGAGAGAGAGACGGCAGGGGGGTGGTGGGGCTGAAAGAGAGACGGCGGGGGTGGGTGGGAGTGAGAGAGAGATGGCGGGGGGGCGGTGGGGGTGAGAGAGAGATGGCAGGGGGTGTTGGGGGTGAGAAAGACGGCGGGGGTGGGGTGGGGATAGAGAGACGGCGGGGGGGGGAGAGAGAGACGGCGGGGGGGGGGGCGGTGAGAGAGAGACGGCGGGGGGGGTGGGGGGTGAGAGAGAGACGGCGGGGGGTATGTGGGGGGTAAGAGAGAGACGGCGGGGGGGGAGGGGGGGAGATAGAGACGGCGGGGGGTAGGGGGGGAAGAGAGAGACGGCGGGCGTGTGGTGTGGGGGAGAGAGAGACGGCGGGAGGGTGGTGGGGGGGAGAGAGAGACAGCGGGGGTGGTGGGGTGGAGAGAGAGACGGCGGGATGGGGGAGACACGGGGGGGGAGAGATGGGGGGATGTGATAATAGACAGACAGACAGACAGACAGACAGACAGACAGACAGACAGACAGACAGACAGACAGACAGACAGACAGACAGACAGACAGACAGACAGACAGACAGACAGACAGACAGACAGACAGACAGACAGACAGACAGACAGACAGACAGACAGACAGACAGAGATGGGGGGGTGTGAGAGAGGAGAGAGACACAGAGACACAGACAGAAAAACACAGAGATGGAGAGAATGAGTGTGAGAGACACACAGAGAGAGAGATATTTACCTCCTGGGGAGATAGGACCCGAATGCGAGCGCACCTCCGAATGTGCGCGCACCCCGAATGCGCACGCACGCGCAGAACGAAAACACGAAAAATATCGATATATCTCGATATGAACCCATCGATATATCTAAATCGATTTCCATATCGACAATCCCTAGTCCAGGGATATATATTTTTCAGGATGGAGAGATGACAGCTGTATTGTGTGAGTGAGCAAATGCAAATTCAAAAAGTAAACATTGTTTCCATTCTAATCTAAGATATCTCCACAGCAATTCTAAGCCTCACGTCTCCAGAACCAGAAAGATAAAATGACAATTATACTTATATTAATTGCAAATCAACCTGCACTATTAAATCATTAAATAAAATCAAATAAATATAGCAAACTGACAGCCATCCCCCATTGCCTATTATTTTATTGCAAGTTAATTATAACATCACTGCTTTATTTTATATATCATACAATATGACCTGATTAAAATACATTGATTACTCAAGAACCCTACACACTTTTGAGTTTGACCCATATGCTTTGCTTATTGTGGTCCCATCCCTCCACACAGTCACACTATTTCCACCAGGGGGCCATCGGCTGATTTTGCTTCTGGCATCATTATTTTCAAGGATCACTGCCATCATGAAAAAATCTGCAATAAGTATTTATTGTTTTGCTTAGGAACAGGGAAGAGCCACGAAACCTGTACAAAGGGCACTGAGAGAGACAAGGGCGGAAATCTGTAAAGCAATGAGGAACGACCGGATCAGCTAGAGCAATTCAGCCTTCAAAAAAGGGTTCTCAGGTGAGACTTAATGCAGTATAATACAATTATCAAATGTGTCAACAAAGTGGATGTTAACTAGTTGCTTTTTCTAGTTGGTGAGTTCAAAACAAAGGGATCATAAATGTAAGAGCCACAAGCAAATCTGAAAGGGAGATTAGGAGAAATTTCTTTATGCAGAGAATGGTGAGAGACAGTGGTTGAAGCAGAAAGCACAAACTTTTTTTATGAAGCTTGAGAAATATATGAGGGCGAAGGCAATAGAGAGATATAGCAGAGAGGATTAGGAGAGGGGTGGGGGGCTCACGTAGAGTATAAACACCAGCCGAGAACAGTTGTTTCTGCGCTGCATCATTTTATGTAAATTTATATAACGTTTTAATTTCACTTTGAATCTGAGAGTTGGTCTCGCATGCAGTATGCAACCAGCGAATAAATTGTTATTTGATTCCAAATTTGAATAAACAATTCATCCAAAATGCTCAAATATGCATGATTTTAGTTATCAAATCTGCATTCCATTGCATGCACTAAATAAGTCAAATGCAGAAACAGCTGAGTGCAACTCCAACCATCTTAACTTCTAATTATATTCTGAATAACACAGTGTTACTTTGCTTGGTAGATTATTTCAAATATTTATGTCTTTGAATGAATACGCTTCACTTGATGTCAGTCAAGCTTACAAAATTTACCTTTCAGTCATTTCCATTTATGGAAACACTCGTTTAGTTTGAAGTGACAGTCTAGGTTTAACATATCTATAACCGTTAAATATAGTACACTGCATACTGCAAAGAGATTTATCTTTCAATAAGATATTCATTTAAACACCTTCTTAACTAACAGTAAAGCTTAAGTTTCTCTAAACTTTCTCAGAGCTCACCCTCATTTTCCCACTTGGAATCTGCCTCATTGCTCTTTCATGCACTTTTTATAATGTGGCATTTCGTTTTTTTGTGTGATGTCAGAATATTATGTATGTTAACCAGTTTACCTCACCCCCTCTCTTCCTAGTTACAGGTCTTGACTAAAGACCTTTTCTCTTCGACCGTGCCTTCGGTCACCTTTCTCTCCCTGCCCTTGGCTCGCACCCAGGATTCCATTATTGTGAAGCGCTCTGAGATGCCGTCCGGCGTGGAGGGCGCTATATAAATTGAAGTTGTTGTTGTTCTTCTTTAAAGCCTTTAGTGGTACATCAACAAATTTATATTCTTGTACTCTGGGCCTACATTATTAGCTTTTAGGCCTTTTAGCTTTTTTTAAAATTAAAAGTAGCATCCATTATCTTTATTCCCATAAGCCTTCATAAATAGCAAATAACCCAATACAGTATCGGCACTTGCTATGACTGGTTCCATTGTGAATACAAAAACAGCATGGATAAAACGGTGACAAGTGTCTGTGTGTTTGTTTCTCTCTCTGTCTCTCTCCAGTCTCTGGATTTGTGCATTTTCTCCAAAAGCTTCACTGTGTTTGTGTGTGTTTCTCACTTCCTCTCTCTCTCTGTGATTATATATGTGTTTTCCCCTTGTTCTTAATCTGTCTCAATGAGTTATATGTGTTTCTCTCTCTACCTGGATCGGATCTCTTGATCTTTCATTGCACATGACAAATCATGACCCTGTTGATTTTGCACATATGAGGAAATTTAAAATAACTAAAATTTTCATTGTCATCACAGCATGAATTCCTTTCAGGATCAGAGTCCTAATACACAGTCACTATAATTTTTTGTAACATTCTACGAAGCACTTTGAGGTGTTTTGACAATGTGATAAGGCATTACATCAATGCAAGGATATTCTGCAGTGGAAGTCCATCAAATAAATAGTGTCAGCTTCAGATTGTGTCAGGAACCAGCTCCAAGATCATGATAGCTCAATGTGCACAATAAAGATATCACATATTGTTTTACAAATCATTTTCTACATTCAACATTCAGCTTTCCTACGTTTCTGCTGAACTCCCTGTTTTCATGTCAGGAGCAAATCTGACATTCTTGTAGTTAGTATCAACATCCAGGTCACTTATGACATTCAGAGGGTCCAAATACTTGTGAGACTTCCTCTGACACTGGTTCTAGTCTGACCTTGCACCTCTTACAGGCACACACCAGTACAACTGCCCCCATCACCCTGTGGCTATTACGTTATTGTTAAACTTCAGCAGCTGGCAGCACCCAGGTCTTGCACAGCAGACGTGGCAGAGCGAATGTGTGTTTTTCTCCATGTGTGCTCAAGACAAGCCTTGAGGTAATAATAATAATCGTTGTATTTTATATAACATTTTGTCACTTCTCTGAAATGTCTCAAAGTGTTTCACCAATATACCGTAAAGTGAATTGGCTGCATATTTTGTTGGCAAAACTTTTGCAGCAGCCAATTGTGCACAGCAATATCTCACAAACAGTCGTGGATTTAGTGACCAAATTATTATTATTATTTTGAAGGGATTATTACCCCAGGAAAAGCGATTTGCCAATCGATTGACAACAGGGTTCCCACTTACTTCTAAGTAAAGAGAGGGATATGGAGTAAGGAAACTTGCCCAACGTTTTGCCCTGTCCAGTAATTGAACCCAGATCCTCTCGTTTGCAAGGTGAGTATTCTCATCACTGAGATGCAAGACTCCAGATAGGAGATGCAGATATGAGAATCACAACAGGAGAATCTAACAAAAAGCTGTAAGAATTGTTTGAGTTCATTGACAAATCTGTTGATATCCTTCATCTAATTTATTCCAGCAAAATACAATATCGTTCATGATAAAGGTAAAATATAAAAATACAATATTGATTAGACCACTGTTCAGCCAAGGGAAAAAAAAATTACTCTTTATATCTAGATTACCAAGGGACTGTAGAAATAAGCAATGTTTCAGGGATTAGTCAACCCTTGTAATTCCATGAATAAATGATTAAACATATAATTTGGGCATGCAAAATATACTGCTATAAAAACGGCTGAACCTCCTGTTTGTAAAAGTGGATTACAATCTGAATACTTCACATCTTGCCTATTTAAACATCATCAATAACACAAAGGAGGCTCTCTTTGTCATAACATGCTTCACTGAATTCGCCTTTTCACATACACAGGCACATACATATTGATTGTCAAATCAGTTTGGGAGGAAAATCATCCGAATCCAGAGGGTTCTAATCTAAACAGTGACACTCTGTTGTTTGGCAATCCTAAACATATTCCATTGAGATTTCAGCAGCTTTCCCCCAAATAGTTTCCCTCTGAGGATGCACTCAACATCTCATAGAGTCAATATGGAACCACAACGCCTTGTTCCCCCCTCAACTGTCCTCCGAGCTCCATGATGCCATCTCCCCCATCCTCACCCGACTCCGTTGACTACCTATCATCCAGAGGATCCAATTCAAGATCCTGGTCTTCACAATTAAACTCCTTCCACAGCCTCACCACACCCTACATCTGTGACCTTCTAACCCCCTACCAACTGCCCTCCCTTTCCACTCGTCCCCCAACCCATCCGACTCACCTACTACCCCACCCTTTGTACCATTGGCGGGCGAGCCTTTAGCCATTCTGCCCCCAACCTCTGGAACTCCATCCCGCAGTCCCTCCACCTCATCCCCTCCCAGGCCTCCTTCAAGTCCCTCCTCAAGGCGCTCCTCTTCAATGGTCCCATCAGTAACTCCTAATCCACCCCTTCCCTTCCCTCCCCCCCACCCCCTCTGTCCCCAGCTTGGGTCTGAAGCAGTGACTGTCCAGTGCCTTGGGACATCCTCCCGTCATGAAAGGTGCTATACAAATGTAATTTTGTTGTTGTCCTTCATACCCCACATCCATGCCTTGACCCGCTCCACTTTCATCACGTCTGCAACATCGCCAGGCTCCAACATCACTGCAACATCACTGTCTCATACCACAAGGCCACAAAACCCTCATACGCACATTCAGAACATTCAGGCTCAACTACACAAACTCATGCCTGATTTGCTCGCACGAGCACCTCCACACCTCGGGCACTGGCAGCATCAATCTCCACGGATGCACACTCCACCTCACCAAGCCTGTCAGGAACCGTGGTGTCTTGTTGAACCCTCAATTGTATTTTCTCTCTCAAATGCATGCTATGACCCGTTCTGCCTTCCCTCACTTCTGCTACATTGCCCAACTTCTCCAGTACAACAACAAAATTACATTTGTATAGTGACTTTCACGTCGGGAGGAGGTTCCCTCAAGCCGCTAAAATTTTCATTCATGTTTTCATTGCATCCAGGCTCGACTATGCCAATGCTTTGCTTGTCAGCCTCCCCAATTCCTCCCTCCACAGGCTGCAGATCGTTCAGAACACTGCCTCTCCCATACCATGCCCCGCGAATCTATCATCCCCATTCTCCCCTGACTCCACTGGCTTCCCATCAAACAGAGGATTCAATTCAAGATCCTGGTACTCACGTTCAAGGCCCTCCATAGCCTTGCCTTAATCTACCCTTTGGACCTCCTAAACCCCAACAACCTGCCCATTCCCTCCGCTCAGCGGGCTCTGGCCTGCTCCATGTCCATGTCCCTTGACCCACCTGCGCACAACTGGTGGGTGAGCCTTCAGTCACTCTACAATAACCTCTGGAATTCCATTGTGCATTATCTCCACTTCACTCCCTCCATAACCTCCTTCAAGTCCTGCCTCAAGACTCTCCTCTTTGATCTTTGTCATCCAACAAAATTGGTGCTATACAAATGTAATTTTGTTGTTGTCATTGGCCACCCCAACTTCTCTCTGCATAGGATGCAAATTATCTAGAATTTTGCAGCCCCTAACCTTTTCCGCACTAGATTCCACAAACATATCAACCCTATCCTTGCTCCCTCGCTTGCCTCCTTCAATACCCTTCTCCAGAACCTCCTCTTCAACTATGCCTTTGGTCACCTTCCCTTCACCGCTGGCTTCCACCCTCCCCAATCCTGACCCCCATCTCAGATCTGAAAAACTGATTGTTCATTGCCTTGGAATGTCCGCCTTACATAAAAAGGCACTATTCAAATATAATTGTTGTTTGTTTATTTTATTATTTTTTTTCTTTCTTCACCAAGGAAGTTGAGAGGAAGAACCAAGAATAAGGTAATGTCTACACCTGCTTAGTGAACAAATGGAAGGCTTTGTTTCAACTTCCATTCAGCGTATAAGCTTATTAATGATGTTAATTAAGATGCAGTCCAGTAGCTCATGGTTAGAGCACTCGTTTTACAAACAAGAGATCTGGGTTCAGTTCTAGGCAGGGCAAAACCTTGGGCAAGTTTCCTTACTCCACACGCCTAATAATAATCTCTCCCCAAAAAAAAAAAAATTTGGTCACTCATTCCACACTGCTTTGCACAATTTGCTGCCGCATTATGATAGTATATTTGATAGTATATTCTGTGAAACTCTTTAGGATGCCTAGGAGACGTGATAAGGCACTATATCAAATGCAAAAATTATTATTATCATTCATTGGATGAGATGTTATACAGTCTGGTAGACATTCCCAACCGCATAGAAATATTTGAAAAGAAAAGAGAGTTTCTCCCAATGACTGGCCAAGAATTCCCCAAATAAAACAAATTAGTCACTTCACTATTCTTTGTGAGATATTGTTTGTGCAAATTATCTGCCGTGTTCATCCACATAACAGTCAATAAACTTTACAGTATAATCTGTGAAGAGCTTTAGACACCCTTCTGATATGAAAGATGCTATACTAAATGGAAGGATTATTATTATTTTACTAACTGAGCCAAACCGACAACTAAATCTATTGAGGTTAAGATAATCAAGAAATAACTATCATTCATTCATTGATCCACACCTAACAGCCAGGAAATGTCATCAACATGAGTAAGGTACTAAATCAATTGTTTATAACTGTAGATAGTCTGCAAACCATGTATTAAAATAATCTTCTCAGCACTTTCTCAATAAACAATCAGGCAACACCATGTCTTCTTCTAATACAAATTACTGGTACAAATATATTTCAATTAAATATTCATGTCATTGCTTGTACAACCTATTTCCCCAATTCAAATGGAGCATTGAAGCAAATTGTCCAGTAATATTTCTGAACCTCATATTATCATAAATCTTCATTATTCCCTTGGCACAACAGAAACTTGCTCAGTCCATGCAGTGTCCATGAATACACTTATCCATTGTTCGATGGTGCCGAGAGTGCTGCATGCAGCATACTTTAACAAATGTGGGGTTGAGGGGATATCACCAGCAACAGAAATTCCATTAATATGATTACTGTCACATTGAATGCGTATTTTGTTTCCCCAAAAGTGGAAGTTATTTGCTATGAATGTTCAAGCAGAGGAATAGAATTAGACTACAGTTTGGAGGCATTAGCTTTAGGATACAACAACAAAATTAGAATGTTATACTACCTTTCTCGTTGGGAGGATGTCGCAAGCTGCTGGACAGTCAGTGTTTCAGACCCAAGATGGGTGTCAGGATTGGGGAGGGTAGAGGGAAGGGAGGGGAAGGGGGTTGCCTGATTGCACTGTCGAAGGGGAGGGTCATGAGATGGGACTTGAAGGAGGCTAGTGAGGGGCGAGCCAGAAGGATGCAGGATGGAATTCCAGAGGTTGGGGACAGAGTGGCTGAAGGCTCGCCCGCCAATGGTGGGGTGGGTGGGTCGGGCGACATGGAGCAGCCTGGAGTCCGCTGAGCGGAGGAAGCGAACAGGTTGGTAGGGGGTTAGGAGGTTACAGAGGTAGGTTGTGGAAAGGCCATGGAGGGCTTGAAAGATAAAGGATAGACATAATGGGTCAAATAGTAATAATTCTTTGATATAGCACCTTGATATTGAAAGGATGTCTAAAGTGATTCACAGGATATACTGTAAAATGTAACAACTGTATTTTATAGACAAACACGGCTACCAATTTGTATATAGCAGTGTCACCAAATGGACATGAAGTGAAAGATAATTTTTATTTTGGAAATTGTGGTCAAAATGCTGAGAGAAATTCCGTTCTCATTTCAAACACTGCCATGGAATCTTCAATGAAAACCTGAACAGGCAAACTGGATCTTGCTTTAATGTCCCAACGGATACACGAAAGCTCCAAGAATGCAAGACACGCAGGCACACTGTATTGGAGTGTCAGCAAAGACTTTATGAGCTCAAAATCGCAACTTTATGCTTGAACCGCTGACTCAGAGTTGGGAATCCTATCAATTCAGCCAGGCTAAAAGATGTCTTCCTTCTATGTTGTAAACGTTTTATGATTCAAGCACTTGAGTGAGGTACATTTATGAAATGAATTACAGCATGGTGATCTTAACTCTGAATACTAGAATGCTGAAGTTAATGCTTCCTTTTGATGGCTGTTGGGACACTTCTGTGAACATATTAATAATAATACTAATCCTTTCATTTTATATAGCGCTTTTCACATCTTCTAGACATCTCAAAGCGTTTCACAGAATATGCTATGACTGAATATTTGTGAGCGAAACAGAGAAGTCAACTGTGCACAGCAGTGTCCCACAAACAGCTGTGGATTGAAATGATCAGTTTTATAATTTTTTTTCGAGAGATTATTATCAGGCATGTGGAGTAAAGAAACTTGCTCAAGGTTTCGCCCTGCCTGGAATTGTAGCTAGGTCTCTCGCTTGTAAGGTGAGTGCTCTGACAACTGAGCTACAGGACTCCAAAAATGGCTGCTGCGTTCACCTACAAAATGTACAGTCACTTAACTTTACAGTATATCCTGTGAAACACTTTGAGTCAAAATAATAATATGAATGATAACACCTAGTATGAAAGGCACTACTGATCCTGCCTTAGGATCTTTTGGGGATATATGAAATCAAAGGATTAATGTTATTTTTTGTTACACCATATTTCATTTTTTTTTAAATGGTCACAACTAAGGTTAAATTTGCTCACTGAAAACAACCACCATGAATTAAATGTATCATTCAGGCCATTTGATGTCATCCTTGCTGAATATTGTCCTCCCATCACAGAATCAAAATATTATTAAACAAATTCAGTGCCCTGGCATCAATTATCCTTCCTGTTCACCTGTTCCAATCTTGATTATCCTTTAGGTTAATAAATACTTCCTGGTATCTAGGGTCCGTCGATATGGAAATTTTCCGATTTAGATATATTGATGGGCTCATATCGAGATATACCGAAATATCGATATTTTCGGATTCTTCGTACTGCGCATGCGCGCGTAGCGCGCTCATTCGGAGTGCGTGCACATTTGGGGTGCGCGCACTCTCTGGGTGCGCGCGCATTCGGGGCCTATCTCCTCAGGAGGTAAATATCTTTCTCTCTCTGTGTCTCTCACTCTCTCCATCTCTGTGTTTTTCTGTCTGTGTCTCTGTGTCTCTCTCACATCCCCCACATCTCTATCTATCTGTATATTATCACATCCACCCCGTCTCTCCACCCCCCCACACCCACCCCCCGCCGTCTCTCTCCCCCCACCCCCCCCCCAGCCGTCTCTCTCCCCCCTCACCTCTCCCAGCCGTCTCTCTCCCCCCCACCCCCCCAGCCGTCTCTCTCCCACCCACCCTCCCCAGCCGTCTCTCTGCCCCCCCCCAGCCGTCTCTCTCCCCCCACCCCCAGCCATCTCTCTCCCCCTCCCGCCCCCCGGGCCCAGCCTTCTCTCCCCCCACCACCGCTTGCATACCTGTATATTGTATTCGAGGACTATGAATACAATATGGCAGCTTTGCACCTCGGTCTGTGCATTGTGTATAGAGATGAGCATTCTGGGTCTTGTAGTTCAGTGTGCACGCATTCCGATTTTTCACCTGGACATATCGATTTTTTGATATATCGATATTTTCTACATGCCTATATCGGCATATCGATATGAAAATTATATCGGGTTTTAGCGATATATCGATATATCGCCGGACCCTACTGGTATCTGGCCTGAAATTGTCCTTTGCCATTCCTGAACCTGTGTCTTCTTGATCTGCTGTCTCCTCGGTATATAAAGAAATCAAATTCTGGGATTTGGGGAAGAAAGGGCCGCAAGTTAGGGTAAAAGATGCACATCGGTCGCTTTTGTAGCATCTCTTTCAGAAACAGATTAGAATGGATCTCTAGTTTCTCCCACATCATGTTTATCATGAATCCTAACTCATAAACCTAAAGGAAGTTAAAGCAATTTCCAGTTTGTGCAGACTGCATTTCTGACCCCAATATATGTTCTTCTCAAAAGTCAGTGGTTTTTCAGAAATGGTACACTTTAGCATTCCTGGTAGTGACTGTGAGGCCTGCTTGCAGTGTCTGGAGATTCATAAATTCATCAATGTCAAATGGATACAGCATTATTCACACAGATCTATCTGTCTGTTTCTCTTCACATAAGTCCGACTCAGCATGGGGTGCTTTAGAGAGAGAGAGTGGCAGATGAGAAACAGGGGAGAAAAGAATAATAATGGTTATTGATTGTGATTCCTGTGACTACTACTTAACTCTGTCATGTGATGAAGACCTAACAATGGTAGGACAGACGACATGTCTGGGATCAAAAACAATGATCAGGGGAGATTGAGGAAAAGACCAGCTTGCAAGGAAAAAACCATTGTTCCAAGTGTACAGAATAAAGATGATCAATAGAATGAAAGAATAGCTCCAAGAGACAGTAATTCTGGCAGTTTGTTATTTATTTTGTGTCTGACTTGTACCTGCTATTATAGTCTGGGTAGAATAGAAACAAGTTGAAATACTTTGCAAAAATGCAGGGATATTTATTTTGTGGAGAATTGCAGGGACATTTTTTACATATTTTGCAGAAAATGGCGGGGAATTTATTGGTGCTATTGAGGTACATTTCACTGTTAACCTTCATTTTTTCACTTTAATAATAAAACCTAAAGATGAAGAAATAATATATATTAGAAATTAATTGTTTCCTTAACAAAAACTGGGTGGCCTTTTTATTTGGGGAAAAATAAGTGGGGACACACCAGTGAAGCTACAGTAGCTCTGTGTCCAGCACTGCACACACACCTATAGAATAACACACACAGAGACACACACACACAGGCACATACACTCAAGAGACAGAAAGACACATACACACACTCATAGATACAGAGAGAGACACACACGACCTTTGGGAATGAGTGTTTGTTAATGTGTTTTCTTTGCAATGTTCCCAAGGGGGACTTTTGACATTACTGCTTTCAATCTCTGCAGCTCAAATAGAATGTGCAGAACATTCAGCAGGTGTTTAATTGAATTGATCCTTTGGGGGCAATGTAATGAACAATAAGTTTTAAAACCCTTTTCAGTAGTGACTCAATGGTGCTACAAATTAAATCTTTATTAGTCTAGAGCATGTCCTCTAAATATGAGTCATATGAAACATAAATATCACATGGGAATTAAGTACTGGCCACAAAGAGCCTATAATCACTGTGTCATTATTACCGAAATAATAATAATAAGCCTTGCATTTGCTATAGCGCTTTACATCTAGGCATCTAAAGGCGCTTCACAGAATATACTGTAAAGTGAATTGACTGCATTTGTGGAAATACGGCAGTCAATTGCGCACAGCATTGTCCCACAAACAGTCGTGCATTAAGTAACCAAATTATTATTATTGTTTTTTCTTGAGGGATTGAAATAATGTTGATATGGTTTTGTAACATACAGTACATAACAGTAATTTGCACCTACATGTAGGTTAACATGTTGAAACACTTTGCAAAGACTGAAGAGAAGCCCGATCAAGTTAGGAAGTAGGCAAGGTAGGAAGGACAACCACAATTCTGATCCAAGAAGTAAGTTTTCAAAGGGTTTCGAAGACTAGAAGGGAGAGAGTGTGCCAGAGGTACATTGGGAGTGAGTGGAAGTATATCAAAATAATTCTTTGGGAAGTGGATGCTACACCTGTAACAAAGGCAGTTGTCTCAATGGAGAATGAACTACCTATATCCTGGCCAGACCTTAAACATTCCAGTTCAGCAAGTGATGTTCAGCTCTGAATTCCAACTCCTACCTATATAAACACAGTTTGAGGAGATCACATTTTGTGAGACACAGGTGAATATTTATAGCTGAAGAGAGTTGGAAATCTTTGACGGGTGAGTAGTAGACTGACAATACATTCCTTCTAGCTCAGAAATGTTATTGCCTTAGTGTTTTCAGCACTGAAGGTAACACACCATTGTCTGCCTACTGCCCAATTCTGTCCATATCTGGATACAGTGATTCACTTGCTTTAGTTTTCACTCTATTTCTTGATCTCATGAAAATCGTGCCGTGACTACAGCTGACATTGATGTGCATGGATGTTAGGAAAAGATAATGAAACATAAGAACATAAGAATTCGCTAGCCGAAAGAAAATCAAGGTCCTTCCACTATCCTGGTAGTTTTTTGATATGTTGTGCTCCATACAGGACTAAACAATTCTATGACCTATCTAATCATGTAGATTTTGTGAGCTGGAAGGAATAGGCCACTTAGCCCATTGAGCCTGTTCCATTGTTCTGTTAGGTCATGGCTGATCTGTACCTCAACTCCAATTATCCATCTTTGCCCCATATAGCATAACTGTTTGTTGCTTTTACTTTCACTCATACTTTCCGTGTTAATCAATGTCCTTTCACATTTTGTCCTTTGTGATGAGCCACCCACCCAACTGATTGTTTTTTCTCCATAACATTATGTATGTTATTCAATTATCAAATTTCTATCCTCTGGTTACATATGAAGTATCAGCAATGGCGCACACAGAAAATAATGAAGCTGAGTTCAAAATACATCTGCAGCTGTCAAATGGCAATTTGCCATCAATGATTTTGACAGCAATGTTAGTAGTACTGAATGAGTTAAATTATAAACAGTTATTGGATAAATGTAATTAATACGTGGCGATAAAACGGGAATAATACATTCTGGCAACTTAATCATATTCCTTTATAATTGCTTCCTCTGTGGAGGCTGCTCTAATTGATCTGGTTATGGGAATAGCTGTGTGATTAGTTTGAGAAAAGCAGTGCTGAATATCTTTCTTCAAAGATAATATGTGAGGGTGTCCTAGCAACTAATTTCTAATGCAAACTGTAACAGATCAAAATCCAGTCATATGCCTCTGTATTAATTATTAAGAGTTTGACGCTATCCTTCTCTCCTCTCTCTCTCTTAATTTCTTCCTTACCTCCAGCAAAGTAGCACACGGCAATAAAACTGCACAGCGAGTGTTAGCCCAGTAAATGAATAGCTTTACTTTTTAAATAAAGACACAGGGTCATGTATCAATAAGTGCTACAATGCATTGTAATTTTTTCTATAGTTCTATTGAATTTGTGAGTTGCCCTAAAAAACATGTCATCCTTGCATGAGAGCATATTATAAACCCCTTGTGCTCGTGTTTTTCTATGAAAGTATTATTGCTCTGAACACCCACAGTCGCAACTCCAACTCCAGAATATTGCTTTGCCAGAAAATAAATTAATTCTTCTGAGCAATGGATGTTTTAACAAAAAAAAGCCTGACAAGGTTAAAGAGCCTAGTTTTTGAAGCATGCCATGTGACATTTAACTGAAAGCAATTTTTTAAAAAAGCAGGTTTGGTGTACAGTCATATTTTTAAAAAATGCAACAGAACATATACACCAACAACAACAACAGCAAAATCACATTGATAGAGCGCTTTTCATGTCGGGAGGATGTCCTAAGGCGCTGAACAGTCAGGTCGGGACTCGAGCAAGGGGAAGGGGCAGGGTAGGGGTGGGGGAGAGAGTTGAGTGGAGAGGGAGAGAGATGGGAGGGTGGCACAAGGAACAATCAAAAAGACCGGCCTTGAAGGAGGCAAGGGAGGAAGCGAGGCAAAGGGACTGGGCTGGAGTTCCAGAGTCACCAGATCGGAGACATAAGAAAGGCCAAGGCCGTGAATGGCCTTGAAATTGAGAATGAGGATCTTGAATTTGAAATAAAAGAGTATAGAACAACCCGCAACTGTTGTGGGACACTGCTATGCACAATTAGCTACCGTGTTTCACCCACAATATACAGTGAATTCATTTTACCAGTATATTCTATAAATAATTAACTTGTTTCAGATTTCCAGCATCTGCAGTATTTTGTGCTTTATTCTAAAGCACTTTGAGATTATATGCTGAAGTGCTATATCAAATGTATTGATTATTATTATTACAGTATTATTATTATTATTAAAGCTGCTCAGTTCCCCCTGCTCCCTCCCAAACCAGGCAACATTGTCTTTTCATGGAATCCACATTGAGGTGTAGTTGTTGCATGCTCCTATGATGAACGAGGGAGTGGAAGGGAATATTGATTTCCACTTCCTCTATCCAGGGGTCTCACCCTCACAGGTTCTGCTCTCAATTCTCCTCACATACATGTGGGTTGCACTATGAGTCAGTATCTACAAAGTGTAAATGCAATGCCCTTGCACTGATGACAGGCACATTATTAGGGATTTGATAATGCTTGCATTTGGAATAACACCTCCCAGTGCTTTGAGAGACCATTAAAATTTGACCTGGAGGATTGGTTGCCAGGGCAATGGGCACTGGGGGAAAAAAACGTAACTTTCCGAATAGTGCCTTGGTATCTTTAACATTCATCAAAACAGGCAGACAGATAAGACCTCAGGTTAAGATCGCATGTGTGTACTTCCACCAATTCAGAAATGCATTGGAGTGTCAGCAAAGACAATTCGAGTTAAAATAATGCCAGACATCTTAATTTGCATAATTAATGATCAGCATGGAATATCCACCCCACAGAGAAAGATAACCATAGAAGCAGCCTCAAAATAAGTTAAGATAACATCAAAGTTATTTTAACCCATTCGTAAACAATTATTTCCATATTTGTATTAAAAGTTGACTGGCACGACATTAATGCCTTTTGGAAACCAGCATTAAATTCAGTCTTAATTTGAAAAATGATTTTCTGCAATAGTGAAAAGGACTGTGAAAAATCAGTTTCCAAATTAAGCCTTAATGTAAGACTATTTCCCCAAATTCCACACAATCTTAGATTTTAAGACAATGGTATGATTTTAAGACTAGGAGGCATGAGGAAATTTGTTATGTATCATTGTGTAGTGAGCATTTTTTATAGTATCACCAAACCTACTTTCCTCTACCTCATTGATAATTCTTTGTACAGCAAGTCTAAAGCAAAGCCTGCAGAATATCAATAGTTACTGATTCTCCCAACTGACACCCTTTTTGAAGTTATCAACACCTTTCTACTGCCAACCCAGTGTTCAATCCCACAAGTTAATTTGCCATAAATTTCAGGAGCCGTAATCATCCATTTCAAAATTCACTTATGGAGATTTATCAAATGCCTAATGAAAAATCCATGTAAATTATGTTTTTAAAAATCCTTTTTAATGACTGTTTTGGTTAGATTCATGGTTTACTTTACATCATTTATAGAGCATGTCAATCATTACTTGATATGCATCAATGCTTATGAGTGACAAAATAGTAGCAAAGTATGAGTGGGGTAAAGAGAGAGAGTTCAAATGAACCGGGGGCATGGTTGCTTAAGGTTCTGCCACCGATGGTGGGATGGAAGAGGTAAGATAGGCCCAGAGGTGCATAGCAACATAGCAACGTAATAAATAGAGTCCCATAACTCAGTGGTTAGAGCACTTAGTCACAAGTGAGAGACCTTGGGTTTGATTCCAGGCTCAACTCCAATTACCCATCTTTGCTCCATATTCCTTGATGCCTTATATTTCTCATAGAGTAAATATTGGAGCGCTTTACAGAGAGGGTGTCAGACACTATGTGGATGTGAGGAGTAACTAAAGACCAAAGGTAAGGGAGGCAACTAAATACCAAAGTAAAAAATAAGTTTTTTAGACAGCTTTGGAAAACTAATAAGAGTTGGGGTGATATAGAAAGTTAGGGAAATGGACTACTAAACTGGAAGTCATATAACCCACGGTTATACGACAGGAATAACAACTCTTGCATTATTTAGCTAAATAGAAATTACACTGCTGAAGGGATAGATAATATGGTAAATGGTATTTTCTCCATGCTGCTTGAAGGGTATTTAAGGACATCATTTATCAGTGTTATAAAAAACATGCAATCGGGTAGGAAAAGGGCACAAACAAAGCTGCTTGAGTTTCTTGAATAGGTTAATGATAGCTGCTTTCAGCAAGCTCCAAAATTGGTTCAATTTAGATATTTTAATTTGGATCATTACAGTCAGATAACATGGATGCACATTCACATGAAGGAAACCTCCTTCCCTGCAAATACAATCCAAATCAAATTAACAAGCCATACATATATTGACAATTTGTCTTAGTGTGCAGACGGGTACCTGTTATCTGTACCCTGCTGTGAGGACGGGTTATAAACAAGCAGCTATTATCCATGACAAATGCTGACTTTGGCTGCCGACTTTGATATTCTGAGTTGGGGACTGTTAGTGCATTAGTATAAAGGAATATAATATCTAGCACAGGAGAACAGTCAGTGCCAAACTACTGAGACAATGAGACATTCTTTCCTAATTTGTTCAATATGGTAGGCAGGCAGGTGATTGTATTCTCCAGTGATCTGTGGACAATTTCCTCCCGATTTCCCATACATGTTATTACTTTTGATACTTGGATGCTTTTTGGCTTTCGGAACTGGATTTAGGAATAGAGAAATTTGTTCTTCGGGTGAAATAGAGCAGAGAATGAGGCAAATCTCAAATCCCCCAATTTAAGATACTGCTTAGTAGATACTGCTTAGAAAATACAATTTACCATATTATCTATCCTTCAGCAGTGTAATGTTAACTTAAAGACATTTTAAAGATAACTAGAGTAAGGATAGAAACATAGAAATTTGCAGCACAGAAGAAGACCATTTAGCCCATTGTATCTGTACTTTTAAGAGCAACCTTTCAGTCCCATTTACCTACCCTTACCTCATTTCATTATAGCAAATTCCTTCTTAGATATTTATCTAGTTCCCCAGCATTAGGTGACACTACTTTTATCAACAGGATTTGGGTAATCTAATTTTGTATTTGGTTCACAAACATATGAAACCGTGCATAAATTGGGTCAGGATGCATCTTTGTTTCACCTGCATGCGCTGCAGTTGTGTGATAAATGGTTTAACATCTCAAGTAAAAGATGGTATATTTGACAACGCAGCACTTCCCAGCACTACATCATTGTGTCAGCCTAGACCATGAGCTCAAAGTCCCCACATGGGACATAAACTTTTAATTTGGATCAAAAATTCTGTTTCGTAGGCAGGAGTATTAGTATCTGAGTCACAGGTAGGATGGTGAGACTAGTGCTGGACTTCACTGGTTCTCTTTCCCCTCCAAACAAAAAGTAACCTTTCATCAAAACCCTTCAGCATTATTCCTAACAAGCTGTATCAACAGAAAAATCAGAACCAGGACAGATAGAACTGAGGATAGAAAGCATTTCTTCGCACAAAGGTTGTGAAGAAATTACATACTCTGCTCAGAAAGCTGTATAAGGAGAATCAATAGGGGCGTTTCAAAGAAAGACAGTCAGAGATAGGAATAGTAGAGATATTAAAGGCTATGGTTTAAGGGAAGAGCAGTGGATTGAAAGATCTGCCAAGAACTAATAAACTGGTGGAACAGACTCGAAGGGCTGAATGGCCTCCTCGTGTTCTGTTTTCTTATGTTCCTATGTTGTGTTATAGACTACATTATTTAATTTGCTTTGTTTCTTCTACCATCTCAACGCTGATTAGTAGATTAGTGAAAGTAGCCATCACAAAACTATTTGTATTGTACAAATATGAGGCAGAATCTCATATTGCTCTCTAGCTTGATACGCTACATTGGCTGTTGTTACTACGTAGGAATGAATATCTGTCATTGAGCAATTCTGGACCAAAATGCACCTCTAAGATTAACTGTGAGGACTGTGCTTTGCTCTCAGGCGACAAACTGTCTGGGTATGATCTATTGCTGGGAATGATCCCATTTATTTCAGTTTGATTTTATGTCAACATATACTTTTACATTTAAAAAAATCTCAATAATCCTTATGGATCAAAGCAAGTGTTTAATCATGAGCAACGAATATAGTTTATAATGCACTGCAAATTAATCAGGAGAATATAGTAAATCTGAAGATGCTAAAGGCCTTCCTTTATATTCAAATCAGCTCCAAGCTGAAAATAAAATATTAAATCCGTAATTACACTCAGCAGTATTAAACTAAACAGTGGCAGATTTTTTAGTAAATGGTTTCCAAAATTTAGATAATCTAGATATGTTTGCACATTTGAATGATTCATGTGCTATATAATTATATTTTTTTTAAATATAAAATATATGAAATATGACTAGATGTTTGTACTTTGACTACAAATATAGTTCAGATCTGGATGCCTTGCATATTTTAAGATCCTCCAAGGACATGGTTGAATTATAACTCTATTAGTGATTCTACTAGATGCTGGATCTGAATGTAATAGGTTTCCAAGTAAAAACGTACGCAAGTTGTAATTAAGACACAGCAAATTTTAACCGCTGTAGAGTAAGATAGCACATATATATGGGAGCTTACGGAACTAGCACAAGTGACAGTAGCCACTAGCACATTTAATATCTTGAGCTGACACCCACAGTTACTTAAGATCATGAATTAATAATACAATAATAAGCCTTGCATTTGATATTGCATTAAGAATGTCTCAAAGCAATTCACAAGGTATTTGTAAAGTGAAGACTTTCCTCTTCCACTGTGCCTATTGTCGCCTCCCCATTCTCCTCGGCTTGGCATGAAACTATGCCATGGTTAAGCATTTTGAGAAGCTTTATCCAGGTAGGTACTTAGAAAGACCTCTAGAATGTGATTGCTTACACGTTAAGTGGTGTGACAAGTAAAAACGAGTCCATTCCCAACATTTTGCAAGGGCAGTGGCTGGGATATTGACAGCATAGCTTTAGTGGTAGTGACAAATTTAACCAGTGTCTTGTTATTAGGAGTTTGCAAAACATTTTTGTTATTGTAAACTTTGGAGTAGGCTTCAAAGTAGTTCCAATGACCAATTGAGGGGATTCTCAGCCAGGACACTGCGAGAAACTAACTTCTCTTTTTGAATAGTGTCATGGATTGTTTATGGTTCACTTGAAAAGGCGGAAAGAACTTTGGTTCAGAATATACTGTGAAGTGAAATGACTGTATATTTGTGGGCAAAACACGGCAGTCAATTGCGCAAAGTAGTGTCCCATAAATTTGGATTGAAATGACCAATTTTATTCAATGCATCAATCCCCCATCACTGCACTGGGGATTGGTCATTCAAGAATGTGAACTCAAAATCCCAACGTAGGACATAAAAATTCTATATTGTCACTCTCAAAGAGGTAAAGGCTGTAATGGTCTCAGTTATCTAATGTACAGTGGTAATTCTTATCACATATATACGAATATGGTTCAAAGGCCTGAGCTAACCAAAGACTGATATTTCCATCTCAAATGGAAACCACCTAATGCCATACACAAAGCATTGTGAATAACACTAACACTGATCTGTTCTTCCAGATCCTGCTGATTAGCCAGGCTGGCAGTGCTCTGGAATCCTGAAACAATAGCAAAGTTGCTGGGAACACTCAGCAGGTGAGGCAACATCTATTAAGAAAGAAAAGTGAGTAAACGTTTCGGGTCTACAAACCTTTGTCGGAACTGGGGTATGTTGGGAGAGAGAGGCTTTTATGGACTAACAGAAACTGGGAAGGCAGGGCAAGCAAGATAAAGAGGAAAATAGGGTAGTGGACGAGGGATGATTGGTTAAAGAGGTGTTAATGATGCAAAACCAAGGAGGTAGGGGTTGCAATAAAGTGGGGGGAAAGATGTGTTAGTAGTGCAAAACAAAAGGAGAAATTAATAATAACAATCCTTGCATTTGATATACCGCTTTTCACAACTTCTAGACATCTCAAAGCGCTTCACAGAAATACACTGTGAAGTGAATGAACTGTATATTTGTGGGATAAACGTTGCAGCCAATTGTACACAGCAGCATCCTACAAATAGTTGTGGATTGAGTGACAAAATTATTCTAGATTTTTTTTGCCTGAGGGATTATTATCAGGTGTGTGCAGTAAGGAAACATGGTCACAGTTTAGCCCTGGGATGTCCTCCCGACATGAAAGGCGTTATAGAAATATAATTTTGTTGTTGCCAGTTATCAAACCCAGGTCTCTCGCTTGCAAGGCGAGTGATATAACCACTGATCTACAATTCCAACAAAACAGACATACCAGAGAGAGAAAAATGTGCCTGGGACTCAGGTGATGTGGTAATGATCAAAAAAGAGGGGCAGGGGAAGCCTAGCTGTTATGGCCTGAAATGATTGAAATCAATATTGAGGCCAGAGGGCTGTAAAATTCTCAGCAAATAGATGAGGTGCAGGTCCTAGAACTCGTGCTGTGATTCATTTGGAACAGAGTGGGAGACTATGGATGGAGAGGTCGGAGTGCGAGACGGAGGTAGAGTTGAAGTGGCAAGAAACTGGAAGCTCAGGGTTGTGCTTGTGGACAGAAAGGAGGTTTTCGGCAAATCAGTAATCCAATCTGCATTTGGTCTCCCTAATGTAGACTTCCATGACTGTTTGTGGGACACTGCTGTGCGCGGTTTGGCTGCCACATTTCACCTACAAATATACAGTCAATTCTCCTACTCTCCTTCATCCTGCCCCGACCCCTCCCCCCTGCTCTTGTCCCTACCTGACTGTACAGCGCCTTGGGATGTCCTCTCGACATGAAAGATGCTATATAAATGTAAATTTTGATTGATTGAGACCACATGGTGAGCATGAGGTGATATTGCTGTCTGACAAGCTTTCCCGCTGCTTGTCCAGCTGGGACCACCCTACCCTTTATTGCTTTGGCTTTCAGGGTTATCAGGAGTTAAGTGGGATGACTCCCTGCCCCCAGTGACTAGCCTGCCCTTCCACGTCTACTTATGAGCCAGACTGGCTGGGCTGTCATCAGCAGTGCCCTAGAATATTGCGGACCCACCTAGCTTGGGTACCAAACTACCAAGACTACCACAGATGGCTGGCTTGATTCAGATTTTCCATCGCCAGGCATCTCACCTTGACGCCAATTCAGCTGCTTACCTCCACACTCAACCCCCCCCACCCCACCCCCCAAAAACAAAACCGCTAAACTCAACAACAGGAAACCTGAGTAAAAGTAGGAACCTGCACTCGAAGTCCAATCATCTGCTTCACACCCATGGATTTGGGGGTGGGTTCAGTGGTTCATATCACTGGACCAATCAATAAATTAACTAGCTGAGATTGAGGCTCCCCCGATTAACTAGTGCCAACACCTCTGCAGCTCAAGAATTGGCAACATCAGCATCCACGGATGCACACCCCAACTCACCAAGTCAGTCAGGAACATAGGAGTTTTGTTCAACCCTCAACTGTCCTTTGACCCCATATCCGTGACATGACCAGCACTACCGTCCACCACCTTGGCAACATTGTTTGACTCTGCCACTACCCCACCCCTCATGCCACCGAAACCCATTTGTCATTGGTTTGGTGCATTTGTCACTTGAAGGCTCGCCTACAGAAAATCCCTCTTTGTTGGCCTCCCCAACTCTTCCCTCCACAAGCTGCACATCATACAAAACTTTGCAGCTCATGCTATCTCCTGCACCAGGCACCATGACCCCATCACTCTCATCCCTGTGGGACTCTGCTGGCTCCTCATTCCTCAGAGGATACCATTAGAATCCTTGTCCTCACTATCAAGTCCCTAAAGGCTCTTGTCCCCTCCTATCTCTCTGACCTTCTATCAACCCAACCCCTCCCTTTGTTCAGCAGGCCTGCTCTATGGCTCCGCCCAACCTGCCCTACCATTGGTGGCCAGGCTATCAGCCTCTCTGTCCCCACAGTCTGGAACTCTATCCCACAATCCTTTTGCCTTGCTCCCTTGCTTGCCTCCTTCAATGCCTGACTCCTTTTTGACTGTGGCTGCAGCTGCCCTCTTATCTTTCTGCCCTCCCTCATCCCAATCATCTCCCCAACCCCACCCCACCATGTCTTGGGATGTCCTCCTGATGTGAGAGGCGCTCTACAAATGCAATTTTGTTGCTGTTGTTTTTTCATTTGTGATAAGTTATATTTTTTGCTATATTATTAACACTATGATTCTATCAGTAATAAATTGTCAATAATATCTACATCTACAGCTGTAAAAATGATGACTAATTGCCTCACCCATGACACACAGGCAGCCTTTCTTGGGGGTTAGGCAGATGTCTGAAACCCATTACCATCAGGCTGGTATGACACATTTCCAACCCACTCAGGGCTTCAGACCGCCTTGGATGGCACAGGTTTGTTGCCACTTCCGCTGTTGTAACTCTCTCTCATTACTGTCTTGTTAGGTTCCTCATTAGTTAACTATGAAATAAAATAATAAAGCTTGATGGACTTGAATGGAATCCTGTACCATATTGGTTACAGCAAACAAGAGGACCTAGGTTCAATTCCTGGACAGGGCAAAACATTAGGCAAGTTTCTTTTTTTTTCCTAGGCAATCAATTGGCTGCTGCATTTCGCCCACAACATGTACAGTCAAATCACTTTACAGCATACCAGTACTCTGTGAAGCACTTTGAGATGTCTCAATGACATGATACAGCATTATATCAAAAGCAATTTATCATTATTAATGTATTTGAGTGCTAGCCCATTATGGAGTACCAATGTACACAGAATGACATGAAAGAAAAACAATCAGAGACACTTTGAATGGGAAGGTGCCAAGTAATAACGAGGCTCTCAGTTGGGTTCCTTGAATAGCCAGAACAACTTGCACTTATATTGTGCCTTTCAGGTAGGAGAATGTTTTGAAGCATTATACAGAAATGGAATTGGAGCCTGAGCAGAGTGTGAGATAGGAGATATTGAGAGGAAGTGGCCAAAGGCACAGTCTAAGATAAAACTTTTTAGGTTTTGAAAGCAGAAAAAGTGGGAGTGAGGCAAAGGGATTTAGAGAAAGAGATTACCTTCAAAAATCAAGTTGCTTTTGCACTTCAGAATGGTTAAGCACAACAGATTTTTTTTTTAATTGTCACCAATTTTCTCTCCTCACAATATTATAAGATTGGTTTGGATGAAGAAGGCCCTTTGGCCCATCCAATCTCATCCCTCCAGACCACCCAATTACAATGCCCGCATCATTGCATCAAGCTGCTATTTAAAGCACCATCTTTCCCGACACACTGTTCCAGTCATTGATTATTTTTTACATAAAGTAAAAGTTCCAGACAAAGAGAGAAAGAGTACAAAGTGGCTGAAAACTTGCCGACAAATGACGTGCAGGAGTGGCAATTTCCTCACTCACTATTCAAGGGGCACTGAGCATACTTACCAAAACCTCAACGAAAAGTAGCAAATTCAGCCCAAGGATCAAAAAAATTGGATTTCCTTATCTGTGCGTCTCAGTGCAACTTCATCCAATCCGGTTACCCATTGAATCATCAAAATGTTACATATATATTAGAAATTAGCTTTTGCACTGTCTACGTGTAACCTTTCAATAAAAACTAATTTATCATCAAACCTCCGGGTATGGGGAGGGCCTGCTATGTTGACAAAGAGACCAAATTGGTTCGACGAGATCAATACCATGCAGCACACTGTAGGCTAACACTGTGCAGCAGCTCTGCCACATCTGATGTGACAGATTTAGAAGGAAAAAAACATTGAAGTTGCAAGAATTACACAGTATTTCCACAGATGTCATCTACGTGCTCCGCATTTGGCTGTGTGGGTGCTGGAAGCTGTGTTTCTTAAACCATGGCATTTGAATTCGAGTAAAGATTTGCCTCAAGGGTTCTGTGAACAATTTACAGCACTGACAAAACTGCTTTCCAGAGCTGTGCTTAATATTCACTCAGCCACTTCAAGTTTGTACCAATCTTTTGACAATCAAAAAAGTTATTAAGTTTTGCATTCCCACTATCCCATGGTTTGGAATGAAATAACCACCTGAATTTTAATGGAAACAAAATATATAGAGGAATCTTTGCCTTGTTCCAATAATTGATTCAGCAATTATGTGAACCTTGGTTTGCACTTCATTTTTCCAGCTTGGAATGTAACACTGTATGTTCAATGCAGTCATATAATTTCAACTTTGTATAGTTGAATAAGCAGAGAGGAAAAGTGCACATAACATCTAATAAGCAGGAACTTCGAATGGGATTCCTTAATTCAGGAATCTAAATGGGGAAATCTTACATCACACACGTCATTCCGATCCATGGGAAGTACCTTTCAAAAACAGATCACATTGGAGTGGAATTCTCGCAAGCAGATATGGGATGCTTCTGGTTTCCTTATTAAGGAATCCTGTTAGAAATCATCACCCTTTAGCCCCCAGTTATAAGAAAAATGCAGAATCTTTGCAGAGCGATAAAAGGTAAGAAAGGACTGTGCACACTATCCTTCAATAGGATAAATTGCAAAATTAAACAACATTATCAACCGCCTAAATCTGTACATGGAAAAAAGTTATCAAATCAACAGCATCAGGATTTTCATATAATCTTCAATTCATTACACACCTATTAAAAATAAAACCTTGTAATGTGTAACTACCTTTTCTGAACAATGGAGGTTCATGTTGAAATAACACTATTTAATAGTAAAAATTAATTATTGAAACTTTACAGCAGCAATAATAAAACAAATCAAAGTGCACCACTTTGCCTACCTTTACGTTGATGCCTCTCTTTTGTCTGGAATGACAGAGTACCCATCAGAGCCCCCATCTTCAATGGTTTTATCAGAAACTTGCAGCCAGTTCTCCTCTCTCCCTCTCTCTCTCAAACACACACACACACTCACACACACAGTGTGGCTAATGTTTTTGACTTGCTGTAATACAGTGAGTAAGGAATCAAAGCACAGTTTGAAAGCTGAGATAAGGTGCACATAAGCTTCGAGATATCGTTTGTCAACACTCTGATGGCCACTTGCTGTGACGCTATTATTCAATCTGCTGCTCATCAGAATTTTAATTTTGACAGATTCGCTCACAGCTCAAAGACTTGCTTCAGAGGGAGCTGTGCTACTGAAATATCTCAGCTTAGCGCCATTGTATCTCAGCACTTTGATTAATTGTACCAACTGTATCTGCAGTAACTTGTCACACGGTGGGTCTCTAAAGCATCTACAGGAACTGCCACAGCAACTTTCAGCACAGCTGCGAACACCAGGCATGAAAAACGTGAGTCCTTGCCACTTATAAATCTATAGTATAAGGAGATATTTTATTATAAGATTCCCAACAGAAATGTATGAAGATCCATTTACTCCAATACGCATCAATGTACAATAAGTCTGTTGTGGTAAGATAAGATTTCCTGGAACAGGTTGCTTATTTAAATGATAAATAATTAAAACGTAGGTTCAAACACTGTTTCGTAAAATGGATTAAATCCTTGTGTCTATAGCTGAGAATAGATGATTAAAGGAAAAAATAAAAATGTATATTTGCTTCCAGAAGATTCAATTATTTAAATAGATGATTTCACTGTGAATGATTTCTACCCAATCTAGACGAAACAGACCCTTGGAACATTTTATGTGTAAGAACCTAATCTACATTATTGAACAAAATTATCAGCAGTCCCCTAGCATTATATCTAATAACAATAGACTGACAGGTTTGTGAAAGCAGCATAAACTGGGAAAATAGAGCAGAGCAGAATATCTGATTTTAACTCCCTCCAGCTCAAGTTATTTTATGTTCTGTGTTATTACCATCGCAAAGCTATAGTGAAACATTCATGCTCACCTGTGATTTAATTGTATTATCAGCCAACTGTACAAAACAAATGTTGATTCATGGGATTTTAGAATGTAATGCCCCAATTCTGAAATAACTAAGTCACATGATCCACAAGAAGTATAATTATGTTTGTACTAACAGTAGATTGCCTGGAAATTCACCTCACTGGTATGAATTACACTGAAGTATTGTATAGGGAATCTCCACCCAGAAAAAAGGAACATCTGCATCTCACAATGTGTCACTAAATGCATGGATTAAAGTATGTTTTTTGCAGCTGCTGGATGGAAGGCTTAATCAAAATAATAATTATGTAAGGATTATTATTTTCATGTTCGGAGGACATCTCAAAACACTTCACAGGATTTACAGTAAGAGTAATCACTGCGTATTTTGTCGGTAAATGTGGCAGCCCATTTGTACATAGCATTATCCCACAAACAGCTATGAAGTGAATGACCAATTCTATTTGGGAATTGTTGACCACGACACCAGGAGATGCTTCCTTCTTTTGTTCCTCTTCGACAGTCCCATTGGTTAACCCAAAACCCCGTCTTTTCCTTCACCATCCCTGACCCCAGCTCGGGTCTAAAACAATGACTGTCCAGCACCTTGGGACATCCTCCTGATGTGAAAGACGCTATACAAGTGTAATTTTGTTGTTGTTGTTGAATATTGCCAAGGGATCTGTAATGTCCACCTGAACAGGTCGATGGGATCTCGGTTTAACGTCTCATCCAAAGGTCGACACGTTTAACAATGCAACAATGGGCTGGAACATCTGTGGAGTCCTGTAGCTCAGTGGTTAGAGCACTCGCCTTACAAGCGTAAGACCTGTATTCAGATCCAGGCAGGTCAGGGCAAAACCTTGGGCAAGTTCCTTACTCCACACACCTAAAAGTAATCCCTCCAAAAAAACAACACAATAATAAAATTGGTCATTTCAATCCACGACTATTTGTGGGGCACTGCTATGCGCAATTGGCTGCTGCGTTTCGTCCACAAATATTGTCAATTCACTTTCCAGTATATTCTGTGAAGTGCTTTGAGACATCTAGATGATGTGAAAAGCTGTATCTCAAATGCAAGGATTATTATTATTATTATTATTATATCTGCCTAGACCAGTGGTTCTCAAACACATTTGGGGGGTTGGCCACAGAGAATGACTATCAACACTTACTGGTGACTGCGGTGTTATTTTTTCCTAAAACTGATCAGTTGATTATTTGAAAAATAGAGATAATCTAAATAGGTGCACACCTCAAATGATAGTCAATTATTTTTTCTGTGCATTTGACACACCACATTCGAGAGATTGCCTTTCCCCAATCCTGACAACAGACAGCACCAAGAACGGCACACAAAAAAAATAGAAATCATTTGAGATGCGCTTGAAAATTATCATTATCATTAGGGTCTAGAATTGTCTGCTCAGTTGTAATCGGTTAGGAGTGACTGCAAGTATGACCTATCGCTTTGCATGACTTTCGCTGTATTGACCCTAAAGCTGATCAATAGTAGTTGAATACTCATGTGGTTTGAGGGTATGGGGAGGCAGGGGGCTGGAGTAGGCGGGTGGCACTGTGATGTCAGTGTGGCCAAATTAGTAATTTTGTCACCAGATCCAACTATTGTTTAGGTGTGTTGGAGTTTTGTTAAGCTTTGCATTAAGACGCTAGTGATATTTGTGTAATCTGTGTCACTCCCCATCCCTTCTCAAACCAGCCTACCAGGAGAGACAGAGACATCTCTCCAGTGCCTTGGGACATCTTCCCCACGTGAAAGGCACAATACAAATATAATTTGTTGTTGTTTTTGTTACCAAGTGCTACTTAGTGAAATCGCCACATGGACCTTGAAAAGTCAGTAGATGAAGCAAAAAAAAACTTTATAAAAAACTGTGGGAGACTCTGTTTGTCTGTGTATAGCATGCCACAGTGCATGCCAGCCATTGTACAACAATAACAACAACAAAATTACACTTGTATAGCGCCTTCATGTCAGGTGGACGTCCCGAAGCGCTGGATAGTCAATATTTCAGACCCAAGCTGTGGTCGGGAACAGGGAGGGTGGAGGGAAAGAAAGGGATTTGGGGATGATCGATGGGACCGTCAAAGAGGAGGGACTTGAGGCGGGACTTCAAAGAGGCCAAGAAAGGGGCAAGGTGGTGAATCTGCGGGATGGAATTCCAGAGGATAGGGGCAGAGTGGCTGAAGGCTCAACCACCGATGGTGAGACGGATGGGTCAGAGGAAATGGAGCAGGCCAGAGCTTGCTGAGCGGTTGGGGCAAGCAGGTTGGTAAAGGGTTAGGAGGTCGCAGAGGTAGGGTGGGGCAAGGTCATATAGGGCTTTGAAGGTGAGTACCAGGATCTTGAATTGAATCCTCTGGGTGATGGAGAGCCAGTGGAGTCAGGTGGAGGAGTCATGGGGGAGATGGGGTCACGGAGCTTGGAGCAGTAGAGGACACGGGTCGCAGAGTTCTGGATTATCTGCAGCCTGCGGAGGGAGGAGTTGGGAAGGCCAACTAGCAGGGTGTTAGTGTAGTCGAGCCTGGATGCGATGAAGGCATGAATGAGGGTTTCCGCAGCCTAAGGGGTGAGGTAGTGGCAGAGTAGGACAATATTGCAGAAGTGAGGGAAGACAGAGCGGATCATGGCTTGGATGTGGGGGAGGAAAGACAATTGAAGATCGAACAAGAAACCTAGGTCCCTGACTGGCTTGCTGAGGTTGAGTATGCCGCCATGGAGGTTGATGCTACCTGTGCCTGATGTGTGAATTGATTGTAGTTCAAGTAATGGCTCAAATTTAGAGTGGCCACTTTTAAGAAACACTGGCCTAAACTACAAAAGTTCTAAGGCCCATATGGGGTTACGGAAGTAGAACCAATGGAGCATTGTGCAGGAACTCTGTGCTTTATTTAAAGTTAAAGGAAGTGGATTTCTCTGAGAAAGGAAATGATTAATCACATTGGTGGCTAGGTTACAATATTTGTAAACAGCATTCAAAGCAGTAGCTATGATTCATATTTGACACTGTGATGTTCTTATAGACTGCTTTCACAATTTATAAAGTAAATATGCAATCTTTGCAAAACAGTTAATTGCAATCTCTGGCAGCTGGCGAGATGCAAACCAAAGGTCCGGTCCGCACATGACAAGACCACAGCTTCAGTTCAGAAAGTGTCAACTTAGTCTGGGTTCTAGTTACACTGGACACTCTTTACAGATGTTCAGGCTCTATATCAAAAGCAGGATTCATTATTAAATTAATCAGGAGTCAGTATCTCTTAGCGGAGATCTGACGATACATCCAGTTGCACGGATGCAGTTGTGCATGCATAGAACGTTCATCAATTTCCAAAGGCTGCAATTTGCCACAGATTCATATGAACTTGACTTCCTGCTCCAAATTACTTTATGATTGGAAGTGATTTTAAACCGCTCCAGCAGCAGTAGTGTAGAAGAGACATGAGGCAAGAGCAGCCATGAAGATAAACCCAAAAGGAATTAATTCAGTGTCAGCTCCATGACCACAAGTAGCTATTCCGCAATAAGGAACTCATTCATTAACCAAAATAGTTAGACTGTCTTTATTTGTATGTATGCATCTTGCATATTGAAATTACTTAATGTATGCGTAGATATACAGTAAAAGCCCGTTTATCTGTGACCCGATCAACCGTAACTTCCATATAACAGGCAGCTTAAAAAAAGGCAATCGATTACCGTATATCTCCGCGTATAAGGCGCACCCGCGTATAAGGTGCACCCCCCGTTTTTGACCTTTTCTTGGTGAAAAAAAACGGAAGCATTTTCAATGATATTGCCGGCAGAAGGGAGGAGAGACAGGAGAGACAGGTAGGTAGGGAGAGAGAGAGGCAGGCAGCCAGGCAGCCAGGGAGGGAGAGAGGGAGGCAGGGAGAGAGAGAGGGAGAGAGGCAGGCCGGCAGCCCGGGAGAGAGAGAGGGAGAGAGGGAGAGAGGCAGGCCGGCAGCCCGGGAGAGAGAGAGGGAGAGAGGCAGGCCGGCAGCCCGGGAGAGAGAGAGGGAGAGAGGCAGGCAGGCAGGCAGGCAGGGAGGGAGGGCGAGAGAGCGTCAGGGAGGGAGGCAGGCAGACTGGGTTCGGCAGAAGGTAAGCTCAGCACTGAAGTCCGCTGCTGCTGCCGCTGCCCGTGCGGCCGAGGCCGAAGCCCCGTCACCCGCTCCTCCCAACCCCCGCCGGACACTGACCAAACCCCGGCTGACAGCGCCGGCCGCCCCTCCTGTTTACTGTATCTCTGAGGCTTAAAATCTCTTGTATCTGTGTATAGGGCGCACCCCCTACTTTCGAGATCTTCCGACCTGAAAAAAAGTGCGCCTTATACGCGGAGATATACGGTAACCAGAATTTATCCGTCACAATGCATTTTTTAAAAAATCTTGTTATTTTGTGTGTGTGTTTTCGGCCAAATATCCGGCATGTGCTTTAACCGGCATTGGCCAGATCCCGAGGGTGCCAGATATACAGGCTTTTACTGTACAAAGTACCTATAGATATAAAACAAGTTACCTGTCGCAACAGTAAAATGCTGTCCAGGTCTGAGAGACAATGAAGGGCAGAATAATGAGGATAATTGGCTGTGCTAGAGGGATGAGCTACAAGAAGTTGATTAAACCAGGGCCTGAAAGAGGGATATCTCAGTGGCGATCTTACATGGGTAATAGTGACAGAGGTATACAGTATGAGAAGCATCAAAATCACTGTCACCAAACACTTTAAGACATCTTTCCGACATGAATGGTGCTATACAAATGTAAGTTGTAGTGATTGTGTTGTACCAACAGAAAAGGCTACCATAATGGCAGTAAAGGTAGGGTAATAATACTAGTACTAATAATTATTGCAGTTGATAAAGCATGTTTGGAAGACATCGCAAAGATCTTCACAGGTTTGACTGGGCAGTAAAGCAGCACAACTCCAGCACTGTTTTAAAGTGCCAGTTTAGCTCCAAGTTCAAAGTCCCAACCTGGGGCTTGAATCCACAACTTTCTGACTCAGAAGCAATTGTTCCACCATCTGATGGAAACTTTACTGATTGAATGTTATCCGTTGATACAAATCATTTTCTGGGAAGCGTGGGTTATGAAAATGTACAATAACCACCCCTGATGCAGACAGAATCAATTGGGAGGCTTATAAAGTAGATAGATACTTTGGATGTAAAGGTGATAGTATTAAAGGGTATGGAGAAAAAGTGATTTCTGTAGTGAGTCCTGTAGCTCAGTGGTTAGGTTGAGTTGCAAGCGAGAGACCTGGATTCGATTCCAGGCAGGGCGAAATCTTGGGCAAGTTTCCATACTTCACATGCCTGATAATAATTCCTCAAGAAAGATAAACAATAATAAATTGGCCACTCAATTTACGGCTGTTTGCACAAAATTTAGCTGCCATATTTCGCCCACAAATATACAGTCAATCCATTTTACAGTATATTCTATGAAGTGCTTTGAGACATCTAGAGGACATGAAATGTGCTATATCCAATCCAAGGATTATTATTATTATTTAAAACGATGGAAAATGGGATTAATACATCTTCACAGACGGTGGCGAAAATGTGGAACTCCATGCCAGAAGTTGTGTTTTAAGCAGAAATCATCAATGTATTTAAGAGGAAATTCATTCATGAGCCAGAAGGAAACAAAGCGAGGATTTGGTATGCGTGCAGGCTCATTGGTGGAGTCCTGTAGAATATTGGTTGGAGAACCTGTCTTGCAAGCGAGGGGACCTAGGTTCGATTCACAGGCAGAGCGAAACCTTAGGCACAACCTCTGTTTAGCTAGTAGTAAGTAGGAATGTAGTTGTTAGTCGATTGGCAAATAGTTTTTTCTGGGAGTTATATTGCCTTCAAAAACAACATTTGAAAAAAATAATAATTTGGACATGAAACTATTGACTGTTTGTAGTATACTGCTGTGTGTAATTGGCACTACCTTTGCCCACAAAACATGTATATATAGATACTTTACAGTATCTATATATATAAAAGTCTTAGATATATTTCCGCAATTGTCTCCTCCTGGCGCAGTGACAAATCTATCTTCCATATATATAAAAGCCTTAGGTATGTTTCCGCAATTGTAACAAAGAACTTCTAAAAGGAAAACAAAAACCAATACAGCTTCAAAACAAAACAAAAACAATAACAAAGAAAAACAACCTAGTGATTAAAGCTCACCCTCTTTTTGTAAACAACAAATACGTTATTTTAAAAAAGTTTCGAAATATATGAATAAACGTGTTCAAAAACACTAGGCCGCATATGTTACGCGGGGGTATAGATAGTAATCTATGAAGTGCTTTGAGACATTTTGAAGACGTCATAAGGTACTATTACCAAATGCAAGGATTATTATTATTATAAGCACCAGGGTGGACAAATAGGGCCAAATTTTTGTTTCAGTGTTATATCATCAATATAATCTTAGTAAAGTATGTCCAAATAAATTAATAGAATAGGCTTGATGCACTAAATGTTTGGTTCCTAAAAAGTAATATTGCTAATTATCACAACAACATTTTGTCCTTTGCTTAATAATAGTTTTAAACATACCTGTGACACAGAACTGAATTAGCAAGAATATTAAATATTGTGAATAAAAATGTTGAGATTTGAACCTTAGCATCTAGAACATGACAACTGAAAAGTAATAGAGGAATTAGGAAGTTGTTTTACTTTTTAATAAACATTTAAAATATTTTTGGGATTATTTTAAGCAACTATCTGATGAAGAACTATCTGATTTAAGCGTTCTCACTAAAGGATACTATAAACGCAAGTTATTGTCGAAAAAGCATTAAATCTGCTCCAAACTCTCATCCTATTTGAGTTCTCCTCAGAATCCGATAAAGCCTTTTATGTATGTCAGCCTAAGTCAGTAGCTAGGATTATTGCCTCTGGACCTGAAGATTATGGGTTCAAGCCTCATAACTGTTCTTGGAACTCATATAATCTCGGTTGGTTGTACCAATGCAGTGCTGGGGTATGCTGTATTGTTCGAATTGCCATTCTTCTGATGAGATATTAAACTAAGGTCCTTGTCGCTCATTCAGGTGGGTGCAAAGATTCTACCAGAGAAAGGAGTTTATCCTGTTGTTCTGGCTAACAACCCTCCAAATAAATTTGTCATTTATTCCATGTTTAGTGGGACATTGCTGTGTGCAAATTGGCTGCTGTGATGGCCCACAAAAAAATACAGTCTCTCCACTTTACGTACAATACAATACTACATTTGTAAAGTGCCTTTCACATTGGGAGGATCTCTCAAGGTGTTGAACAGCCAGGGATTTGTCCCTGAGCAGGGAGGGGAAGGTGTGTTTTGAAGATTGGAAGGGTGGATGGCCTGGAGCAGTGGTTCCCAACCTCGGGACCCGACCCAAATCAGGGTCGCGGGGGTCCTTATACACGTCTTTGTCACATCTAGGCTCGACTATGGGAACTCTCTCCTCAGTGGCCTTCCCAGCTCCTCCCTTCACAGGCTGCAGGACATACAGAATTCTGCAACTCGTGTACTCTCCCGTACCAGGCTCCGCGACCACATCATATAATCATAGAATCATAGAATTTTACGGCACAAAAGGAGGCCATTCAGCATCTAGTCTGTGCCGGCTCTTTGAAAAGAGCAACTGAATCCCACTGCCCAGCTCTCTTCCCATAACCTAACAGACCTGTTCTTCCTAAATAAAGATCTAATTCTCTTTTAACAGCTGTTATCGAATTGGCCTTCACCACCCTCTCAGCCAATGTATTCCAGATTTGAACAACCCGCTGAGTGAAAAAATTTCTCAACTCCCCTCTGCTTCATTTTTAAACTATTTTAAATCTGTGACCACGAGTCACCGATTCGCCCACCAGTGGAAACAGTTTATCCTTATTCACCCTGTTGAATCCCCTCATGATTTTATAAACCTCTATTAGGTCTCCTCTTAACCTTCTCTGTTCCAAAGAGAATAAAGCGCTCCGAGACGCTGTCCGGCATGGAGTACGCTATATAAATCAAAGTTGTTGTTGTTGTTGTAAACCTAGCCTATCTAGCCTTTCTCCATAACTGAAGTCCCTCAATCCTGGTACATTCTAGTAAACATCACTCCCACTCTCGCCCGTCTCCACTGGCTCCCAATCCCCCAGAGGATCGAATTCAAGATCCTCATCCTCACCTTCAAGGCAGTTTATGGCCTTGCCCCCACCTATCTCTCTGACCTGCTGTCTCCCTATCAGCCTGCTCATCCCCTCCATTCAGCAGACTCAGGCCTGCTCCGTGTCCACCGCCCTAATTGCCCAACCATCGGCGGTCGGGCTTTTGGCCTCACTGCTCCCACACTGTGGAACTCCATCCTGCAGCCCGTTCACCTTGCTACCTCCCTTTCCTCCTTCAAGGCCGGTCTCAAGATCTTCCTCTTCGACCACACCTTCAGCTCCCCCACTAACTCTTCCCCCTCTCCTTCCCCCTACCCCGAACCCCCCCCCCCCCCGCTTGGGTCCAGACCTGACCATTCAATGCTTTGGGATGTCCTCCTGACATGAAAGGCGCTTTATTAGTGCAATTTTGTTGTTATTATTTGTTGTTGTTGTCCTCAGTAGGGTCATGAAGGGTCATCAGAATTTATTTTTTAAAATTATTTTTTAATACTCAAAATTGCCCGAGGCGATAACGCCGACCAATTTGTATGAAAGACCGTACTAGTGAGTTGCTCTGAGTCCACAAAAGAGATGGAGATATCATCTTGGCTGAGCTTCGCTTCAGTTGCGCAGTCGGCCAATAAGGGTTGGCCAATTTATGGTTGCAGCAAAAAAGGTAGGGAACCACTGGCCTAGAGGGTAGGACTGGTGTGGCCGAAGGTAAAGTTGAAGAGGAGGGTCTTGAGCTATGCCTTGAAGAAGACAAGGCAAGGAGTGAGGTAAAGGGAATGTTGGATGGAGTTCCAGAGGTTGATGGCGGAGGGACTGAAGGCCTGACCGCCAATGGTGGGGCGGCAGATTTCTGGATGATCTGCAACTTGTGGAGGGAAGAGGTGCGAAAGACGACAGGCAGGCCTCGTTGCAATGAAGTAATGGAATGCAATAACCCTGTTTGAGGGTTTTTGGTGGCCTGAGCGGAGAGGTAATGGCGGAGTCAGGCAATGTTGCGGAGCTGAGGGAAGGCAGAGCGTGTCGTGGCATGGATGTGTGGGAAAAAGGATAGTTGAGGGTCGTACAAGATGCCTGGGTTCCTAACTGTATTGGTGATCCATGCATGCTGATGCTGCCTGTGCCTGAGGTGTGATGGCACTGGAGTAAGGCAATCAGGAGGGACTACTTCTTGCTGACGTTCAACAGTAGTAAGTTGCTTTCATATCACGTGAGGTGCTTTGAGATGTCATCCCACTTGGAAGACCAAATGTAAGGATTATTATTTTTTGAAATGTTTAAGTCTATGGAAGTTCTTGTGTAAGTATAAATTTGTTATTGCTGTTGTTGAAATCTGCACTTCCCTTGTTCCTAATTTACAAATGTTCACCTGAGATTGATTCACTGACTTGATGCAGCTGATATCAGTTATACAGCAGTTGAATGGTAGTAAATTGGCCTCAGGGCTCCTCGGGGCTTAGGACTAACATTAAACAAGATTCCTATTACCTCTAGCTGGCAAGTGCACAAGGTACCAGAGAGCATTTATTGGTGTCAAAATTTGTTTTAATGAGAGACAATCTTTAGCCAAGGGAGCAAAGTAGAGAAGATTGGCAAAAACAGATGATCATTCATTAGTTGACTCTAACTTTGGAGCAGTGCTCCGAGTTTGTTAAGCTATTTCACACTTACCGTAGTTAGTTCTCAAGACCTGTTTATTTAGAAGTAATAATAATAATCTTTGTATGTGATATAGCGCATAAGGTTTGAGGAGCCCAAAATGTGGGTTGGAGTAATGCTGGAATTTAACCACTTAAAACTGTATCATTTGCCATTGATATTGCTGTCCGGCAAACTTTCCCGCTTCTGGTCCAGCTAGGAACCCCCAACCTGTTAGGGTTTTGACTTGCAGGATTAACAACAACTTACATTTATAGAGCGCCTTTCACGTCGGGAGGACGTCCCAAGGCGCTGCACAGAAGGCGTGTGACCCGAGCTGGGAGGGGAGTGTTTGGGAAGGGGTGAGACACAAAGTGGAGTTCGAAAAATTCGGGGTGGAACAAAAGGCACGGTCGAAGAGGAAAGTCTTCAAACCGACCTTGAAAGAGGAAAGGGATGAAACGAAACGGACAGGAGCTGAGTGAGAAGATTCACAGCTCACAGTGACTGGTCTTTTTCTTTCAGATCCTGCCGATAAGCCAGGCTGGTTGTGCTGTTATCAGCAGTGCCTTGGAATGCTACGGACCCTCCTGTCCCAGGAACCAAACTTCCCAAACTGCTACAGAGAGCTGAATTGATTCTGACATTCCATTGCCAGCAATCCCACCTTGGAGCCAGTTCAGCTCCAATGAGACTGCACTTATCTTCCCACCCAAGGAGGATCGTCACTAGTTTGTGGTTCAACATCTGACAAGTGCGAGTTTGAGGCTGACTAGGTGGATGGTAGGTACAAGGAACTCCCTGCGAGCTTCCTTATGATTGTGCCATTCACCTGGTTAGGGCTTAAAGCTATGAAGGATATCTGAAACAAAAAACAGAAGTCACTGGGAATACTCAGCAGGTCAGGCAGCATCTATGGAGAAAGGTAAGTGACTCAATGTTTCAGGTCCACGACCCTTCGTCGGAACAAATGTTGAGAGGGAGAGGCTTTTAAATACTATCAAAGAGTGGGGAGACAGGTCATGGAGAGACATTGGAGAAAATGAGGTAGAGAACAGGAGATGATCGGTTAACAATGAAGGATAAATATCAAAGCTATGAAGAATATCTACTTGTGTCAGACACTTGGCTGACCAAAAAATATACTTATTAGAAGCATTCCTCTTCTGCCATAAGTCATCAATGACTTATACATATATCTACTGTGTCATTTAAATTGATGTATTTCCTACAATAACAACATATTTATAACCATAATTTGAAACAACAGACAATACTAAGTGTACTAATACAAAGACAATACTAAGGTGTCTGTGCAGTTCAGTGTTCAGTGGGAAACTTAAAAAACAATTCCTACATTCTCATTGCTTCCATCTTCCAGTGAAACTCCTTCCTGTAATTACAGGATATACTGTAATGTGAAGTAGCTAAGTTTTGCAGTTAAACACAGCAACCGATTTGTACACAGCAATGCCCCCCAAACAGCTATGAAGTAAGTGACCAATATTATTTGGGGGTTTGTTGGCCAGGACACTGGGAGAAGCTCCCTTCTCTTTTCAAAGCATGCCATGGGAACCTTTGTTCACCTAATCAGACAAGACCTCAGTTTAGTGTGTCATCCAAAGAACCTCAATAATGCACGATAGTCCCAGTACAGCAGCTGAGTGTCAGCCTAATTTGTATGAGTTCCAAGTTTCAATGTGTGCAGCTGGAACCTACAACTGTTTGAAATAGATGTGAAAGTGCTGCCAACCGAATCAGGATGACACATTAATTGATGCAATGTTTGATGTACTGTACTATGTAGTATTTAATTCACATTCGGGTCAAATCTGCAGTATTGCTAAACACATTCTGGAGATAAATTTCCGCTGGGGATAAATTTTCACATCATTTTAAAGTGTGCAGAAATTGACAAACTCTTGCCTATGAAGCCAGTTTTCAGCAATTCCTAAGACAACATACAATAAACAAAGTTTATAATTAAGATTCCATTTAACAATTTGCCAAATTCCGCACTCTTCCATAGTTCTGGATCCTGATGGAATTTTTCTACCTCGATTCCTTAACTGAAGTGCATTACTTTGAAATATCCTTCCCCCAACTTCCTAATTAAGGTAGCCTATAAACTTGATTCGAAATGTTGCGAGCTGCCACTTTGGATTCCTGCTGAGCTGAACCATTGTTTCCAGCATTGGCCCAATGGGCTGAATGATCTCTTCTGTGCTATAAAATTCTGTGATATTAAATATGGCCTGCAAATTGCTTTTATCACTCAATTGAATGTCAAGCTGCAAAGTGCAGATAAATCCATCATCCGACCAATGCGGTAACATCTACCTGAGAAACTGTACTGCAGCAAGGCATGGTGACCAGCACACTAACGTGATGTTAGCGACAAAGCATGAACAAGACAAACTTTTGTTTAATTATGATTTTCAACATAGTTTAATGAATGAAATGAAGGAATCCTGCGGTTTAGGCAGATAATAACTGAGGCAGAAATGATGTGCGTTTAATAAAAGCTCTTATCATTTCCATTGTGATTATAACCAAAATATTAGTCAGTAAAAGTCGAATGCTGAATTTTTTTTATTGTACTTACATTCAAAATGTAGGAGCTATGTAAGAGGCTTGTGTTCAGACCTATTTCAGAGAAAAAATATTATTTAAATTTAAATGAGCTTGACTTTATCTTTCAGGATAATAAATGTTACTTTGCTGGCAAGGCTGAAATGGCTTGAAGGCATTTTGCTGGGTTTCAAGGACAATTGCTAGCAATTTCTTGCTTGCGGCTGTATTGCTTAAATCATCCCAAGCCCAGCTAAGCTGCTAACGCATTCTCAGGCCATAGCGTTATTGTTTTTACATTTTAGCTCAATAAGCTTCTGCAATACCCAACCCTTGGCTCTTGCCAACTTGCACCCAAAACCTTTCTGAATATCTTAAACAGGATACTTTCCTCCAGGAACAGTACATTTATTCAATTTCCAGTGTAAGGAAATTTCCATGAGTAATTTGTATACATATGTGAAACAGTCTAGTTTGCATACTTTTAAGCATGGTGGTAGGATTCTCCATGACTCATGACGCATGACTGATCAAAATAATATAATTTTTTGTCCGAGTTTGTGTTCCTTAGGACATCTAGATGGAACCACAAGACTTACTGCACAAGACACCACAAGAATTAATACTAGTAATCATCATTGCATTTGATACAGCACCTTATCACACCATCTAAACATCTCAAAGCACGTCACAGAATATACTGTAAAGTGAATAGACTGTATATTGTGGGTGAAACTCAGCAGCCAATTGCACATAGCATTCATTATGCCACAAATAGTTGTAGATTGAGTGATCACATTTCTATTATTATTCCCTGCAAAACAACAATAAAATTACATTTGTATAAGCGATCCACAATCTAACCTATCATCATCCTCCTCCGATATAAAAGATCATGTATCAAATGTAAGGATTATTATAATTATGGAATATTCAGGCTTTGATACCACAAAATTGTCTTAACATAGACATGTCAGAGTCAATTACGTACCTACCACATGGATGAAGCAGTGTTATATTGAAGTGTTCTCTCTACCTGAATTTGATATTATACATATCAAGTCAACATGTCTCAAAATGCTTCATGACACATGGGATGTAATTTGATGAATTTTTAACAGGATTGTATAATGAGGAATCCTGTTATAATTCTCTTCAGCCTGAAGGTAGTCTTGGGACTGAGATTGAGTCAAAGATGAATTCCTGTGGGTTGGATGACATAAATCCAATTACCAAAAGGATTCCCATTTCTGTAACCTGGATTTTTTATTACGGAATCCTGTTAGGAAATAATGAAGTGCAATTTGGACCTACAGTGGCTTCAAAGTGTATTTATATAGACAAACCAAGGAGCTACCCTACATCAAAACACCAATAAAAGGAATTAATAAAATAAAATGATTTGTGAGTCAGAAATTGATAGTTAGGTGATCTCAAAATTGTACCTTAAAAGCCTGTAAATTATAAGAGAAATGCAAAACTTAAGGAGGGGTGTAGAGTTCAATAACAACAACAACAATTTGGATTTATAAAGTGCCCTCCATGCCTGACGTCATCTCACATTGTCTAAGGCACGGAAATTTAAACTGAAAATAATGATATTATTGACAATAAATGGTAATTGTTCTTGCAACAAATACAGGAGCCAACACCTAATGTAACCTAGTACTGTTCTTGCAGGAAAGAGGCATTCAATGTGTGAGTGAGGATACTTTATCAAGAACTTGGCCGACAAGACAAGAAAGAGAGAGAAGATGAAAGAAAGCCATAATATATTATTCAAGACAGCAGGATTACAACAACCATGATCTATCATAAAGTATGTTTAGCATTTTCCCACATTAAAAATGTTCCACCATGATTTGAGTTATTCCTCTGGTAATAATAAAAAATCTGCTGAATAATAATCTGAATTTTTAATTATCAGCTAATTCTTGAAGAATTCATTAAATCTCAAGCTTTCATACTGTTGTGTATAACAGCCATATGGATACATTAAAATCCAGCTTTCAGCTGTGTATATGAATATTTTATATTGATATTGTACTGACAGACTCAAGAAAATCCTGGAAAGCTTGTAAAGATGTAACTGCATTTTAAACAATGCATTGATTCTCTGCCCCTCTTGTCTCTAAGTCAGAGATTGTGGGTTCAAACTCCATATTAGGACCTTCTGCTTCCAGTCTAGGCTTCCACTATTATGCAGTGCTGGGAGAACACTGCCATCCTTTTAATGAGATGTTAAATTGATAGGGGGCATTACAGTAAACAAATTGGCTGACATGTTCACCAGCAAACACAGTCATTCCATCATGTGGCAAATCCTGTGAAGTGCTTCGAGACATTTTGGCAATGTGATTAGCACTATATCAAATGCAATCATTATTATTTAATTATTATCTGTGGTCTATGTAGAACCTACGAAGGAGGATAAACAATTCTTGTACAGTACAAATTGTGCAGTAGTAACATTTCTATACCACTGTGATTTCCCCATTTATTTCAAGAATAAAATGAATTTGCATTTTAATACAGTTTAATATATGTTTTAATACATATTTATTATATCAAAATGTCCCAAAGCACTCTATAGTAATTACTGTCAAGCATAGAGATTGAATGTAATAATAATACTTCCATTTTATATAGTGCCTTATCATATCTTTGAAACATCTTAAAACGCTTCATAGAATATACTGTAAAGTTAACTAACAGTATATTTTGTACACTGCAGCCAATTCCACACAGCAGTTTCCTACAAAGAGTTGTGGATTGAAGTGACAATGGCCCTTGTGGCGGTGGGAATTAGGGTGGGTGGGGGTTTGTCTTTGTACCCCACCTTGATGAAGGGAGCAAGTAGGGTCCGGCGATATTTCGATATATCGCTAAACCCGATATAATTTTCATATCAATATGCCGATATAGACATTTCAAAAATATCGATATATCAAAAAATCGATATATCGAGGTTAAAAAATCGGGATGCGCGCACACTGAACTACAAGATCCAGAATGCTCATCTCTATACACAATGCACAGACCGAGGTACAAAGCCGCCATATTGTATTCATAGTCCTCGAATACAATAAACAGGTATGCAAGGGGTGGGTGGGGGAGAGAAGGCTGGGGGGAGTGGGGTGAGGGGGAGAGAGACGGCTGGGGGGAGGGGGAGAGAGACGGCTTAGGGGTGGGGGGGGGCGAGGGGGAGAGAGATGACTGGGGGGAGCGGGAGAGAGATGGCTGGGGGAGAGAGACGGCTGGGGGGAGGGGGAGAGAGACGGCTGGGGGGAGGGGGAGAGAGACGGCTGGGGGTGGAGGGAGAGAGAGACGGCTGTGGGGTGGAGGGAGAGAGAGACGGCGGGGGGGGAGGGAGAAAGAGACGGCTGGGGTGGTGGTGGGGGAGAGAGACAATGGGGGTGGGGGGTGCGAGAGAGGGACGGCGGGGGGGGTGGAGGAGAGACGGGGTGGATGTGATAATATACAGATAGATAGAGATGGGGGGGATGTGAGAGAGGGAGAGAGACACAGAGACACACAGACAGAAAAACACAGAGATGGAGAGAGTGAGAGACACAGAGAGAGAAAGATATTTACCTCCTGAGGAGATAGGCCCCGCCCCGAATGCGCACGCACCCGGAATGCGCGCGCACGTGGAACGCGCACGCACCCCGAATGCGTGCGCCGCGCGCGCATGCACAGTACGAAAAACCCAAAAATATCGATATTTCGGTATATCTCGATATGAGCCCATCGATATATCTAAATCGGAAAATGTCCATATCGACGGACCCTAGGAGCAAGGCATCCCCGCCTCAGGATTCTGCCACCCTTTGCAGGGCACAGTTACTAATGGGCTCTTGTACCCACCACCTCTCTGTCTCTCCCCTCTAAGTGGGGAGTGGGGACAGGTTCACAGCACACAGGTGGTGCGCACATATTTTTGGGGACGCTCCCTTTAAGACAATCAGGAATCACTTCTGGATGCATTATATCCATATGCCCGCATGCACACACCCTGATAAGGCGTACTTGCTGCTTTTGGATGGTGTCCCGATGTGCACCGTATGCACACATGATTACTAAAATGCTTGCTTTTCTGTAATTTAGCAACATAGATTTGTAGATATGAATTTTGAATGCTGTAAAAGTTTGTAATCCTCAAGGGTTCCTATTCATGGGCCTGCATCTTTATCTTCAACTGCTTCTTGGGTACCAAAAATAATTTTTCCGACTGTTTGACTAGCTGAGATACTTGACAGGTGTTAAAGGCAACATTCAGCACTGCGATGCTCGTCAGCTATCACTTATGTGACAGCACTGCGGCTTTCAAAAGGAAGCACGTCTAGATTGTTAACAAAATGTGTTCCTTTCATCTTACTGTCACTCACTACTGACGGAGGTATTCATTGTCATGTGATGGATAGTCTGATCCCCCTGCCCCTGGCTCGCTCAAGGGATCCGTTATTGTGAAGCGCTCTGAGATGCCTTCCAGCGTGGTGGGCACTATATAAATCAAAGTTGTTGTTGTTGTTGAATGCTTGCTATTGGTATAAAATATCACAACCAGACTGCGTTATTATTTGTATGTGCTGTACTGGTGCATTTACATACTGAGGAACAGATTCTATTTACAATTCACTCCAGTAATTCTCTTCTCATAGTTAGTTGCCAGACACATGTTGTGACATTTGGGTGAATATTGTACTAAAACAGGTCACTTTAATGAAAGGCATGGAAAAAAACATAAAGCCAAGCTACCCTCTACTCCTATCTACCGACAGCATAAACTGTACTGACAAAAGTCTTTGAATGGTGGTTAAGTGTATATGTGTGTGTTGTTTGTTACATTGGCAATTGGCAGGGAGAAAATAACAAATGGATGAATGGAAAGATAGGAGCTTCTCGTATTTTAAGTTTGTATCATACTGAAAACATAATGAGTTCCCCCTTCTTCTACCCTGGTCCATTGTCAGACTTAGCCATGGTCAAGCACTCTGGTAGGCTATCTAGCATGAAGGGTGGTAAATAGGTGCAAGTTGTTGTAAGTGGTGAATTAATCATTTATTCTTATATCAATCGTTAAAAGTGGTTCAGAGTATACTGTAAAGTGAATTGACAATTATTGGACAAAACACATAACAGTGTACCACAAACAGTTGTGGTTTAAATAACAAAAGTATTATTATTATTCTTATATTAAAATAAAACACTAGCATGTCAAATGACCAATTAATGACTATTCTTCTGGTAGGGAGGTGAAATCAGGGTCTATTTGGGTTTGGGCTGGCTCCAAGGTATCATAGTTGCCAACAAATTGTCAACAGAATTGAATCAACTCAATGGTCTGATTCTTGAGCCAGGCAGGTGCACAGTATTGTAAGGACTGTTGGTGAATGATCAATCAACTGGGCTAATCAGCAGCAACAACGAAAAATTTACATTTATACAGCACCTTTCATTTTGGGAGGACGTCCCAAGATTTAGACAGCAGACTGAATGATCTACTTCAATAAGAGATTTATAAAATGTCTCAAATTATTGGTTAGTCGAAAACAAGCAGACATAAATATAATAGTCAAGCTATCTTGTGTCATAAAATAATCTTGCAAAGAACTTCTCCACTCTCACATATCATACAAAGAATTTAATTATTTGTTTATACTTGCAGGACAATGCAAATAATGTAGAATCAGTGTTAGTTATAGGAAAGCAACTCAGAAGAATTTGTGAAGTTTTTACAAAATACTACAAAATATAGAATCACAGCATGTTACAGTTAATCTTGCCTAGGCACTTTGACATTGTGGAGTCCTGTCACTCAGTGGTTAGAGCACTTGACTTACAAGTGTGAGACCATTTCAATCCATGTCTGTTTGTGGGACACTGCTGTGCGCAATTGGCTGTTGCGTTTCGCCCACAAATATACAGTCAATTCACTTTACAGTTTATTCTGTGAAGCACTTTGGGACATTCAGAAGATGTGAAAAGCGCTATATGAAATGCAAATACTGTAGTATTATTCACTTCCAGTCTGCTACACAATAATTTCAATGGAAAACTATATCGTTTTATTTGGTTAAACTCCAGCTGTACCCCAGTATATTCTGAGGTCCCTAAGCCTTTTGTCATGTCAAGCTATACTTAGTACTTTCTAGCATTAGGTAAGCAGGTGCATCCTTTTGGAGCGAGAGAAATAGGTGGCATTGATGTGTGCAACCTTCAATTTGGTTTGAATACTGTTAAGCAGGGTGATGTGTTTCTGCATGTGTCCAAAACTCTTGCCTCTGAATCAGAAATTTGTGAGTTCAAGTCCCACATCTGGACTTTGACTGACTTAGACTGATACTCCAATACATTGATGTACTACATTGACTGCGTTGTTGGAGGTATTCTTCAGATGAGGTGTTAAACCATAGTCTGTTTCTTCCGGAAGGTGTTAGAGAAACCATTTCACTATTTTAAAAGAGAAGTTAGTTTCTACTGGTTCCGGTCCAACAATTCCCCAATAAAATTAGTCATTCACTTCATGGTTGTTTGTGGGACATTGTCATGTTCACCTACAATTAAAAACATACTTTACAACGAATCCTGTAAAACGTTTTGTGACATCCTTCCACTGTGAATTATGCAATGTCAAATGAAGGGATTATTATTGTTTGTATTGACAAATGACTATGATTTGTTGTGAAATTTGGAATACACATTGATATTGAGGCAACGAATATCAAGCTCCATCAATGCTCTTGACGTGGCAGGAGGTCATCTCAAGAGTTCAATTTTACCCACAGAACTAAAATACAGTGAATACAAATTAAACTCGGCTCCACTTCCACAAGGTTCATTGAATGTTCTCAAGCTATCTGCGTCATTGGCTTTTGTCAGTATGGCGACAGATCGATTTGGAGTTCCGAACAAGACTAGAACCACAGAATTTGCATTACATTTTAATGGTGCTGATGCAATAAAAATCAGTATTCCCTTATCCAAAATAATCTACTTCACTTCCAGCTCTGTAAATTTGAGTATGCTATAGTGAGACTACAACTGCACTCAAACATCATTCGCAAATAAAGTCAGAAGATACACACTTTTAGCCAAAGGGTTTTTGTGGGTTAAACATTGCTCTATAATTGTGCGATTTAAGATGGATACCTGGGCAGACTAATAGTTCATGATCTTCTTGCCTGTTAAGTGTAATGCCAATATATGAGGTGAAGTTCAGGAATCTCAAGTATATGACAAACCTGACACTAAATGGCAAACTCACTCAGGGAAGCTGTGGGACAACTGGTGAAGAATATGGAACCAATACATTACATTGGTTTAGGTTAACATTGCAACATGATGACATTACCTCTGAGGTCAATGTTCTGGTGTTTATTAATTAATCAATAAGCAATTGACAATAGAACACTACAACAACAAGTTGCATTTATATCGCGCCCTTCACACAGGATAGCGTCCCAGGTAGCTTGGACACTTTATGCCTGGTTTGGCAGAATAGAGAGAACATTTCTCTGACTCTAACTGTAGTGGCCATGGAGAGCTTGACACTGGCACTCAAGTATAATATGTTAATTGTTCCATTTTCCATTATTTAAATATTTTAATAATGTAGTAAATTAAGAGTAGGAAGCTTAAAATATTTTAAAAGAAAATTGAAGAATTTAGTGACAGCTAAGATTTGCAATCCCAAGTCAGTATCTGTGACTTAGTTTTAAAATTTAGAAATATTTTAAATGTATTTTTGACTGATGTTACTAATACTTTCATTTTAGATGGGAAATAGAGGTCGAACAAAAGGATAGGCAAGTGTATTAAAGCAGTGGGAATGACTATTTCTGGTCACATAATGAGGCTTCAGCTCAGTTAAATGTGTAAATCATAGAATAAGAGTTATACAGCACAGAAGGAGGCCACTCGGCCTATCATCTGTGCTGTCTCTTTAAAAAGAGCTGTCCAAATCATTCCCACACCCCCACTCTCTCTCCCCATAGCTCTGCAAACCTGTCCCTCCCAAATAACTATCAACATCTCTCTTAAAAGTTTTTATTGAATCTACTTCCACCACACTTTCAAGAAATGCATTCCAGATCTGAACAACTCATTGCATGAAAACAAATTATGCTCACTTCCCCTCTGTTTCTTTAAACAGCTACTGTATTTTAAATTGGTGTCTTCGGGTTACCAACCCACTCGCCAATGAAAATAGTTCTCCTTGTTCACCCTATCAAAACCCCGCAGAATTTTGAAAACTTCTATTAAGTTTCCTCTTAACCTTCTCTGTTCCAAGGAGAATAATTCTAGCTTCCCCTGATAACTATAGTAAATGTATAATAATATCCAATAGTGACTCCAATTTTGGACCTGTAATAAACAATACTGATAATAATCCTTGTATTTGAGATAATAATCATTATATTTGCAGTGCTGCCTTTCATATCAGTAGAACATCCCAAAGCACTTCACAGAATGTACTATAAATTGGTGTGATCATGTTTTGTGGTTGAAAGTGGCAGCCAATTGTACACAGTAACAACCCACAAACAACCTTCAAAGTGAGTGACTAATTTTAATTGAGGGATTGTTCACCGGGACACCAGGAGAAACTCCCTGCTTTCTCAATAGTGCCAAGGGATCTTTGCAAGATCCTCTGGCAAATTACACTTGTATAGAGCTTTTCACATCGGAAAGACACCCAAGGTATCTGGACAGTCATTGGTATTTGGACCCAAGCTGGGAGTTGGGGTCAGGAAGGCTAAAGGGCAGTGGGGGTGGGGATGGGAGGGTGGCCAAAGGCACGATCAAAATGGAAGGACTTGCAGGAGGCAGAGGGATCGTGGGATAGAGTTCCAGAGTATGGGGGTAGGTATGCCGAATGCCTGACTGCCAATGGTGAGGCGAAAAGTGCGGGAGACCTGAAGTAGGCCAGTGTCCACTGAGCAGAGGGAATGGACAGACTGATATGATGTTAGGAGGTCAGAAAGATGGTGGGGAGCAAGAGCATGGAGGGTTTTAAAGGTGAGAAAGAAGCTTTTGTACTCAATTCTCTGAAGAACCAGTGCAGCTTGTGAAGGGAAGAGTTGGGAAGTCCAGTGGCAATTGGTGTAGTGAAGCAGGAATGTAATGGTAAGCGTGGATCAGGGTCTTGGTGGGCTGCTGAGAGAGGCAGTAGCAGAGGCAGGCAATGTTGTGAAGATGTGGAAAGATGGAACAGGTCACAGCATGAATGTAGGGCTTGTAGGACAATTGAGGGTCGAAAAGGACACAGAGGTTATGCATTGGTGAGGTGAAGAGTGCAACCATGAATGGTGATTGTGTCAGCAGCTGAGGTGGAGAGACGATGCTGGGAGCCAAGCAAGAAGGCCTCTGTTTTGCAAACATTGTTTGACATCAAGTCCTGGGTGAGAGCCAAGTGCCTCCAGCTCAGACAATTTGCCAAGACATGGACTTGCAAGGTCCTGGAGTTGAGGTACAGGTGGTTAGAAAGAATCGGGTGTCATCCACATACATGTAGAAATTAATCCCATGTTTACAGATCATATCACCGGGTAGGAACATGTGGATATTGAAGAGGAGGGGTCCGAGGACAGAGCCCAGAGGGAACCCACATGTGACAGTGCAGTGGCTAAAGGAGAAGCAATGGGCGAACATGAAGTGCAGATAGTGGGAAAGATATGATTCAAACCAGACGAAAACACAACCATTGAGGAGGAGGTGAGAGAAGAGGTGGTGGAGAGGAATACGGTGGTTGAGGGTATTGAAAGTGACTGAAAGGTCAAATTCGACGAGCAGCATCTCACAAACTGCCAGCGATGTCCAATAAACAGCCAACTGTTTGCTGTCCAGCATTAAAGGTACTGAAGTCTCGTTCATAGCAATAGAAACATATTTCTGAATTTCATCCCCAACTTTCTGGCTGTAATATTTTCCAAGTGCACCACCGTGTGTCTAATTGTGGTATAGCATGACTGCCACTGGGAAAGCAACTTGTAGCAAAATTTCATTAATTGTTTAAAATTTCTCTGAATAATAATCTACTGTATGATTTATGGTATTGAACAATTTCAAAAATGCTTGCAGATCAGATATTGTTTTAAAACAACATTATCAAGGTTTTAGAACCATCGAAATGCTTTATTGAATTGAATTATTAAATTATGTGCAATAGTGATAAGTGATTATTTTAACCCTGACCTTGGATACTTTGAATAGGGTTCACAGTGCAACTGCATTGTAACCAAATCCATTCCATAAAAAAAAGCCATATATAAACCTCACTGCATGAGGAGTGCTATATAAATGCAAATTGTTGTTCTTGCCATGACAGAACAACAAATAATCAAATGACAAACTTATTTGAAGAAAAAATAGTGCACAAGGCTTGGGAAAGGCATTGCCTTTTTCCCCCTCTCTGTCTCTCTTTGCAAATGTTTGCCTACAAAATATATAATCACTTCAACTTTACAGTGAATACTGAGAAGCACTTCGAGACATCCCACTAACATGAAAACAACTGTATTTAGTGCAAGGATTGTTATTAATACAGGGATATTCTTGTTGTTAATGCTCTTTCTGTCTTATTCTGGAGAGGTACCTGAGGCAGTACAAGAGCTGAACAACTTAGAACCCAATGGATGAGACCCAGGCAAAATTAGATTGGATGTATCTGATGCCATTGCTTTGCACAGGAATGATTATTGGGCCACAGGGTTAAAGCAACACCATTTTCATCAAAAGTTGTTTGACAAATCCTTTCACAATCATTTTTTTTTAATGTACAGTCTCACAAAATCGAAGGAGAGAGCTAGATTGTGAAGTAATCCTCAGTGCCAGTGTCGGAAAATAGAGTAATCTTTCAGATGTATTTGGTTGCCTGGATCACAGAATGGTAAGAGTCGAGTTTCCTTTAGGTGGGTAGGTTGATGGAATCCCATTTTTTTCCCTTTTCTGTCGTTTGCTGGGACATTGTTGTCCAAAGCCCGCACTTTATCAATCTAGACAAGTGAATTGCAAGCAATAACAACAACTTAGATTTATATAGCGCCCTCCATGCCGAATGGTGTCTCAGAGCGCTTCCCAATAACGGATCCCAGGGCCAAGCCAGGGGGAGGGGAAAGAAGGTGACCGAAAGTTAACCAAATTCAGAATCAGAGTTAAACCACAGAACTATTCTCATTCATTATTCACATTCACATTATTTTTAACAGGAGTATTAGTTTGTGGTCAGGAGGGTGATTCTGGCTAACTCCCTCACAGAGATAATGTCAGGCCACACAAATGTTTGTCATCCAAACACTGTTCTACGTTTTTGCATAAATTGGAGATCAACTAAGTCAGCAGGAATCTTAAGTATTGTTGAGTCCTGCAGCTCAGTGGTTAAAGCACTTGTCTCACAAGTGAGCGAACTGGGTTTAATTGCCGGTAGGGCAAAACTTTGGGAAAGTTTCCTTACTCCACAGGCCTGTTTATCTAGCAATAAGTAGGAACCTGGTCGTTAGTTGATTGGCAGATTGCTTTTCAGGGGTTAATAATTTTTTCACCCCCTCCAAATAATAATAAACTGGTCACTCAATCCACAACAGTTTGTGGGATACTGCTGTGCACAATTTTTCACCCACAAAATATCCAGTCGATTCACTTTACAGTATATTCTGTAAAGAATGTCTGAAACATCTCAAATACTTGGTAAGGCAATATATCAAATGTAGGATTCTTCTTCTTAAGTAACAAGTTTCATTGAGTATGAATACATCCCTTGAACCATACTCACTGTTATGAGTCTGCCCAAAATTGCCTTTCTCAAGGACCAAGATTACAAGAAGGTTTAAAAAACAATCATGTCTGCTGCCCTGAGCAGTAACTTTGGAATGAATGGGGCTTTCTGGCAAATGTGAGGTTGAACATCTGTCAAGAGTAGTGTCCATCATTCCATTAGATGGAAATGTTGATTGATGTGCTCATTGCTATTCGAGCCTCTGGGTGCACTATTTGTTTGTCATTACTGCCTTGAAATCAATAAAAATTATAAATCTCAACATCAAAGAGATGAGTTCTCACATGCATGTGTTGTGACTCCAGGCATTGTTTGAGCTATTCTTAGCAGGATAAATAGCAATGATCTAATTTACCCTTTCACATCAGTGTATTATGATTTCAGTGTGTTGACAGAAATTGCAAGCGTATGATTCAGCAGGAGTGATGAAGCAGTTTCACGCAAAGGTAAAAGGTTTAAAAAACCATGATGTCAATATAGGGTATATCTCTGAAATGTTAATCCACACACTGTCTACTCTATCAGAAAGACAGGTTGTAGTGACACACGGTGAGTGCTATCTTGTTTGTTTCCACTTCTTATCCCCATTCCTAATTGACATCATCAACCTCTCCCTATACACTGGCACTGTTCCTACACCTTTAAAAACAGTTGTCATCATCCCCATCCTGAAAAAATCTTCTCTGGACTCATCACTACTCTCCAGCTACCATCCCATCTCCAACCTTGGTTCCTCTTCAAGGCCCTGGAACGAGTCGTTACATGCCAGCTCCACTCCTTTCTCTATCGCCATTCTGAATTTAAACCCCTACAATCTAATTTCTGTGCTGCCCATAGCATGGAGACAGCCCTGGGCAAAGTCTCTAATGGGATTTAAAACATCTGTGTTCAGGGATCTCTCTGCGTCCTTTGACACCATCGACCACTCCATCCTCCTACACCACCTTTCCTCCCAGTTCAATCTTCACGAATCTGCCTTGCCTGGTTCGACTTTTATCGCTCTCACCGTCTCCACTTTGTTGCCACCAATGGCTTCTCCTCCTGCACTGTCACCTGTGCCATCGCCCAGGGCTCTGTCCTTTGCCCCCTACTTTTCAATAACTACATGCTCCCCATTGGTGACATCCTCCGCAGACACAGGGTCAACATCCACATGTATGCGGATGACACCCAACTCTATCTTTCTGCCCATACACTCAATTCAAGGACCACAGCTATCCTGACAGACTGCCTGTTAGATATCTCCTGGATGTGAGCTAACATTCTACGGTTGAACGTCAACAATATCGAGGCCCTCCTGATTGGCTTGTGCCAGTACCTTTACACATCAGGTACTGGCAGCATCAACCTCCATGGTTGTACCCTCCATCTCACCAAGGCAGTCAGAAAACCAGGTGCTTAGTTCAATCCTCAACTGTTTTTCCTCCCCCCACATCCAACATATGACCTGCTCTGCCTTCCCTCACCTCCGCAACATTGCTCGACTGTGCCACTACTTCTGAAACCCACATTCATGCCTTCGTCAAAGTTTGGTGCTGGTGACAATGCAGGCGGCGGCAGCTGTTGGGGTGAGGTATTGGCGGAAGCGGGAAATATGGAGGAGATGGAAGAAAGCAACACTTCTGAGGCACATTATGTGGAGGAGCAAGTATAACTGGGGATCAAACCTGACACATGAATTGCACCCGGGTTCGGAGAGGTTTAAGGATAGGTTAGGTAGGTCGGGTAGATCGAAGGGAAGGAAGCACAGGGTTAATGTTAGGGCAACTAGGTGTTAAACAGGATGTGGCAAGTGTTTGTATTGGGTTCCCTCTTGTTCCTGTATACAGTAATGACATAGGTTTGCAGAACCAGTAAAAGGTAAATGACAGTAAGTCAGAATTAATTGTGGGATCAAAGAAGCCAGCAAACGTCTTACAAGGAGAGTTTGATAGGCTGCATGGGTTGACAAATGGCAAATGAAGTCCAATGCAGATAAGCTAATGCATATAGGGAATAAGAATAAGAAACACACAAGTCAATGAATTAGATGGAACTTGTCAAGGGGGAACAATTGAGTTGAGATCCCCAGAGGTCATACTCAAGCTGTATAGTGCTCTAGTCGTACTCCTTTAGTATAAAAATCATATACATTTTTGCTCACTGCAACATAAGGTCCCCAATCCCTGTAGGCGGTAAAAAAGGGGGCAATAAGGATAAAACCCCTAGTATTAAATGAATGAGTTATGAGCCTTGGTTAGACGAGCTGTAACTCTTCTGGATGGTTAAGTTCATATGTGCTAAAGAACCGTCTTCATAGCAACTGATCTTATAAAATGCAACTCAAATATTCAGGTCAGATTTCAAGCAAAGGCAAACAAGCCTTGTCCAAATACTCAATCAATCTTTTCAAAATATACAGTGCAAATATCTATAACGCAACAGTTAAGTTAGAATCAAATCCCCCTCTTCTTTTGTTTGACACAGTTATCAGAATCACGTCCCCTTTTATTCTGTAGTACTGTATGTTCCATTGCATAATAGGGTTCAATTTGCAGTATTTCTTAACGGAAATAATTATTAAGAAATCCCACTTGAATTCCCATCAGTAAGAATGTTGTAACAGACTCCTATGTGACACACTTACAGACACCAGGAATACCCGTTTGTACAATGTGGATTTATTAATAAAGAATCTGGGTCATGATCAGGAAAAAAGGAAGCAAGAATGTTGGCTGATTTCTGTTGCTCACTGGGCCAACAATTTTCACTTAAATCTTTTCAGAATTAAGTACAAGAGCTTCATGCAAATAATTATGAAGACGTTTTGCAATGTGGGAAGAAAAGCATAATATACACATGGCAATAAATTGAGTGAAAGGTAAAGTGACATCTCATTCTAAATCAAATAGCTACTTTATTGATCTCTGCCCCTGTAAATTTGGAAAGAATCAATCCAGATTTGGAAGAAGACTTAATCAAATTTACCTCAACAGAGAAACTCTGCTTTTGAGTCGTTGATTTGACATTTGAGTTGTCAGAAAATTCCAGCGTTTGTTACGTTTAATAAGTGCGCATGCGCACGCATTATGCGCAAAGTGAGCATACTCGCGAGTGTCCTGGATGGCTCTGGTATGAGATCCGTTTGCTGGAATGGTGAATTGTATCGGGAGATACTGGTTGGGGGTTGAGCGTTCCGGTTGGTTGGGTGCCAGATAAACAAGCTTTTACTGTATTTTTTCCCTCCTCCAATGTTTGCTTTCCTTTTTGCCATTAGACCTCCTCTCTTGGATGTGAGGATGTATGTTAGGTACAAATTTGCAGGTACTTTACCATCAATACTCCTTATGGAGGGCTTGCTGAAGTGTCTTTTCTTCAAGTGTGAATGTTGACAGTGTTGGCTAATATCTGTGTGATGGCATGAAAGACAAGCCAACTTAGAATCATTATTCATATTCACATGCATACTCCCTGTATATTCCCTGTAACTGGCACTCAGGAACAGAAATGCTGGCCAATTTGTGTCTCACTAAGTCAAAGTATCCAATTTTCTTAATTAAGTGCAATGAGAGCTTGCTGTAATGATAAAGCAATTGTACAGTGAGAAAAGAGAAAGAAACCCTGCTGATAAATAACAAAGAAAAGGACATCTCATCCTATGACAAATGTCTGTTTTATACATTTTCTTACAGCACTGCAGTTTGAAACAAGACTTAATCAAATTTGCCTTGAAACAAAACTGCACATCCAAGTTGTTGATTTGACATTTGAGTTGCTAAAAAAATAAGTTACTGGCTGTATGTTAACACATGCACTTCTACAGGAGGGGCCACAAATACTATCAGTAGGTATTGCTATTTACAGGTATGTTTGCTGTGCAGTAAGCAAATCTGTAACTAATTCTGACTATTAGCAGTTAGCAAACACAGACATTTACCCACCAAAATACATCTCAAACATTTTAACCCTGAAATAGATAGTGTGCACAGAAATTATTACACACATTCTGTTTGCCAGCTCTCCTCAAAGAAGATCCGTAAAAGTAATTTTCTGTAAATTGTAAATAGAATTAAGAGGCTCAATGAAGCACATCATGTATTTGCATTTTCAGTCTGCTGTGACTAAATGGAAACTTGTAATCTAACAGTGTGAGGCGGCAATAAACAAGACAAATGTATGCTGGACACATTTCCAAACCAGTAGAGTCCAGCTCCCCAGAAATCATGCTCATGTTATATAGTGCCCTGGTTCGATGACTGCAGGAGCATTTCTTACAGATCTAGTCATTCAGCAAAGGGGTGAGGTGGAAAGGTTTGCTGATCAGTTTCAAGAGGGACTGAAGAGGAAAGCAATGAAGCTGGTCACCATCCATGAAAGGAGACATCATCGAGGGAACCTTACAGAACTATACAAGATTTTGATGAGATAGAGAAAGTGAACCTTGGACAACATTTTAGATATATCAAGGCAGCAGTACAACAAAGTACAGATTCAGGATTGGGAAAGCGTAATTTGAGGACAAACACAAGGAAATACTCTTTACACAATTGGAAATAACAGTGGGAAGGGGCTATGAGGAAGAGTGGTAGAGGTCAGACACTGGACTCATTTAAAAAGGGAAACTCCTTTCTCTTTTTGAATAGTGCCGCAGGATCTTCAACACCGATCTGAACAGGCAGAGGAAACCTCAGTTTCATATCTCATCCAAAAGACAGGAATAGTATGTATCTTCTTAAATCTAGCTTACAATCACCACCAATAAGTAGAAAAGGTGTGTGCAGTCTCACATAACTTCTCTTTGTTAGAAAGAAATAATTAAAAGAAAGAAAAGTAGGTTATAATACCTCAATGTTAACATATATGTAGCAGAAATACCTGATTCTATCAAAGTTTATTTAATTGCTTGGATTGAAGGATGAGTTAGATTTGGAGAAGTGTGGGCTGGGGTTGCGGGTGGTGGTTATACCTATCTCTCTTTTCTAATTCTGCTTTTTTGAAGGTGCTGGCTCTCCTTGGGGTATGAATCCACAGTTGCCAATAACCCTATTTGTCAGTTAACGAAAAGCAGAAACAGTGAAATCAGTGGAACCAAATCTTGCTCTAATCCATGGGAGACAATTCCAGAGCATTACACATTCAGTATTAGCCACTGTTGGGATTTCACATCATAGTCATGCATTGCCAGAGGTGTTGCATGTCACATTAAATTTCAGTGCTTTGAGACATTGCTCCAAAAGTATGCTATCTAACTGCAATTTGGTGTTATTAAATGAAGCAACTTGTTTTCCCTTCATTGATCTCTCTCATGCATTCTTCAATAGGGTCATTGGATATTGGTCACGAGTGAGATTTGATCCTGAGATTGATCATGAACTTGTACATTCCGATAAGCAGTGCCTTCACTGTAAGAATCTTACTGTTTGCAATATCTTGTCTTTCTGTGTATGGTACAGGAAAAGGAACCGTCTCGGAACAGCATTTTTGTAGTTCTATCAACAAAATGCTGATTTGCCGAAAGGTGTATTTCAACAGATCAGCAAAACGTTTGCAAATAGAGGAGCCAACGTCAAAGCAAACAAGTATAAGCTAGTCCAAAGTGCAATGTGTGATAAATACCACACAGTGGCACTGCAGGTAGTGATACCAAGCATCCAAAGAGTGAGTAGCAGCTGACGTTTTCAAGAAATGTATCAGAAAACTGAACCACCCGACACCTGACAACCAACAACAACAGCTAATTACACTTATATAGCTCTATTCACTTCAGAAAGATGTCCCGGGCTGCTGGACAATCAAGGTTTTTGGACACGAGCTGGGATTTGTGGTCAGAAGGAGAGGAGGGCTGGGTGGGTGGTGGAAGAGTGGTCTTCAGACAGGACTTGTAGGAGGCAAAAGAGTGGGTGAGGTGGAGGGATTGCAGGATAGAGTTCCGGTGTGTGGGGACAGAGATGATGAATGCCCGACTGTCAATGCTGAGGCAGAAAGTGCGGTCAACCTGCAGCAAGTCAGTGTCTGCCGAGTGGAGGGAGTGAACAGGTGGATATGCGGTTACGAGGTTGGACAGGTAGAGGGGAGCAAGTCTGTGGAGGGCCATGAAAGTAGGAACAACAACAATATTATTATTTGTATAGCAAGGATTTTGTACTTGATTTTCTGAGGAATATGGAGTCAGTGAAGCGGGGCAAGAACGGGGATGATTGGTTCCCGGAGCCTGATGCGGGAGACGACAAGAACTGCAGAATTCTGAATAGCCTCTAGCTTGCAGACGAAAGAGTTGGGAAGTCTAGTGAGCAGTCAAAACGGGATATAATGAAAGTGTGGATCAGGGTTTTACGGCCTGTGGTGAGAGGTAGTGGCGGAGGTGAACAATGTTGGAACAATGTGGAAAGGCAGAACAAGTCACGGCACTAACGTGGGGTTTGAAGGATAGCTGAGGGTCGAAAAGGTCACCGAGGTTTGGGATTGGCTTGATGAGGTAAAGAGTGCAGTCATGAATGCTGATAGTGTCAGTGAAGGAAGTGACTTTGAGGGGGCAGGGGTAGGAAGCGGGGGTGTGGAAGAGGCAGAAGTGGGCCTTTTATAAGCATATGAATCTACAATAGCCGTCTTCCAAGTCCCTGCCAAATCATTAGGTCCCTGCATGCACAGAAATCAGGAAGTGACATGAATGTCAACCTAAGATTTGAAAGTCAACCATTTTGAAATGAAAAAACAGTGTTGGAAGCAGGCACAAGTACAATAAACAGGGTCCATAGGGTACATGTTATAAGTGAATCTGCGCTTTAGTGAAACACGTTATAACAGAGTTGCATTGCACTTCCAAAATACCTATCAATCTCTCTTAAACATCCTAATTAGTCCCCCTGTAGATGTAGAATCGATTGGGACAGCATAGGGCAGACAATATCCATTACACTCTTTAATGGACAGCAGTACATTAGGCATCTGCTGAAGCCCAATTTAGACAAGTACAGAATCACAGAGCAATTCTTTAAATGACAATCTCTGAATGAAGTTTGTGCTTTGATGTCAAACGCAAGTTTCAGCAGCAAAAGGGATTACATATTCCTTGTAATTTAATTAGTGAGCATTCATTTCATTATCATACTTCATAACAATGAGAAGGTAGTTTAAATTAGTTAAAAAATAGAGTAAGGCGGAAAATGTTACTGATTATTTGAAGACTGTTAAACTTTGTTACAGTTGAATAATCTGTTCTCAAATGTATATTAAAAGGCTGTTCTTAACAGATTTAATTTAGAAGAAAGTAAAGGTCAATGAACAAACACTTCTAAAAATACTTGGAACTTGATCAAATTCTCTGCAGACCTCAGTGCCTTCTAACGCATCCCACATCACTTAATCCTGCCCTAGACTCTACAAGTTGCAATAAATTCAGTCTCGCCAAGTAGCTAACTACTGAGCCCCACCCCTTCTAACCTTAATAGAAAGCTCATCCAACATATGCTCTTGCAGAATTATTGATCAAACACACAGAATGCCAATTCTAATCACCAAAACAATTTGATGCTTTAAAATCCATTTGATAAAATGTGCTGTTTCTGTCTGACTTGCTGGTACTTTCTCATGTGTTCCAAAGGTCATAATAAAGCTCTCGTCTCCTTGTGAGCATTGGTGCCGAGTGTAGATGAGAGTTCTTTACACTGCCTTTAATTTTGCTATTATATACTCTTCAGGAGATTGGTTATTGAGTCATCCCAAATAATGATGTGACGTTTAACAAACATTTTGTTACAATTCATTAAAATATTCATTTTAAATGCAAACTTCCCATGAATATTAAAATTCTGACATTAGTGTGAAATAGTTTTTTATGATGCTGTCTTGGTTCTGATGTTCTCCATAAAATGTTAAACGTATTTCACAGACATGAAATTGTCAAATACATTATATTAATTAATCTCATTCATAATCTGTGGTATTAAAGTAGACAGGAAAGGGTGCCTCATGATGTTAACAAATCCCTGCCTCAATATATGTTGATATTACATGACCAATTGTTTTTTGAAAGCTATCATGAAGAATGATAACATCGTAGAAAATGTATAGCACAAAAGGAGGCCATTTCTCCAATCGTTCCTGTGTTGGATACTATTTTACCCTATTGGAGCTATATACTCTACTCCCATTCCTCCTGCTCTTTTCCCAAGGTTTGATGTTACCATAATAAACCTTGAATGTACTGAATTGCAGCTATGGTATTGTAGCAGTAGACTCTATAACAACAACTTCAATTTATATAGTGCCCTCCACGCCGGACAGCGTCTCAGAGCGCTTTACAGTAGCGGATCCCGGGACCGAGCCAGGGGGCAGGAGTAGAAAGGTGGCCAAAAGCTCGGTCGAAGAGAAAGGTCTTTAGCTGTGACCTAAAACTGGGAAGAGAGGGGGCGAGGCGAAGGGAGTGAGGAAGGGAGTTCCAGAGCTTCGGGGCGTAGTGGCTGAAGGCACGGCCGCCGAGGGTGGAGCGGAGGACGCGGGGACATGGAGGAGGCCAGACACAGAGGAGCGAAGGCAGTGGGTACTGGGTTGGGGGGAGAGCAGATCAGAGAGATAGGGGGGTGCAGAGGAGTGGAGGGATTTGAAAACAAGGGTGAGGATCTTGAAGTCGATCCTCTCTGGGATAGGGAACCAGTGAAGTCTGGTAAGGACTGGGGTGATCGGGGAGCGAAGCTTAGAGCGGGTGAGTATGCAGGTGGCAGATAATGTCCTCCGTTCTCCTCTCATCCACTCTGAACTATATTAATCGAGCCACATCGATGTTAATTAACAAATTTCACTTCATAGATAACACCCCTATGTTCTCCAATGGCTCAATAGAGTTATCTGGTAGCTGAATGGTATAGATCGAAGACTTTGCCCCTGATCTGTGATGAGCTGGGTATTCTCAACCAAGGTGACACTAGGGCCCTCAGTGTCCATATGGTCAACTCATCCACCATCCTATCATTATCCCTGAGAGACCTCATGTGTAGATATTTATCAAAGATAAGAACAGTGTTGGCTACAATAATACCATAGATGAATAACATGCTAGCACTCCCTGTGAGGGGGCTACCATGGTGTTACACCACTTTGTCAAGGCAGCACAATTTATAGAGTGCCTTGGTGCTGTATTCCCGGAAGAAGGAAAAAATGAGTGAAGCCACCTTCAAAAGAGAAGGGCAAGACATAAAACTGGCAAGAAATACAATACTGTATTAAAAATTGCAATGTTTGAAACATAGCTCTTCATTTTCCTGGAGAGCTGATCAGCTACCCAGCTCTTCAGTCACTTTATAAACCTCTGAACAGCTCTGAACTTGGTGGTGTACATGGTCTTTGAGCGTGGTAGTCTGCTTCAATTGGGTATGGCCTTGTTTCATTGTATAATTGAGGTTTAGAATCTAACATTTACCTCTCACATTAATTAATGAAGAGTTGCCATATTAATTTCTGCATAAAATTGGTGCAAACATGAATTCCGTCTGACCTCCTGAATCTGTGAAATGTTTTGGATCTGGCAATGGTTTTGCAGGCTATCGCGACCATGGCCTTGCCTTCATATGTTGAGAACTACCCATTGTTCCAAGAGGCCAGGTGGATGGACGATGGCAGCTGCAGAAGAGTTTACCCTAGAGTATCTGGAGCAGCAACAAGGTCAAGGGCTCGGAACCCAGAATTTAGTCCCAATACAAGCTATGCAAAGGCTGTGCCTAGGAGCTGCCCTGCTGCTCTGTAACAATGTGCCGACTAGCAACTGCCTGGGTAGCCAGGGTTATAGTCCTCAATACATGAATACTGTATAAGAAGTATGGGGTTTTGATTGGCAGCTCAGTTGCTTGTATCAGATTAATAATACAGTGGCTTCTGTGGGTTAAAACTCAGAATATGGAGTTACAATCATATTCCTGTCATAGACCAGGACATAGAGTCATTTTCTTTTTTAAGATGAGCAAGCAACCAGCCAGCATTTTGAGGGCAGTATAGTAAAACAGGCTTGTCACCAAAGAGTGGATGGGAGAAGAGAGGGATGGGGAGTGGGGGGAGAAGGATGGGGCTTAGAGGTGGGGGAGATCTGACCAATAAAATTAGAAGCCATCATTCATGAATTTCAAACAACTGTGGTTGTTTAAGTAGCTCGCTCAAGCAATTCTGTGATATAAACGGGTAAAAGTTGAAACATCTAACTCATGATGATAATAATAAAATGTCTCAATTAACTTCACAGAATTTGCTGTAAAATCTCGTGGCTGTGTTTTATGGACGAACGTAACAGCCAATATACAAACAGAACTTCAGCTAACCAGGATCACTTGAGAGGGTGGTTTTGCCATTTTCATAGATGTCACACAACCAAAATTTTGATTAAATTCCAGGTTGCTCAAGATGACACAAAGAGATCAGATATTGTGCAAGTAAAATGGATTTATTTTCAACATTTCCAAAAATAGTTGCAATTAAGAATGAACAGATGGTGTGTTATTTCAGTTTGTGTTACTTCAGGAAAGGTACCAAAATAGATGTTCAGAGCCACAGTTGGTAGGAGGCTGAGAGCAGAGCTCTGCTACAGTTCACTTCCATGATGGTCAATTTAGCAGCTCCTTCAACGTTTATCGCAACAAATGGACCCTGCTGTGCTAGAAGCAGATTCCTTCACCCTTTCTCCTCCAAATGCTGTTCTCAGCGGTAACAATGATGAAGCCCTAGTCAATACATTGGTTGTCTGTCTCATATAGGGAGCTTCTCACTGACGGTGTAGCAAATACAGGCCTTTAAGACAATAAAAAAATTAAAACACCATTATCCCAGGAGTCGGTCTCAATGCTCTTTACTATTGTCAGTGGTGTGTGTGTGGGGGAGGAGAGGGGTCCATAATATGCACAAAGTCTTCTTTGAGATGTCTCCTTTCAAGACAGAAGAGCCCTAACCTGTCTAATTATTGCTTTTAGCTCATTCCTTTATAGCAATAATCAGCAATTTTCTTGATTCTGGGGTGGATCGCGGTGGATGAGCTTCCTATTGGAAGTTCAAGGACAGGTCTGAAGATACACTGAGGTTGTCTTTAAAAGCTGCAAAGATCTAGTCTTCTTCTTAATAGAGAAAGAGATAAAGTCAGACCCAGTAAATCAAAAAGAGTCAGTGGAGAAGACCAAACAACAAAAACAACAATATTACCTTTGTATAGCGCCTTTCACGTTGGGAGGATGCTCTCTATCTGAGAATCAACCCTGACTGGCAGATTGTTTTATGATGACAAAGTGGGTCACAATTCTACTGAATTGTCTTGTTTAATAATTCATCCATTGCCAAACAAAACAAACTGTATGCTGCTTATCACACCACTGAATTCGCAAGGACAGCTATACTTTGCTGTTGTGGTTGATTTGGCTGTTGTATTTGATTTTGTCATGCTGTGTTGAGTTGCCCATCAATAAACAGTTTGCTTTTATAATCTGAAATCTGGATATTTATGGTTGGGTTTACGCTTATTGAATTCATAATTGAATTACAGTATGCAGTAGTTGTAGTTACATAACGTGCCTACAGAATGTAGCAGTGCAACAACAACAACAACAATAACAACAAAATTGCAATTATATAGCGCCTTTCACGTCGGGAGGACGTCCCAAAGCGCTGAACAGTCAGGTCGGGACTCAAGCGGGAGTGGGGTGGGGTGGGGGGAGGTGGGGGGAGGGTCGGGGTAGGGGGAAGGGGAAGGAGAGTGGGAGAGGGGGAAGAGTTAGTGGGGCAGCCGAAGGCACGGTCAAAGAGGAAGGTCTTGAGACCGGCCTTAAAGGAGGAAAGGGAGGAAGCAAGGCGGAGGGGCTGCGGGATGGAGTTCCATAATGTGGGAGCAGAGCGGCTGAAAGCCCGGCCGCCGATGGTTAAGTGGTTAGGGCGGTGGATGCAAAGCGGGCCTGAGTCTGCTGAACGGAGGGTGCGGGCAAGCTGATAGGGAGACAGTAGGTCAGAGAGATAGGTGGGGGCAAGGCCGTGAATGGCTAGTGCAAGTTCCATTGTTTCAGGTCCTTAATATATCTAAGATGAGCTAAACTAACTGATAACTTTTATCTGTGTTACAGTCCAATCTTTAAAAAAAAACAGGCTGTGATCTCTATTCAGGTCTTTTGAGTTCATTTTCATGTTCTCCATGAGCCAAAGATTACAGTTTCACCTGAAGTAACCCACTCCACTCAAAGTTACTCAATCCACTTCTCCCACCAAAGTTTGTACAGTATTACATTAGTTTGTGACTCTAAGTACTGTATTTACATGACTGTTTGTCATATTTGGAGATGGATTGCTATGTTCTACTAATGGTTAAAGCTTTACAGACCAGAAAGATGTAATTCAAGTGATAATCAGTTGGGGTACTATAAATTTGCTTGAGTGCCCAGGCTAGAGAGGACAGATTAACCTACTCATCGTTACTAAACATTGACCACTTCTCAAAACACAGTGTGTGGATGGCAGAAAGAACAGAACCAAAATTGATTACACCCTTCCACTGAGTAATCGATGTGCATTGTGTTTGCTCTTGGTTGAAGAACGACCACTCGAGTGAATCAACCGGTGAGCTACTAACATCTGTGCAAGAACTGCACATCGTTGCAAGAGGCAGCTCTGGATGAAGGAAGGGGAAAAGGAACAGATAATGATAGTAATAATAATGGTTTGCTTCCAGTTGAATACATTTGCAACAAAGTTTAAAAGATTTAGGGATGTAGTCCCAAATTGACAAAAGCATTCAATATCAATCGACTTACAGATACTTCATCAAAAATGGCCTGGATGTTAGCGTATATATAGTTCTAAACCTGAGCGACATAGATCTAAAACGTAACCATAATTTGACTGCTATTGATTGCATGTTGCCAGGCATGAGCATTCATAAGCACAAATAAAATCATACAAAGAGAACTAGATAAACTCTTGAAAATTAAGAAATATGTACAACAAGCTGGAAAGTGAAATTTAAAAAAAGATTTTTTTTTAATAAAAACGTAGACTCAATGGGCTGAATGGCCTTTTATGCTCCAAATTTCTAAACTTCTATGTATAGTAAAATTGTGCCATGTTAGCACCAATATTGCAGTTAATGGTTAACTTTGCAGTTTGGCGTGGACGAAACAGATGAGCAACAACAGCAACATGCACTTATATAGTGCCCTCCTCTCAGAACCCTTAACAGCGGCAGCCCTGACCCAGAGGGAGAGTGGGATGCGGAGAGGTTGGTCGGAAGAGGTGGCCGTAAAAGGGAAAGGTTTTCAGGTGAGACTTGAAAAAGAAGAGAGAGGCCGCAAGGCATAAGGTTTGAGGGAGAGTTTGCAGAGTTTTGGGGCTTAGTGGCTGAAAGTACAATCTCCGATGATGGGACGAAAGGTGCGGGGGACGAGCAGGACGCTGCTACCAGGTGAGCGGAGGCTCTGGGTGTTGGATTGGGGAGTGAGGAGGTCAGAGAGGTAGGGAGGTGCCAGGGAGTGAATAGATTTGAACACGAGTGTGAGAGACTAATGTGATTTTCTGAGGAAAGAGTATTATTTTGGACATGGGGCTAATTTAGTGACATTATAATCTCACTGTCCTTTATTTCCAAATAAAAGCAGGCAATCAAACAAAGCATTGCCCCCAATCTAAAAAAAACAGGCAGAATAGGCTTTATGGGATGAAAAGCTTCCTTCTGTTCTTGCTTTCCAATGTTCCTATGCTCAGCTCATTTCGACTGCATTTATACTGCAGGGACCTCAGAAATTGGGTCAGATTGCACAGTCTGCCACCTACAAATTGTGTCACCAATTTTATTGATAATACCTCCATTAGAAATAACTATCAAAATTATATTTAATTTCACAGAATTTAGTAAGTATCCCATTGAGTTGTCTTCGCTCAAGCAGATAAAGGGGTTATCCACGATATGCATCATGTTGCATATCGTGGAGCTGATGATTCCACATTAGTCACTGATGATTCAATTGCTTGAACATTTACAAATAAGCGTTCAGCTCATTGGACCAGTTCCACCAGTTAATTAGATCTTGTCAGATCTTTTATTCCCAATACCCTACCCTTTCACCATATGCACTTATTGGGGTACAGTATATAGTATATTTCCATATGTGGATGCTTCTCATCTGTTCCCCTCAGCAACATATTACAAACATCTATTCTCAAACATAGATGGATCTGGTGAGCATTTTTATATTATTCCACATATGGGATGTACACCATTTATTTATAATAGGAGCTAAAAGGTAGCATTGGAACCTGAAAGTACAGTAATTGTAACTTTCAGCTTGTGACTGAAATGATAAAATTATTTCATAAAGGCAAGCACATCGACCTTTGCTGGGATTTGGGGATTTGTTTTTGCTGTGCTTTCTGTTTTCCATATTACAGGCATAGCTCTCATCGTGCTTCACAGTCACAATCCATTATTACACTGAACTCCTTTCTTGTCTTTACAAAAAAATAATCTGGGGAATTCTCCCCACTCAACAACAACAAAATAACACGTCGGGAGGACGTCCCAAGATGCTGAAACAGTAGAAAATACTGTACACTCTTGAACATCCTTTTGGAAAGAAAATAAATGCCTATGACCTTCTTGATGGTATGATGCCATTATTTATTCAGATACAAAGAGCTTTCATCCACTTCTTTCAAGACGGAATAATGGATTATTAGTTCAAGATTTAATTCATGGCAGAATCAGGTAGTTCCTGAGCAATGTTATACAAAAGGCTTCTGAATATTTGATTTGGGATTTTCCCAGACAGAAGATTAACAGATGAGACATGACTGACACTGCTGAAAAGATGAAGGGCACATGGTATACTCATTCTTCTGAGTTTAATCTTTTCTTTGTTTTTCTATACTATTGCTTTGCATGCATATGGACACTGCTGTGCGCAATTGTCTGCCGCATTCCGCCCACAAATATATAGTCAATTCCCGTTACAGTATATTCTGTGAAGTGCTTTGAGACGTATAGAAGATGAGAAAAGCACTAGATTAAATTTAAGGATTATTATTACATTATTAAGGTAATATCAATGTTGCAATTTATTTCCTTAAAACTATATTTACTATTTATTTATTTACTAATATTTTTCTCCCCCCTCTTTCCTTCATCTAACTAGGATTGATAGCCTTCAGAGAACAGAAATAATGGTTCTTATTATCATAAGAACAATAACATAATTGACAAATGACCTGAGGCTCCACACACTAGCTATAGTGGCTCACAGCCTTTTCCAACGCCTTTTATTTTAGAAAAGTAACTAACCATGTCTTACTATACAGACTGTGTAGTCAAATTGTAGTTTTACTTCGAGCAGTATTCAAAATATTATTCCTTCAGTTTTTCGTACAGTAGAGTACTGTATAATTTAATATGATGCTTGAATTCAGAGATTAAAAAAGTATGGAATAGGGATTATCCACTGGCCCCTCAAATGTGCAATTAACTACTGATTCACCCTCACTGACCGACAATTTACTGGGATTGCAAGTGTCTTCCTTATCAAAGGACTCCAAATGTAGAGCCAGTGGGGACTTTTAAATTTAAATCCCATGTTAGACCCCCATTAATACTCAAGGGCTGCAGAGGGGGAAGCTAATAATTGTCAGTGCTCAGCAGAGGAACAAAATGAGAAAACCATAGGGATGACATTTTACAACAGATTTGATGAGTATTGAACGTGTATTGAATCTTTTTTGAACAGTGGCATTTTTCCATCCATTTTCAAAGACTGGCTGAAGAGTAGCCTCCCTCTAACTCCCTTACCCCATCTTGGATTTCAACACAGCGGTTTGCTCTCAATTTTATTTGCGTACAATTTTGCTGTCATATTCCTTATGACCTAGCAGGAATATATTGTTTTTTTTCAATCATGGAGCTAGCATTTGATCGCTACTTCACATGATGCTGACAAAATGAAGATAGTGCCCTATATTTACCTGCATTCAAATACTCTAAAGATCTCTAAAATGGGAGCAACTATATAGCAATTGTATAATGTATACAGTATATACATTATATATAATATATGCTGTATATAGATAAAATTATAGTACAACTATACAGATTTTGTTTGCCTCACTAGATACCTGAAGCTGGGGAAGCGGGGGCTATAATAATAATATAACACATGCATTTGATATAACACCTCGCCATGACGTTGAGACGCCTTATAGCACTTCATAGAATATACTCTAATGTGAATTGACTGTTGTGGTAGCCAATTGCACACAGAAGTGTTCTCTAAACAGTTGTGGATTAAGTGACCACTTTTTTAAAAAGCTATTATTAACCCCAGAACGTGATGCACCATCGAATAACAACCAGGTTCCTACTTACTACCAGATAAAGAGACATGTCGGATAAAGCAACTGCCGAAGAATTTGCTCTGCACAGGAATCGAATCGTGTTGGCACCAAGTGGGGAGAGGGTATGGGGAGGTGGCTCTGACCAACACGTTTTACAATCTCTGCGGGTTTTGAATGAAATTAACATTGTGTAAGACTTCTTTCCTATATATCAGAAGGACTGCGTGCTGAGTCATAATGTCTTCGATTCCCATTTGTGTAAAGGCACAACATGCTTCCTGTTAGATTATTCATGTGCAAAAAATACATTGACACATTCTAATGTTTAATTTGCATTTCATTTCTTCCAATGTTTGTGATTGAACAGATGTGCCCTTTTTAATATAATCATCACAATAAAGCAGTCAGATTGGAATGTTTGATTAGTCAACACAGAGAAGGCAATGCACAGACAAAATTTAGTTCAATATGCAACGCTTTCCAAAAATAGCTTCTCAAACAATTCCACAAAATTCTACCCAGGTGCTTGCATCTTATATATGATGTCCTAGTTTCTAAAATATGCTTTGAGCTATGCAACAGCATCATTACCATTGTGTATAAAACTACACAAAGGCTAGCCATTGATTTTATTCATTCCAACACCACTATACAGTATTTCATAATCATGTGAAAATGAAATTGCAAAGGCAAATCATCCAGAATTCAAACTGAATGTCATCCAAATGTCCATTATTCATGTGTGAGCCTTGACAGTGAGTGCTGACAGTGCTATTCAATCATGGGCAAATCACAATCGAGCTCAATGTGTCCTTACGTACACACCAGGGTCTTTGGTTAGTGATACAAGAGTGAGAAGCCCAGCTCATTTTCCTTGCTCTAATCATAGGTATTGACAATTACTACATTAGCTGAGATCAGAAACTCTGTATGCAGACTGAATTGAATTAATAATAATTGTTTTATTCATATAGTACAACAACTTGTATTTATATAATACCCTCCTCTTAGGATAATGTCTCAGAGTGCTTCACATTGGTTGGTTTGTGGATGTCGAACAAAAGAGAATGGTACGTCTTAATAAAGCTTAATAAACTGGCTTCAACAGTGAGGCTGTATTTAAGAACTTGCCAAATCTTGGGCTTGTGAAATGTTCTATAGATTAAATAGTCATAGTTGAAGAGGTAGGTTTTAAGGCAGGATTTACTTCCAGGCCCTATCATCATAACTCTTATATAATCCAACTACAATTCGTATAACAATGATATTAATTCCAATGATTATTAGTGAAAGTTGTGCTTGGATGCAGTGAATGTTGTCTCACTGCAGAACAGCTGAAGAGGTGTCAATTTCTAAGATGCAATGTGGCCAACAGTTAAGCACTATTACTGTTGAAACAGCAGAGTTCACACCAAGCAACAACAACAAAACAACAATAACAACAAAATTACATTTGTAGAGCGCCTTTCAAGTCGGGAGTACATCCCAAGGCACTGAACAGTCAGGGGTTGGGACCAGTACAGACTAATGTACTTGGCCAAATGACTTGTTTTCATGCTTCATCACTCTATGTAATTGTTAGCATAAGACAACAACCGGCATATGGAATTTTCTATTAAAAATTCAGTTATTTGTTCACCACTGTTTATTGAAAGTTGCACACCATCCTTTTGATGTGTGTACAAAAGCATTGTCTCGGAATTACAGTAAACAGACATTGTCCCTGAGTCTATTACTTAGCGGATTGCTATCACACTCTTCCAAGAGGTATGGAAACAAGGTTCCTTTAACAGATTTTGACCCCCTGCAGGCAATATACGTGTTCTTGAATTGCTATTAGTATTGTCAGAACAGTGAATTTCCCTTAAAATCTCCCGTCTGCCATTTATCATTTATTTATCATTCTTCTCCCCACCCCTCCCTTTTAAATTCTCATTATATCTTATCCTCAGATATTTCCAGCAGTGACCACTAGGGGAGAGCACCTCTTGAATAATGTCACTGGTGCATTTTCAATCAGTAGAGAGGAATGAAATTCTACCTGGGGCTAAATTTACTCTATTTATGAAGCAACTGAGAGCATCCGGACAAATTGTTGAATTCAGTCGTAACTTTGAAGTAGGTTTCGTGTAGTTCTTAAAAATAGAAGCTTTGAAAAAACTGGCTTCCAAATTAAGGCTTATTTAAGCCGAATCTTGGACTTGTGAAATGTTAAGCTAAAGTGGAATCAAATATTCTTCAGCAAATATATTCACTTATATTCACACATCTTCCCAAACCCACTGTTCCAGCTTCTCTGGTTGCCACTAATATGTTGCCCTGAGCATTTATTCAGCAATTCTAATAATATGTTATTTCATCAGTGCACATTACCCCGCATTTGAATCAGCGCACAATAACCTGCCTTTCCTTGAGGAAATTACTTTTGGAATAAATTTAAGCATACTTTTCTCTCATCTCAAAACCACAACGGTAAATGATTTGGACTGCACTGTTCAGGAATCTGATGTGAAATTATCACTTATTGTGTGTTGCAATTATGGGAGGATAACAAGGTGAGACTGGCCAAAAGGCCTTCTTCATCCAAACCAATCATGTGATCTTGTGTGCTGTACAATAATTATAATAATCCTTGCAATTAATATGACACTTCATCACGTCATTAAGACGTATCAAAGAACTTATAGAATACATTGAAAAGTGAATCTTGTGCGTGAAAAGTGGTAGCCAATTACCTACAGAAGTGTCCCACAAGAATGGTGACCATTTTTTGCTTATGTGGAGTGGGGAAAAATGAATAGGAAGGTGGTTGACACATAGAAAACAGAAGGTAGAGAGTTAAACTGATGTTTCTTTCCAGTTGGCAGAAATACAATAGAAAGGTGCAATTCCTCAGAGAACAGCACTGGCTTGTTTTCACTTCTCCCAGTCAGTGGTGGAAGGCTGCAGGCGGATTTTCGATTGTAGTAAAATGTGTTAGCAAGAAAGGAACAGATTTCAATTGTTCCACAAAGCATGGGCAAGAATGTGCATTGACTGAGCAGTGGGTTCATACCTTATTTATACACATACCATTGCATCACCATTGCAACATGCACAAAATTGAGTTCAATGCCTCTAAACTATTCTTTTTAGAACTGATAATCCTGTTGTTCCCATAGTGTATTTGTCTTTAACCCTTTCATTTCTTCAATGAGGATGTACAAATGCAGATTTTAGATTTGATTTGGAAGAAATTAGCTATGTTTTACCATTATTTTCATGAAGTGGAACTTTCACTGCAGGTTTACACCGTCTGTCTGTAACTGCAATCACAGCATCTCAGAATGCAAGCCGTCAAACTTCACGAGTCAAATAATACAGCCATGAATTCAGCAACGGCAGCTCGTGCCAACAGGATTCTTATTGACCTTTAAATTCATTACTGCCACTAAAAATGACAATTATAGACTACTGTTCAATATGCTAATTTAGTTACTCTAATCACCATTTCTTCAAGATATTAATTGAATGCTTCAGTAAAGCAAATCTCTTAAAATAACTGTTAATCTGATGCCTCTGACCTTACTTTGCCAGTGTTCACCCTCCTTCAAGACAAAACATTTTTTTCCCTCTTTGCTGCAGAAATATGCAGCCACATTCTATCAAATGATTTAATTTTTGTTTCAATAACCTAATCCTGTTCAGTCTTTAAAATGCTCTTTTTCTCCTTCTGTCCTCAACATGTGATTTTACAATCTCAGACATTTAATGATTATTCTAGTGTTACTTTTTGAACAATTTCCATTTTTCTGTATTGCCTCTTACAATGGGATAGCAAGAAGTCTCCCATACAAGTGCATGTCATCTGTGATTTACAACCTTTACTTATGTTTATCAGCTTGGCTGAGTGTGGGGTCCAGAGGTTAACAGGTACCCATTAATTGGATTTTATGTGATCTCTGCAACATTTTATTCCGAAAAGCAAATTTTAACCTTATAAACCAGAAGTTAATGTAGTGAAATCAGCTCCAAAGTTATAGAAAACATAGAAAATGAACAATGCTGTTTGACATAATTGGATCTCGAACACAGGTGATTTATACTAATAATCCTTGCATTTGATATAACTCCATATCACGTCTTCAAGACATGTCAAAGCGTTTCACAGAATATACTGTAAAGTGAATTAACTGTATATTTCTTGGGCAAAATATTTATATCAGTGCCTTTACTGTGTTTTATAACAAAGTCTTCAAAAAGTCTGAAGCAATGACTCCTTTCTGTAACCAAGGGTGTATCATTCCACCCTCGTTGAGGAAGGGATCGATTTCAAGATCCTCACAATTATGTACAAATCATTTCAGGCATCAGCACCTCGTTACCTCTTTGACAACATGATACCCTACTTCAATACCCAGTGTTTGTGCTCAGCTGGCTCCAGCCTTCTGCACATCCCTCACCACTCCACTCCACCATTGGCAGCTGTGCCTTTAGCCACTATTACCTGAAAATATGAATAATCCTTGCATTTGATATAGCACTTTTCACGTCTTCTAGACAGATGCCTCAAAGCACTTCATGGAATATATTGTAAAGTGAATTGACTGTACATTTGTGGGCAAAACGCAGCAGCCAATTGCGCACAGCAGTGTCCCACAAACAGTTGTGGATTGAAATGACAAATTTTATCATTGTGTTTTATTTTGGAGGGATTATTATTAGGCGTGTGGAATAAGGAAACTTGCCCAAGGTTTCGCCCTGACCTGCCTGTATTCAAATACAGGTCTCAAGCTTGTAAGGCAAGTGCTCTAACCACTGAGCTACAGTAGCTCTCTTACTCAACCGCTCCACCTTGCCTCCTCCTTGCTTGTCTGCAGATCACACTGCTGCAAGATCAGGAACTAAATCTAATTAGTACGTATGCCCAACATGAAAGGCGCTATACAAGTAATTTTGTTGTTGTTCTATAAAAATATACCATCAGAAAACTGACAAATCTTATTTTTAACTTTTTCTTTACATTGTAGATCCTGTGTTGCGAAGCTGGTGTTTTTCCGATAAACAGCTAATAATGGAAGCCAATGGGCATTATCCTCAATATATTAGTCACTTGTTTAAGGTCACTCATATCACCATGCATTTAAAAAACTATATATATATATATATACAGTACTGTATTTCAAAGGCATAGAACCAATAGCGCTTAACATAAGAGTGACATATTTTACGACACAAATATTGTCATTACACTACAAAGTGTTTGTCTCCAGTCAGTAGGAAGCACTCTCACCTCTGAATCAGAAAGTTGTGAGTTCACACCCCACTTTAAGACTGAGCTATAGACCGATACTTCAATGCAGTACTGGGGGAGTACTCTATTGTTGGAGGTGCTACCTTTAGGATGTTAAACTGGGATGTGTGCTATAACATTCATTGTAATTCTATATTCTGAAGTGGTACAGCACTGTATCAAATATACATATAATATTAAAAGCAAAGTTAAATGAGTCAACAATAATCCTGGTTCATCACGAGCAGTACAAATGTAGACAATGGGGTTTGATTTGCAGTATATTTGAACGGTAATTTTAAGGAATTGGAGTTACTCAAATGGGGAATCCTGTAAAGCAGAACACATCATGCAGAAACTCTGCTCCAACTCAATCTAATTCCAGTGTGACCGAAACCCGTGAAGAAACATTGGGATTAGATCCCAATACTGAACGGATGCTTTACTATATTTTCTCATCTTATCCTTGATGGAATTTGCATATATTGTTATATTATATATAAGAGGTAAAGCATGTTAGTACTAGAAAATGGAACATGCTATTTAAGGCAAATGTCAAGCATTTTCAGATCAGATGACAACAGTTAGCCGCAGAGTAAACTACCTGTAGTTTGCTCAAAAAATGTATCTTGACCCCAGACTTCATACTGTGCTAAATTGGAATTTCCGTTTCCTGCATCAATCCTCTGGTCACTTCAGGATTTGCTAAGCATTGCTTAATTAAGTGTAATTTTTTGCTGGGTTCACATGCACACATGCACATGCATCTGGGTTGAGAAACAAAACCTTTATGGCCAGCAGACAAAGGAATCTTTCATCCCATCAGTCTGAGCTGGATTGAAGCCCACATCCATAAATTGAAGGCTCAATGCTCTTGGTCTCACTGGGCTGCAATGCACAGTGGTTCACCTACAACAATCACTACATTTGACATTAAATGCCATGAAGCGCTTTGAGACATTCTTCTGACAAATGCAAGGATTATTGTTACTGTATCAAAGTTATTCAAATTAAACATCAGTTAAGATCCATAGAAGCACAGAGATTTTCAACCTATCGGGTTTGCCACTGCTACCAGTACTATCACATTTTATCATTAATTCCAATTTTTAGAAAATTCCCCATATCTATTAATATGTTTACTGCTCAGGTGCATTTCCACTTTCCTTTTAAATTATTCCATTGATCCAGCCTCAGTAGGCTCTTGTGGTGATACTTTCCATGCCATACCAACCCCCAGAGTAAAGAAATTCCTCACAGCTCTATAAAGCTTTGCGTTACCTAAGACATACAGTCATTTGTTTAATATCCTGTATTACCTTTGGAGAGATTTATGGACAAATGTCCTTATGCTGACCCTTAAACGGCATCTTAACATTTCAGTCACAACCTGACTTTGTCTTCAGTGATCTCTGTTTGACTAAATGTGGCCTCAACAGTGATCTATACAAGGTTAGAATAACATCTTTGAATTTATAGTGAAATGCCCTTGAGAAGCAAGCAAGTATTTGATTTGGCTTGTTGACAGCAGTTTCATATGAACTGGAAATCTGCAGCAAATGATCAATAATCACACACAGATCATTTTCATTGTCTGCCCTTGCTAATTCAGGATTATATAAACACTTGCTTAATTAACAGTAGTTCTACACTGTGGGCATGCGCACACACACATTAGAATTTGTTTTGCACAAGGATAGCCATTGATATCATTTGTAAAAGTGTACTGACTAGTGTGCTGACCAGTCATATAGGTCAGTCTTCTCATTTGTGTACAAATAAAATAGATCAATACAAATTGAAGAGTTCAGATTTTTTCAAATATCAATATAAATAGAGTAAAAGCTTTGTTATCCAGCAAACAACCAACCGGCACACTCAACCAACTGGTATCTCCCAATACAAGTAATATTTAGTATACATGGTTTTCCCCGCACGTATGCTCACTTCACGCATGCGCACACATGCGCACACATGCGCACTTATTAAACTTACCGAACACGATTTTACCGAGTGCGCTGTTTTCCAGGAACATAACCCCTACATTTGACAAGGGTTGACTGTACTATTTATGTATGTTTTATTGGTAAGTATCCATGTAATATTCTGTTATTATTTAGTCTATTATTAATATGGTATGTTTTAAAATAAGTTAGCTTTTTGTGTAGAATTTTTGGCAACTTGCCGCTCCAATATCCAGCATAGTTGATTAACCGGTACCGGTCAGGTCCATAGGGTGCCGGATAACTAAGCTTTTGATGTAATAACAATCAATGCATTTGATATTGTGCCGTAGCACATTTCCGCTTCATTTCAAAGCATTTCACATAATATATTGTAAAGTGAGTTGACTGTAAATCTTGTGGGCGAAACACAGTATCTCATTCAAAGACTTTCACTGAATTCTGCTAAAATCCACAAACATTATCAGGAGATTTGCAGTAAGGAACATTATTTCTTCTGGAGTGTTCAGTGTCTCAACATCTAACTAGATTTATGTACCAAGACTCTTGAGTCTTGGTACAGGTGATATTGACAGATTCCTCCCATGCCTGCCCTTCCACGTACTGGTATATATATTTGCAATGCTGTATTTTCCACCTGACTCTGATAAACAACAATGTTCTAATGCAAAGATTTGCAAATCTCTCCTCAACTCCCAACTACAAGGAGCTGGCAGATGGGAAAAGTGACGCACATTTGTGATTCACTTCCTGATTTCCCATGGTGCTAGCACTCACACAAGCAACAGGCAGAAGATCAGCCAATAGCTACTCTCACTTCCAGAATCTACTGAACAAAAAATAAACACATGTGCTAGAATGAATTGCAATGCTACAACACTTTTTTACTGGGCTGCCTTTGTCCTTTAATTTAACCTCTACTTTCTGCAGATTTTCCCATCTTCTTGTATTCCACCAATACTATTGATAAACTCACACTCTATTACAGCGCTGCACTAAGATGTGGATGTGTTGCATTGTGAGAGGTGTCATCTCTCGGATGAGGCGTTAAATTGAGGTTCTGTTCAGGTGAGTGTTAAACATTTATTAGAAAAAAGGGAATTTCTCCTGTAGTCTGGCCAACAATCCCTCAGACAAAATTAATCTTTTACTTCATAATTGATTACAAGATATTGCTGTGAGGACACTGCAGTCATTTGCCTACACAATACAGTCACCACACCTTACAGTAAACCCAAGCATGAGAGTGGGATTAGTTTGGTGGGGAAAATCACTTCAGCAGACTTGCAGAGTTTAATGGCCTGTTGCTGTGCTGTGATATTCCATTCTATGATTTGATAACATGCAGTAAAATCATGTATTTGATAGCTTCAGGTGAACCACATGAACCTTTCTGTTTTTGCATATCCTAATTTTGTGCTAAGACAAATTGAAGGGACAGGTAACATCTCAAACCTCTTTATTTTGCTTTAAGATTCACATCCGCCTCACTCCATCCCTTGCCTTCTTCCAGACCCTCCTTTTTGACTGTACCATTGATTACCCTCCATCCCCCCCATCCTCCAACCACCCCGACCCCGACCCCCAGCTCGGGTGCAAAACACTGATTGTCCAGCGCCTTGGGACATCCTCCCGACATGAAAAGTGCTCTGTAAATTTAATTTGGTGGTTGTTGTTAATAAATAAATGGAACACAAATTTTAAAAATTGCTCCAGAAATATTCGGTAACCATCTTGAGCACAAGAAAACAAAAAAGGTAATTCCACCCCCACAAGCCAGCTATTTCCAAAGATAATGTTGATGGAACTCGATTTATCAGGATCTATATCCATTTGCTCTGACAGAAAGCTCTGAATAACACATTACCTGTGGCCAATTAAACACAGGACTATCTACATTATTCAGTTCCACAGCACTGTAAGTCAAATTTGGATGACTGCTTGCCACAGAGATTGCCTCCCTCACGTCCTCTATGGTATTTGATCCTCTTGGTCTTCATGACTATCTTCATGACCTCTTCCCCACCTGATATGTCCATCTCCTGTTTGAAGGATATATTCGACCTAGCTTTTGCTCCATTTCCCCACTTACTCAGCTGGAGGTACGAAACAAATCTTCTAATCTCAAGACTCATTTATAGAGTTACAGCATGACTGACAGCACTGATTGGCACCCAAGAGTGAAAGTAAAGCCAATCACCATTGAACCAGTGGAGAAGCTATTAACAGAGACTGTGGATAATATTACTTAGCATCTATCCACTGACTTCCTGATATGAAACCTATTGTTTCAATAGGTGTAGAGAAGAGATCTGTTTCTTCCTATTTGGAAGGAAATACTTTCAAAATGTTCTTTGTGTCATCTCAGTGGTTAGAGAAACTTGCTTTACAAGTGAGAGACCTGGGTTCAGTTTCTGGCAGGATGAAACCTTGGGCAAGTTTTGTTACTCCACATGCCTAATAATAATCCCTCAATAAAAACTAATGATTGGTCATTTCAATCCTTGACTGTTTGTGGGACGCTGTTGTGTGCAATTGGCTGCCGAATTTCACCCACAAATATACAATCAATTCACTTTACAGTATATTCTGTGAAGCGCCTTGAGGCTTCCAGTAGGGTCCGGCGATATATCGATATATCGCTAAAACCCGATATAATTTTCATATTGATACGCTGATATAGGCATTTCAAAAATATCGATATATCGACAAACGAGGGAAAAAATCGGAATGCGTGCACACTGAACTACAAGACCCAGAATGCTCATCTCTATACACAGTGCACAGACCGAGGTGCAAAGCCGCCATATTGTATTCATAGTCCTAGAATACAATATACAGGTATGCAAGGGGTGAAGGGAGAGAGAGGGCTGGGGGGGAGGGGGGGGAGAGAGATGGCTGGGGGGTGGAGGGGGAGAGAGACGGCTGGGTGGGGGGGAGGGAGAGAGAGACTGCGGGGTGGGGGGGAAGGGGAGAGAGACGGCTGGGGGTGGGGAGAGAGACGGGGTAGATGTGATAATATACAGATAGATAGAGATGGGGGGGATGTGAGAGAGGACAGAGACACAGAGACACAGACAGAAAAACACAGAGATGGAGAGAGTGAGTGTGAGAGACACAGAGAGAGAAAGATATTTACCTCCTGAGGAGATAGGCCCCGAATGCGCGCGCACCCCACAGTGCGCGCATGCGCAGTACGAAAAACCCGAAAATATCGATATTTCAGTATATCTCGATATGAGCCCATCGATATATCTAATTCAGAAAATTTCCATATCGACGGACCCTAGCGTCTAGAAGACATGAAAAGCGCTGTATCAAATGCAAGGTTTATAATTATCATCTCAAGAGAAATGTTATTTGGCATTGAAATGATTTCCTTTCCATCAGAATGTTCTCTTTTAATATTATTATAGTTTTATTTTTCTATTTGTGTTAAATGGGCCTCCAAATGTTATGTAAAAGTGTGGCCCTCCAGCTATCTGTTTTGAAATAATCTTTGTACTGTACTAGCAAGCTCATATAATTCTTTATCCTTTTACAGCTCTGCATTTACCTCATGGCCAAAAAAAATAAACAAAGTTCTTGAGGCATAGCACAGGCAAATGCTGTGAAGGTTAAGGAAAATCAACTTGCTTGAGACCAACTCATATCATTTACACAGTAGTTAAGTGGCAGAAAGCTAAATAATTCTATGCTTGAAAGATAGAATTATTGATACTGTATATTGAGTTCACTCTGGGTTTGATTGTGCTCTTTATAGAAGTACTATATCAATCCTTCCTTCATTTTAACATTCTATTACTTAATTACAGGATTGAGCAAAGTCGGTTTTCACTTAGTAACTAGAACAAGTGGTGGCCACTTGCATAGATTTTTAAACACTACCTTCAGGTGAATAATGTAAATTATGTCAATGCATTTTATAGCAGTATCAAAACATTTTACAAGTAATGAATGTCAAGTGGACTGACTGCTTTTGCAGACAAATGTGACTGCCATTTGCATCAGCAATACAGCCTACTGCACTCGCATACAGCCCTGAGATGAACAGTTAATTAGTCTGGAGGATTAAGGCCCAAAACACTGAGAGAAACTTCTGTCTATTTTTGAAAAGTTTCATAAGATCACAGGAAAGGACCAAATTAAGACACTATTGGTCCACTTATTCCAATCCATTCAAAACACCCATCCACTATCCTCTCTTTGCAGAGTCCAATATCCTGACCTTAACCTCCTTCCTTCTTGCCCCAGATGTTAATTATCCCTTGGGGAAAATAAATATTTATTGGTGTCTGTCCTGAATTGTAAACCTGTACAATCTGTTTTTGCAAATGTGATTTTGTTGTTGCTATTGTTGTTGAAGGAGACAAGGGAAGGGGCGAGGTGACGGGACTGTGGGATAGAGATCCAGAGGATGGGGGCAGAGAGGCTGTAGGCCTGCCTGCAAATGGTGGGGCATACAAGGCTGGATATGTGAAGCAGACTGGACCTCACTGGGCGGTGGGAGCAGATAGGTTGGCAGGGGGTTAGGCGGTGATGGACGTGGGGAGGAGCAACCTGACAAGATCACAAAACAGCTTAAGTTTGGCTTCTGGATATCTAAACACAACTGATTTGGCAATATAGCCCAACAACCCATTTGCCTTATTTATTGCTGCCTCAGATTGACATGATATTTTTAAAATTATATACATGTATTTATAAATATAATACTTGGTATCTTTTGTTACATGTTTCCCCTTTCTCCTGATACAAAAATATTCAGTTGTTTCCAGTACATTTCTTCACCACACACAGGTTGTGCACACGTCTTTTGGGACGCTCCCTTTAAAACAGTCGGTTGTCACCCATGTGACACTTGCCACTTTTGGAAGGTGCCCCGATCTTTACCTTACATACATTTTCAGTACGTATTTTTATGGTTCACCTCACGTTTATTTCAGTCCTAGTTTTGCGTTCTTTTAGTTTTTTAAAATATATATATATATATTTGTTTAAAATATATTTGGTACAACAGAAATCCCAAACAAAATACAAAGTATTGGGTTGTTTTGACATAATAAGTGATGAAACAGTATCGCTGGATCTTCTTGAATTTCTCCCAGGACAAGTTCTATCCAATTCATGTTTTTCTTATTCTCAGTTCTTGTAATATAGTACATTGTATTCATCTGTATTGAACTTTATTTATCAACCCATGTGCATCCTCTGTTAAAGTTTCTTTATTAGTAATAATAATCCTTGCATTTGATTTAAACTTTGCACAAGACAACATCTTAAAATATTTTACAGGATTTACAATAAACAACAACAAAATTATAATTTGTGTAGCGCTTTCATGTCTAGAGGACACCCCAAAGTGCTGGACAATCAGTGTTTTGATATCTTATACTACACACAGAGGTTTCTGACAAACAGTCACAAAAATACTTTTTATAAAAGACTTATTCTATCTCATTTGATTCCACAGTAACTCCAACATGGTGTCATCTGCAACTGTAACTATCTTACACCGGACCTGTCAACACAGGTTATTAACATATACATATTACAGGAGAGTACCCAGTTCACATCTCTGAGGCTATTTGGTTATTTTTATATAAATAATTTTTTTTTTCTGATGATTTTTCCAATTACAGGACTAAGGCTAATGGGTCTATAGTTGCCAGGTATGGTTCTGTTATATTTCTTGATTATAGCAACAACATTTTTTTTGTTTCCAGTATGTTGGAATTTCCTAAATAGCGATTGATTCCCTCACAATGTTTGTCAGTGCTACACAAATCTTCTGCCTTGTCTCCCTAAGAACTCTAAGGTACAATTGATCTGTCCCAGGGATTTTTAATCTCCACCTAGAATAGGCAGATAGGATCTTAGTTTAATGGCAAACCTGAAAGATAGAACCTCTGACGGTGCAACACTCTACAATACTGCAATATCTAATGCTTTGTGCTCTGATGAATATTGATTTCGCTCATCTGTGACTGATCACATTGAACCTAAAGTGCACTGCATTCTAATTTCAATTGTGTGTATTTACTACTACATCTGCCTGTAAAATAACTGTTTTTCTTAGTAATTAGCCAAAGTAGACATTATTTCAAACCAAGAAAGTAACAGATAAAACCAGCTCGTCAATTTGCGCTTTTGTTGCATTAATGTAAGCTTAATAAGACTTAATATGTCATGGAGACGAGCTTTGCTTCTGCTTGTGTTATTTGAGAAAACAACCGATTATTTAAATATAACATTGCTCAAATAATACAACCGTAGGTATAAAATGGTATTGCTATCTGCATGGGCTAATTGATTGCAATTGTTGGGTAGGTCTGAGAATATTTTGAGGTTAAAATGCACTTTGCAATGCTGATATTTAATACTTGTTTGTATTTTGGACTGAAATAAAGCAGTTAATGTACTCAACTTGTGCTTTCAATGGAGCACAGCTTTTTTTCCCCCAGATGTTTTCTGACAGGTTAAGTTCCTCATAAAGCCTGATTCACTGTCAGGAATGTTTGCACTTCAGCATATGTGAAAATTATTATGATAGTTGTTTTTCATCAGTGCTTTAATTTTTCATGCTTTGTTACCAACACAAACAAGATTAGACACATACGCTTTGCATGTCTCCTGTTTATAATGCCGGTAAAATGATAGCCCTATCATTTTACTGAGACATTGAGAACTCTTTGTGTGTCAGCCAGGTTCAGTGTTAGCACTCTCGCCTATGAGTCAGATGGTTGTGGATTCAAGACCCACATTGGGACTTGCATTCACATAGTCTAAGATGACACTACAATGCAGTGCTTGGGTTGTCGGAAATGTTGTCCTTTGAATGGGATGTTAAAACGAGATTGCTTTAAAGATCCTATAGCACTGTTCGAAAAATGAAGCGACGTTTTCTCTCCTGGTATCTTGGCCGCCAATCCCCCAAATAAAATTGGTTGCTCACTGCAAGGTTCTTTGTGGGACATTACTGTGCACAATTGGCTGCCACACTTTGAGACGTCTCAACAATTTAATAACACATCATTTCAAATTCAAGGATTATTATTAGTAGTATAAAATTTAAAAAAAACCTAGTGGCAATATTTTCCGTGAAGTCCCAACACATATGGATGATTTCTTGGTGAGCAAGACTGTACTTGTAATAAAGGACAGTCATTTGTCACTATCAAATCCTTCAATATTCTAAACAGCATGACCAGTTTACAGTGGAAGAATGCAACAGCCTTTTAATCAGTCTGAATGTATTTCAGAATGGGTGGATGGTAAATATTTTGCTAATACTCAGTAAAGAAGCAACTGGGAATTATAGACCAGGCTGCTTCACACTTGTGTGATAGAATGTGCATCACTTAAGTCAGTGGCTTCCAAAATTTGAAAAGTTGCGCCTCCCCTAACTCAGAAACATTTTCATTGTGCTCCCCTCCTTCACACTCGGCTCCACATTCTCGGGTCCTCGGCTCCACACACTCAGGCCCTCGGCTCGGACACGGTTCCACATGCACTCAGGGGCTCGAGACTCTAAAGCTCCGCACCCCCCAAGCCAACAGTACACGCACCCAAAGCAAGGTGTGCCCCACAGTTTGGAAACCACTGACTTAAATGATGCTACTGATGGCAGTATAAACAGTGGGAAGCCCATCAGAAATACTCATCATGCATTTGCGAATAAACATCAATAAATCCAATTGGTCTCTATAAGGAGGTAACCTGGTACAGTATATGAAATCGATTTAGTGGCTAGCATCTGCTTAAATTTGCAAAAAAATTTGATAGTGCCTTGTGTGATGTTTCTCAGTTCTCTGTCCTTCGTCCTTTCCTCTTCACTATCTATACATTCCCTCTTGGTGACAATGCCAGCAGACATGGGGTCAAATGCCGCATGTATGCGGATGACATCCAACTCTATCACTTTGCCTCCCACCTTGACACCTTATCAAGTCCTAGATGAGAGCTATCTGTCTTCATTTGAACATTAAGACTGACGCCTCCTGATTGGCTCCCATCAGTGCCGCCACACCTCAGGCATTGACAGCATCAGCATCCAAGGATGCACACTTCATTACTGTGAGCCAGTCCGGAAACTTGGCTTCTTGTTTGACTCTCAATTATTCTTTCTACCCCACATCCATGCTATTATCCACTCTGCCGTGCCCTACTACCGCAACATCACCCAGCCCTACCATGATCTCACATTGCAGGTCACAAACATTCATAACATCCAGGCTGGATTATACAAACTTCCTGCTTGTCATACTCCCCAACTCCTCCCTCCATGGCCTGCAGATAATTCAGAATTCTGCAGCCTGTATCCTCTCCCGCATAAGGCTCTATGACCCTATCATCCCCACCCTTGCCCCGACTCCACTGGCTTCCCATCACAGAGACATCAATTCAAAATTTTGGTCCTCACCTTCACAGCCCTCCACATCCTTGCTTCCCCTGACCACTGCAAACTCCTAATCCTCTACAAACCTGCCTGCTCCCTCTTCTCAGCAGGCTCTGGCCTGCTTCACCGCCCGCACCTCGCCCGCATCAACATTGGTGGGCGAGCCCTTAGCCACTCTGCACCAACCTTCTGGAACGCCATCTGGCAGTTCCTCTGTTTCATCCACTCCCTTGCCTCCTTCAAGACCCATCTCAAGACTCTCCTCTTTGACCATGCCTTTGATCACTTCCTTGCCCGCCTGTCCTTCCCAATTCCAACCCGCAACTCAGGTGCAAAACATTGATCGTCCAGCACCTTGGAACATCCTTCTAACGTGAAAGGCGCTATACAAATGTACTCTGTTGTTGTTGTTGTTGTTGTTGTGATAAAGCTTCTCATGTGAGTCTTCCAAACAGGAATGCACAGCTTAGAATGATTTTATGTCCAACCAACAAAGCACTTGTTTGATCTGAAACACATTGAGAATCTCTGTTGAATCAACCAAACATGCCTGTACAGGTATATGAAACAGCAACAACCATGTAATCGACCATTTCTTTTCCATTGTTATCTCCAGACTAGTTTCTTTTCTTCATACTCAGTGCAAAATTCTTTATCTATTTTCTCTCTGCAAAACAGCTATCAGAAGGAGAAAGGAATCAGCATTTTTTTGTAATTGAATAGCTAAAGCTGTTTTCTTTCTAAAAAGAAGTATGGGCATCAGTTCAAACAGATAAGATGTCTTGTTTGTGGACTATCCATCTTTCCTGTCCATTGAAACATGTTGTTGATTTTCCCAAATGTGCTACAGTATTCTACTTAGTTTTACATTATCTAATATTATCTAATGACGTGGGTTTCTTATGTGTGTTCACTTTAGTGTCTTGGGAATTTATTCTGGGAGTTTGAAAAGGATTGGTCCCACAGGCACGTTAAAAATATCTTTATTGGATTCATGGGATCAACACTTTTTAAAGAACAAACTCAAATGAAGGCTTTTTTTTAATGAACTTAAAACAATGTAGGAATCATACCTACGACACAATTGCAATTGGACAGAAATGTTACTAAATATGCATCAATGCTCTTAGCATAAATCCACCTTTTATAACACTTACCTCCATTCACTAAAGTCCAAGACCCATATTGCTAAACATGTGGCTCAAATCTGGCCTTGTGATCCATTCCCAGATCTCATTGAAATTGACCAAAGCCTACCACTGTGCCCTTACCTCAGCCACATTGTTTTTCTACACTGGATCATTCTGGAAGCAAAAGATAACCTTAAGCTCCTATTCTCCATCATCAACTAGTTCCTCCCTTCCATGCTCTTCAAACTTCATATTAACCCTCAAATGCGAGGAGGCAATGGAATTTCTCAGGTCCATAAAGTAGCAGATTTACTCAGCTGAATCATTCCCCCACCTACTTCTTTCCTACCCTCCATCTTGGCCTCCAAACAACCCCTTTTCCACACCATCAATGCTGTCTCCACCTCATCCCTCTCCACCCGTATGAACTGTTCTGTCAGAGAACAAGTCTGGTTGAGCATAATTTTTCTACAACTGAATTGTAACACAACTGAGGCTGCTTGGCTAATAGAAGGGCCTTCTCACCTTAGATGGTGACCAATCAACTGTCATGGATAATTAGTCCACCTCAAAGAGCCAGTTCAGAACTGTTGTGTCTTTTTCGGCTCTCCTTCATATTGCCTGCCTATGCCAATACCTCTCCCCTCAGTGCCAAGACCCTAATTCACATTTTCATAATTGTTCCCTAAATAAGCTGCAGACCATTAAGAAATCTGCAACCCATGTCTTCTCCCATATCAGGCCTTGCCACTACAACACCCCCTTTCCTGTTCTATTTGCATAGTTCCCCATTTCACAGTTGTCCTCACTTTAAAATCCCTCCACAGACTTTTCACACATTACGACTGTAACTTCCAGCAACCCTACTACCCTCGGCATTCTCTCTATTCAACAAACACCAGACTGCTTCATGTCCCCTGCATGATACTCCCAACCCAGGCCTTGAAGTAGGCAAGCTTATTGCTTCTCTGTTCGCAATCTCTGGGATCCCAGATTCCATTCACCTTATCCCTTCCTCACTGCCAGCAAACGTGAGCTGAAGACGAAGATGTATTTTTTCAACTGCTCCATCTCCCAGCTTGGGCTCCTAGTGAGCTGTATATTTTCAGTTGTGTATCCTCCCAATGTGTAAAGCAGTATATAAACACAAATTATTGCTAATAATTCAGATAAGGATTTTTTATATCATTGAAATTATATAAGATATTGGTAAGCTGGAGAAGGGATGGGTAAGTTGTATTGTGAGCTTTCTGTCTGAAGAATACAGACTATGTTTGCTGTCCTCCATTTGACCAATCTATTCATTTCTGTTGAAACTTCCGCACCATATCAGATTGGCACGTTTAAATCAGCTGCAGGTCTGCCTTTGAGATATCAATTCAACATTCACCATTTTGGTTGCATAGTTTACTTACAATGGAAACCACAAGATAAGCATGTCACATTTAGCCACATGCTTTACTTTTGAATATGCATTCAGTGCTGAGTCTCATACTAATGTTGACTATAATACTGTATTAGTATTTATTGAATTCACAACAATAATTGTGGAAGCTCTGTTCCTGCCATCTATCCAGAATTTGATAATGCAATGGCAAGGTGGTCAAATGGTATAATTAGTATCAATTAATTTAAGAGGGTTTATGCTGTTGAACTAACATGTGTAGCTTTCATACATACTATGCTCAATAGCTAAATTTATGCCAGGAAAACTACATGGAGGCTGGCTTGTTTATACTTTTCACAAAATATCCATGGGAGGCATTAAACCTTTCTGTGGAAGCGCAACTAACATGCCACAAATGTTTAGAAATACACAGGTTGCTGGAGCAACAAGGCAGGCTCTACAGGTGGTACAGGTTATAACTTGGATGCAATGTGACTGATTGTCACTCTACTGTCTCCTGGGAATAATGATGTTTGGAATACATGACTCAGTGGATCTATAGTTGGAGGCAATACAGCAGTTTCGAATGCCACATACTTCTAGCCTTAGCAAGATTGGGTAGCCCAGCCTGTGGGCATCTTCTCAGATGCTCTCAATGCACTTCCCAATCGGCACACTGCAGTAATGTGGCAATTCCACCCACTGTTCATTTCCAAGACAGATCATACAATACTAGCAGACTTGTCCTTGAGGGAGTTGGAGTATGAATGACAATTGAGACAAGGTTTGAAATTTAGTCTGCTAGCTAAAAACACAAACTCTACTGCTGTGTTATAGCTACAAGGGTGCCCATAGCTCATCCCCTTGAAGTTTATCAATATAGCCTGTAATGGAATCAAATGTGAAGACAAGTGTCGCATTTGATTATTAATTCCTTTAGTGACTCAGGTTCCTCTTCAAAGTCAGCCTAACTCAGTTGCTAGCACTGAGTACTCTCATCTCTCAGTCAAAGTTTAAGAGTTCAAGACCATTGCAGTAAATACACTTGATAGTTCATCATGTAAAGCACTTTGAGACATCTCAATGACTTGATAACAAAAACAACTACAAATTACTTACTTAAATTACTTCGCGCCTTAACATAGGGAGAACATGCCAAGGTGCTGAACTGTCAAGACCCAAGCATGGACGGGGGTGTTAGTAAGGTATGAGGGAGGGCAGTGAGGTAGGGTGCGGGACTGAGGCACAGTCGAAAAGGGTCTTGAGTTAGGCCCTGAAGGAGACAAGAAAGGGAACAAAGCTGCGGGTAGAGTTCCAGAGAGTGGGGGCAAAAAGGCTGAAAGTCTGGCCACCGATGGTGGGGCGAGTTGGACAGGAGACATGGAGGAGGCCAGAGCCTGCTCAATGGATGAAGCGGACAGGTTGATAGGGGGTTAGCAGTTGAGAGAGGTAGGAGGAGGCAAGGCCAAGGAGGGCCTTGAAAGTGAGGATGAGGATCTTGAAGTGAGGATGGGGAATTATGTGAATGTGAATTATGTCACCAAGTAGGTTGAAGAAGAGGGGATAAAGCACTTTATCAAATGCAAGGATTATTATTATCATTATATTAAAGATCCCATGGAACAATTCAACAACAAAAAGCTTTCTGAGTGAGAATGGCAATTTCTGAGCCAAATTAGAGCAAATGTGGAAGCATTTTTTTCTAGTTACATCTCAAGACAATTTAGGTCACAATTGTTCAAACCAATTTGTTCAAAACTCACTGGCCAAAAATATGTATATCTCATCTCATTTTATTTTAGTCAGTCAAGTGTACAGAAACCTAGTGTCATGCTTAAGAGTATCCAAACCAAATTATATTTATTTGAAAATTTCCATATTATTGGGTCTACACTCTCCCCAGAGGCATGCACTCTGCTAACCTAATCTTCAAACATATTTGACAACAGGTTGGCAAGAGCCAAGGCTTGGGGACATGAAAGAAAGCAATGTGACACTGCTGGAGTTTAATTACCTAAAACTTGCCAAGTTGCTACTGCGAACACTATCCAGCAATCTTTCCGCTTTTTGTCCAGCTTGGACAAACTACCTATAGTTTGTATTTTGCTTGCAAAATGATGTCAGGTCATCACCATGAACTGGATCAAACTTTGGTCCAAGAGGTAACGAGATAGTATGCCATTTCAGATTCCACCACCTTATCTATTCAACAGCCATTATTAAACCAGATGAGACAATAAAGCATTCTATATTCTTCTGAATTACTGGGAAGTGTACCAGGGACTGTGATCTGTTTGCACAATCGTGCCAGAGCATGAAGCACAACAATTCATTTCAATGTATTAATCAAAGCATAAATGATGCTTTAAGTGTTTTCACATTGTATCTAACGTGGAAGTTCAATGTAATGGCCACTTAAAATGGAGTGCAACTGTTCAGTGTCTTCAGTTCCACCAATTAGTCAAACAACGAGAATATATTATAAGTGCTTTGGATCTACCGCTTAAAATGAAGCATAGCAGTTCTATATATATATAATCAATCAAAGTATAATGCTCCAAATGCCGATTTGGAAGCACATACATACTAGGATCAAAACCCATCATTCCAATTACCAAAATTCTCTATGTGGAAACAAACACGTATTATTTTCCCACCACGGACAATTGTCTGTAAGAACCAATGCAACATATCTTCCTGACACTTATCCATTAAAACTACTGTGTAGATATGTTTCAGACAAGTTGTGAAACCAGGGATTTTGAGAAAATATTGAAAGTTTCAACATACTTGTGAAACTATGAAATCACTGAAATTAGGAGTCAGGAATTTTGTGAAAAAGTGATCCAAACAGTGGACAGAAGTAGAAGGGATTGCAGGAACATCCTTGCTTTTATCAATAATAATGATTTAGATATTAATCAGTATAAAATAGCAGTGAAGGTTGGCATCCTGAGGGGTCACTATTCCAGGAACCAATTTGACTTCTGCCCACAATGATTGTAAACAGAGACCTGTGTCAACCAAAAGTCAGTGTCCACCAAGCTGTCATTGCACAGTCTGCGGTGGTCAAGGCTTTACAAACTGTAACTGTGCTCAGAGAAATGTTAGACCAACCATTGTCAATGCTTCAAAGCAAAGCTGAAATGTAACTCCAGGTGTCACAGAAGCCTCATGTGTGTCGACAAATGAATATTTGACTCATCAGTGAATGAAATGTCACATAAAGCTGATGGTGAAAAACAGATTAATTTTCATGCTAGTTATTTGTTGATCATGCTAACAAGTGTCAAGGCAACATTATCAATACGATGCAATGATCACATTTGCCCCAAATCCCTGACACCTAATTTCAGTGATTTCATGGTTTCACAATTTAACTGAAAATTTCAAGGATTTCATGAAATCTCTGGTTTTACTATATTTTACTGTAATATATATATATCTAAAGAATAGCTTCAATATTTTTTTTTCTAAGTAGTGTAATAGTTGAGCTGAAATTCCAGTCGATGTTATGCATGGTGATACAGATGATATATTGGGTACTAGATATATGCTATACAAAACGACAAGAGGAATCTGAGCTATAGTATGTAATTCTAAAATGTATCCATCGTTTTGATCAAGTATCCCAACACACATGTTGTTGTCTGTTACGTTAAATGGCTGAACAATTGTCTGAAATGATGATGTTTATCCAATAGTAAATAAATTGTACAAAGTGCTATGGTGTAATACAATTTACATAGACAACAACAACAACAACAAATTACACTTATAAAGCGCCTTTCACGTCGGGAGGACGTCCCAAGGCGCTGCACAGAAGGCGTGTGACCCGAGCTGGGAGGGGAGTGTACGGGAAGGGGTGAAACACGTAGGGGAGGTCGAAAAACTCAGGGTGGAACAAAAGGCACAGTCGAACATGAAAGTCTTCAAACCGGCCTTGAAAGAGGAAAGGGAAGAAACGAGACGGAGGGATTGGGGGATGGAATTCCATAGGGTCGGAGCAGAAAAACTGAAGGCCCGGCTTCCGATGGTGGGGCAGTTCGGGCGGGGGGCTTGGAGCAGGCCAAGTCCTGCTGAACGGAGGGTTCGGGTGGGCTTGTAGGGGGAGAGTAGATCAGTTAAATAGGGCGGGGCAAGGCCATGTAAGGCCTTGTAGGTGAGGACGAGGATCTTGAACTCGATCCTCTGGAGGATGGGGAGCCAGTGGAGGCGGGCGAGGGTGGGGGTTATGTGGTCGCGGAGGCGGGTGCGGGATAATACACGGGCTGCAGAGTTTTGGATGACCTGCAGCCTGTGAATGGAGGAACTGGGGAGGCCGACGAGGAGAGAGTTTCCGTAGTCCAGCCTTGAGGTGATGTACGCGTGCATGAGTGTTTCGGCAGCGTGGGAGGTAAGATAATTGCGGAGCCTGGCAATGTTGCGCGGGTGGAAGTAAGTGGTGCCGGTCAAGGCACAGATGTGGGGGAGGAAGGAAAGTTTTTGGTCGAACGTGATGCCGAGGTTCCTGACTGACTTTGTGAGGTGGAGAGTACAGCCTTGGATGTTGAGGCTGGCAGCGCCCGATGTGCAGAGGCGCTGGCTTGAGCCGATCAGGAGGGCCTCGGTCTTACTCAAGTTCAATTAGAGGAAGTTGTCCCTCGTCCAGGACTCAATGTCGGACAGACATGCTGTCAGAACATCGATGGTCTGGGGGTTGAGGGATGAGGCAGAAAGGTACAGTTGGGTGTCATCCGCATACATGTGGAAATTTACCCCGTGTTTGCGGATGACATCGCCCAGAGGGAGCGTATAAATGGTGAAAAGGAGGGTGCCAAGGACAGAGCCCTGAGGGATGCCGTGAGAAACTGTGCGGGGGTTTGAGGAGAAACCATTGGAAGATACAAAATGTAAACGGTGGGTCAGGTAGGAATGGAACCAGTCAAGGACTGTGCCTTGAAGGTTGAGGTGGGAGGAAAAACGTTAGAGGAGGATGGTATGATCGACTATGTCGAACGCAGCAGACAGGTCAAGGAGGACGAGGAGGCAGAGGGAGCCCTGGTCACAGGCGGTTAGGATATCATTTGTAACCTTAACCAGGGCAGTTTCTGTGCTGTGAACAGGGCGGAAACCTGATTGGAGGGGTTCAAGGAGTGAGTGAGTTGAAAGGATGTAGCACTTTGCATGTCAGGAAGGCATTCTACAGCCCATTCACATTTCTGGGCACCCAAACTGGGATTGGGAGCCTAGGGGGGTGGAGAAGGGATAGGTAACCGAATGTTTGGTCAAAGAGGTATGTTTTGAGTCACACTCTGTAAGAGGAGGGATAGAGAAGGAGGGACTCCAGTTTGGAGTTCCAAAGAGCAGGGGAATGAATGGTTGAAAGTCTACCGGCATAGTCTACCTTGGATAGATATATAAACCAGGCCAATGCTCGCTGTGTAAAGGGAGCAGCCAGGACAGTATGTTACATTTATAAGAGCTTTTCAGGATTTTGTTCATCTGCTACCCAATGATTTTCTGCTGCAGGAATATATGGAAAGAATAACAACCATTAAGCTTTTTCCCGATTTAATTGATCTTGGCCAATCTTTTAATCACAATGTGTTGTCCATTCACCATATCCTTCAATCCCTCTAGTACCCAAGTATCCACCTATCTCATTTTAATATATATCTAATTTTTTTAATCACTTTTTATGAACAATGCATTCTAATTTGTAATATATCTTACCAGGATTGCTTAGCAAAGAATATACAAATAGGATCAGAAAGAATATAATCTTTGTATGACCCAGAAAGAAAGTGGCTAAAAGAGAAACTTCATTAACTACATTAAGCCTAAAGTTTTCTGTAATGCTAGCCCACATGAAGGGCGCTGTATGAATGCAAGTTGTTGCTGTATAAGTGGAATTTTGTTGTTGTTGTTGTTATTAATGTATTAACATAAAATACTGCTGCTGCAAAGGTAACCTAAGAATAGAACCAAGATATATTTCCACATACAGTAAATGGAAACTCACGCAAAAAAGTGAGGACAGATGTCATGAAAATTTTCTTTACTTGCAGAACGATAGTTTTGGAACCAAAAAATGCAATTGAAGCAAAAATACAGAGGTCAGTGAAATGATAGTTAGACTCCATAATGGAGAGTGAATGCCCTGGAGAGACGAGCATTGGTAAAATGCTTCTTATTGCCCCCAATTTATCATAAATGAAATTGAAACTATGAATATCCTGACACATCTAAAAAAAAGTCAACTGTGCAATGTTTCAGTGTCCTCTGGGGCAGCAGAAAATGCTTCAGCTATTGACAGTGCACGATCCAGGAGATAGATTAATTGAATGATAGCTCAGTGAATTTACCCCTTAACATGCATTGGTGTTACATGCAACAAACAACAAAACTGCCAGTTAAGATGAAGGCACAGTTAATGCTTTTGGTGCAGTTACATTCTTTCTCAAGGCCATTCCTGAAGAGAAGGTTGGACATTACAAATGGCAGTTACATTGACATGGGTAGTTAATGAAGATTTGTACCGTAGAATTGAATCCTTAATTCTAAGCCTTGGGGAAATATCCACAGGTCAGCTCTTTCTAAATCTCATAAGAGTTGTTGAAACAACATATGTACTCATTGCCTCTGTACCATTATAAAGATTATTCCAGTAACCTTTATTTTGGTTATTTCGCTAAGAACCAGACTGGATCCTCAGAGCTACCAACTCATCGAATCTAATACTGTACCTTAATAAAATACATGCAGCTCAATAGCAATGATTATTTAATTTGGTCACCCAGTGTCTAACACATATGAATACTCATTTTCATACTTACGAAATATCCAAACCAAATATGGGACCAAATATGATGTGTGTTGGGATACTACTGGAGTCTAACCAGCTAAAACCACTCAGCTTGCCATTGAGATCTCTGTATGACAAGTATCCTGATGGTTGCCCAGATAGGAGCACCCTACCCAATAGGGCTTTAATAATAATAATCCTTGCATTTGATAAAGCGCCTTATGAAGTCTCAAAGCATTTAATAATAACAGGAACTGAGTGGGAATAATCCCTTCCCCCAGTGAGTAGTCTTCCCCACAGTTTCTCCAAACGTGGTATTATTTACAAACCTTGTACTGTAGTAAGTCCATCAATCTAGGTCATTAATATATAAAATTACCCCCAAGGAGATTGAAACAACAGTATAGTAACATTTACACCCTTTGTCACATTGATATGGGCATCTCATTCCAACTTATTTTATAAACAGGTACTGTATTATATTATCGCTGGAACAATTAAGCATAACCTTCTCTGGATATTCCCTGCACTTTGCAGTACTGCTATTGGGTTGGCTGTCACAACATATCTATCTGCTGTGGGGCAAATTACAGTTTGGTTTATATCTTCAAAAATTGGCTTGACACTTCTCTGGGGACTAATTTGAGAATTTTGCGAAAGGTGAACACAGGAAAGATGAATTGGAGGCTATCTCAAATATAAGTCAATTCACTTTACAGTACATTCCGTGCTTTGAGACATGTAGGTGTCAAAAGTGCCATATCAAACACAAGGATTATTATTATTATTATTATTATCATCTCAGTCAGTCTCACAGAACAGATTGGGGATGGTGATTTCTCGTAGATGTTTTTTTCATAGATGTGGAAAGCGCCATATCAATTGCAAGGATTTTTCTTCTTATTCTTATTATCTCAGTCATTCTCACAGAACAGATTTCTCGTAGGTGCCAAAGTATAAAAAGGTCCAAGATCAAAACTGAACCTCCAATTTTGCTCTCTGGCATTTTTTTTCACTAAGGCAGTTTTCAGAAAACAAAAACTTCCAACTGAAAATTCAGTTGGACATCAGATGGCTATCAATGTAGCATGGCTGCTACAAAGTATTCACAGAGTAAATAAATGTGAATTCTGCCTTGAATATGCCATCACCACACCCTCTCCCTCCACCCACCCAGCTCCTTTCCTCTCCTCTTCCTAATTACTACCACAGACAAAGATGGAAAATTTGTGACCAAGAGTAAATGATCTTAAGTGTCTAATGATATGTTTAGACTGCAAGATTGGCAATGCACATAAGATGTATATATATAGAGAGAGATTATCAAGTGCAAATTCCACTGAAGCCTGCTCCAGACAGTAGTTGCTACAGTAAACCATAATTCTTTACCAGAATTATATTTACAGAAAGTTTCCAGGACCCTGTGAGCTAATCTTTACGAATTGTACAATGAGTCCACTCCATATTACTGTTATATTAACCTTGGTGGCTGGCACTTCAGTTTCCATTGCCGAGGTTGGAAGCATTACTGACCAGTAGAGAATAATACATGCTCATTAGATGCAGTGAGTACATTTTTTGTTAGAATGCTCCAATAGAAATAAACAAAATTCAAGCATGCATATAAATGTTACCTTTGTTTCGTTGAGCCCTTCTGAAAATAGTCTGTTGAATTTTCGTCAAGTTGCAGGCAAAGCCCATTATTCTATTGGTAAGCAGTTACTGTATGCGGCTGTAACAAAATCCTCTGGGAACACAAATAGAGATATTCTGAAAATCACCTCAGGTTACTGACAGACAATGAATACAGATTGATGTTCTCTATAGATTTGTTTCCTATTTTGCTTTGTTCAGTCTTCTTGGAAAACTGGAGAGTGACGTATGTGCAAATGAATAGTAGTACATTTGCAAAATATCTGATGTAAACGAACCAGTTGATTAGAAATGTTATTGTCTCTACTTGACAATATGGTATTTCTAGGTAACAAACCAATTGCTTTTCAACTATAGTTTATTGAATGGCATAATGTGGCACAAATTATATAATCCAGCAATAACACTTGAAGGTGGACTACCCACTGTTCTTAATAACAACAACAATAAAATTACACTTGTATAGCGCCTTACACGTCAGGAGGATGTCCAAGGCGCTGGGCAGTCACTGTGTCAGATCCGAGCTGGAGACAGGGGGAGGGAGGGTAGGGGAGATTAGGAGTTGCTGATGAGACCATCGAAGAGAAGAGTCTTGAGGTGAGACTTGAAGGAGGCCAAGGAGGGGGGCGAGGTGGAGGGACTGCTGGATGGAATTCCAGAGGTTGGGGGCAGAGTTGCTGAAGGCTTGCCCACCAATGGTGGGGTGGATGGGTTAGGGGATGTGAAGCAGGTCAGAGCCTGCTGAATAGAGGGAGTGGGCAGGTTGGTAAGGGTTTGGAAGGTCATGGATGTAGGGTGGGGTGAGGTTGTGGAGGGCTTTAAATGTGAGGACCAGGATCTATGGGGTAACTGAAGAGTAGGGATAGGTTCAGAAAAGGTTTTTTTCAAGATGTGTTGTTGACAGCAGTTTTTAGATGGGTGGAAACAGTGCCAGTGGATAGGGAGAGGATGATGACATCAGTTAGGAGGGAGACTAGGAGATGGAGCTGGGAGATGAGGGAAGAGATGGGGATAGAGTCAAGGATGCAGTTGGTGGGTTTCATTTTATGGAGGAGAGCAGAGAGGGTTGAGGGAAATATAGCATTGAAGGTATGTAGTGGTGGGTGAGTGGGAGGAGAATCCTGGGGAAGAGGTAGTGAGGAGGTAGTGGAGGATGAGGTAGAGGTGGCTGAAAGGATCCCCTCGATTTTTGATTCGAGAAAGTCCAGCAGCTCCTCGTAGGTGCAGTTGGAAGATAGGATGGGTGAGGCATGGGAGGGTGGGTGGAGGAGGCGGTTAGTGGTGGAGCCTGGGATTGTCCTTCACCTCCAAAATTAATTTGGAGTAATAGGCAGACTTGGCGGAGGCTCGGACGGAGTGGTAGACCTTGGTGTGGTCTAGCCAAATTTGCCGGTGTACCGTTAGTTTTGATTTGGTCCAGGCTCGTTCAGCAGCTCACACTTGCTGGGTTCAGAGATGGCCCAAATAAATAAGAATTTCGGGATTAAAACTCCAAATATTTCCTAACTGCTGAGCATGAAAAGAAATGTCTTGAAATTTAGATAAAATAGAGTTCAATCCCATTTGCCTTGCAATCTATCTATTCAAAGTGAGTTACAGTATCCAGTGTTTTCAGCCTTCGGCAAGTCAAAATCTCAAGTGATGGTGAACCTTACAGTTGCAATATCACAGCATCGGCAGGGATCAGATGTGTTCTCACTATTATACCTGCAGGGAAATGGACACATCCCCACAAATAGACTATTTGCAATTCGATGTGTCCCCCTCCCACTGATACTATCTCTAGCTAAACCATCTGATAGACTCATCACATCCAGACTCGAATATGCCAACTCCCTGCTTGTCAGTCTTCCAAAATCTTCTCTCCACATATCATCCAAAGGCCCTCCACAGTCTTGCTCTTTTCTAACTTTGTGACCTGCTAACCCCATATCCACCTGTCTATTCCCTCCTCTCAATAGGCTCCGGCATATTGCATGTCCCCCATCAAGCCCTCCTCACCATTGGCAGTCGGGGCTTCAGCCTCTCTTACCCCATCCCTTGGGACAACCTTCCACTGTGAAAGGCATTGTATAAATGCAATTTTGTATTTTAGTACAGATTCTGCTGACAAACCACCTTCTCTATCAGAATTAATCCTGTATACAATCACTGGAGTATCAGGAAGGGGAGTCCCACTTCTTGACAGACCTACTTCTCATATGCCTGACCTTCCAGATGTTTCCACCTTCAATTCTTCTTCACTGCATCTGCATGGTAATCAGACCACTGCACGGATACTTAGTATCCGTGCAGTGGTCTTAGTGATTTTCGTTTGTTTTAATGGGTTTATTAGGACAGGTATCAGTGGCCATTGGGATAGCTTAACCAGAGTGACAGATGTATGTTTGATCTGATGTTGTATGGAAGTCTCATCTAGTAATTCCATAATCTGCAGACTAATACAAGTTTAAAAATAGCAAAAGCCTTTAAGCAAGAGAGAAGCTAAATAAACTAGGATTTTCAAAGAATATGATATTCATGATTGAAAAATATTGAGTTGGAATACCAGCTCCAAAAGACTGCTAATGTTCAACAACTTTTTTTTTGCAAGAAATAGAAGTATATTAAATTGTTGATCTGTAGCAAAATAAAAAAAGTTTTGCACAACAAAATTGCAGAAAATAAAATTAGTTTAACTATTTTACAGTTATATTGAGTTTGTGCACTCATTGAATAACTATTTACAAGTCAAAATGTACACCAGCATGTCATTGTGACAATCAATCACCTGATACCTGATGGAATAAGCTACATTAGTAAATGTCTGGATGCTGATCACAAATGTGATGGTGGGAGTTTGAAGGATGAGCAGTGAAGATTTTTCAATTTGCATGAGTGGAGATAAGTTTATGTTACTTGAATTATACATGACCCAAAAGTAAATGAGCTCTCATATGGGTCGCAAAAGTGGAAAAAGTTCCATATTTATCCTGCCGAGCACCTCGTCACTGAAAGATTTATATATATTGAAAAACAATTCCTGTGACTTCTAGTTTACCTGGATCTCTTAATGTATCTTGTACAGTAAATTGTGTAAATTATAGCAGCAGTCAGTGTTAAGTTCAAATGACAGTTTGATGCTGTAAACACATATGCTGTGGGAATGAGATTTAGCAGCCTGATCTCTGTGTGTTTCTGTCATTTCAAAGTAGTGTGTACTTTTGTGGGGAATAGCATTTGCTTAATGCTATTGTACAGTAATTATGGCCAACCAAGGAGATTGCGAATATCACCAAGGGTGCTTTCAGAGCATCAAACCTGTGTATTGTTACGAATAGTCAGTTGCTATAAAATTAACAAGAGAGGAAATTAATTTGGTATTTATAGCTTGGGAACACAAAATGTAGTCTCCATATTGTTGTCTCTAAATATTTAATGTTAATGGTACTGTAGTGTTTTTTAAGACATCAGTTAAAAATAGAAAAGGAATAGAAGTCATAACTTTCTGAAGAGATTGATTTTATTTGTGACTTCCTCCAGATAAAATGTTAAAATCCTTAAACTGTATAATTTGTGATGTTGCGATGTGTTAATAAACACCTTTATGCTAATTAATCCTTCTAATCAATTTAGTGACCGTAAATTGTTAACACACTTACTGGGACCCGGGATGTGCTGGTGTGTCCATCTGACATCAATAATAATAATATAATAATAATCCTTGCATTTGATAAGATTATACATCCTATCGATGTCTCAAAGCACTTCAAAGAAAATACTGTAAAGTGAATTGACTGTATATTGTGGGTGAAAGGTGGCAGCCAATTGCGCACAGCAATGTCCCACAACCAGTTGTGGATTGAAATGACCAATTTTATTATTGTGTGTGTTTTTTTGACGGATTATTATTAATCGTGTGGAGTAAGGAAACTTGCCCAAGGTTTTGCCCTGATCTGCCTGGATTCAAACACAGGTCTCATGCTTGTAAGGTGAATGCTCTAACCACTGAGCCACAGGAGCTCCACATCAAAGGTATTACGCAAATATAATTTGTTGCTCTTGTTGTTGAAATGCAATCACACTCCTCTCTCCCTCATACCTTGTCAATCACTGGGCCAGCCAAGTGAACCACATTTGTCCTACCAGATGCTCGATACTGACAGAATCAAATCTCAAAAAGTCAAAGACAGACCGATAGCACAGCTGGTTTCTTAGACTCAACCATTGATGAATCAGTTTGGTGGCTCGTAGCCACGATTTGTCAACCAGTCAAGCAGATAGTATCCATCAATTAACTCAAGCCACTGTTTCATCACATAGGTTTCAGAATCTAGCAAGATTGTAAAAGACTGTAATGCAGAATCAGGCCCACTCCAGGCAGATACGGATGCACAGAGAGCTTCTCAGGATTAATCTCAGGATGTGCTTATGTGTGGTTTAAAAAATCGCATGTAGCCCTGTCACAGGCCCTTTCAGACACATTTTGAGTATCTCATCATACAGTCAAAGATTAAGAGAGAAAGCATATGCAAAGAGTGACAGGTGACCAGAAGCCAGTGGTGAAAAGGGCTTGGTGGAGATTCTAAATGTATATGAGATAAATCAATTCCTACCATGAAAGTCTATAACATGGGCTCATTCACCTATGCACCCAGACATGCTGGAGCCAAAATACAAATGTCGCCTTTTAATTGACCTCTTAGCCTCCTTTTAGCATTACAGGATTTCTACTTTGTGCACAATACTTAATGGTTTTCTTTCTCACCACGTTTCCTGTCATTCTTCCATCACTCAATGAGCTAAATCAATACATTATTTTATGGATCAAATTTAAAGCTCCATCCTAGCCATTTGGAATTTCTAATAATAATCTGCAATACTGAATTGTTTTCATATTCTCCATGATGATGTCAGCCTGATATAGTTGATAGCACTCTTGTCTCTGAGTCAGAAAATGGTGGGTTCCAGTCCCACGTTTGCATATAATACAATACAAACTTACATTTATATAGCACCTTTCATTTTGGGAAGACTTCTCAAGGTGCTTAACAACTCTGCCTTGGCATGTGAGCTGGGAATTGGAACTAAGGGGGTGGGAGGGGAAACATAACCAAAAGTGACTAAAAGTGAAGCCAATGATGTAGGTTGTGAGACAGACCTTACAGATATTCACTGCATTTTCCAGTAAAATCCTGTGAAATGTCTTAAGCCATATTAGCGATGTGATGAGGCACTAGATCAAATGCAAGGGTAATTATTATTATTTTTGAATTCAAACTAGCTGGATTACACGAGATTCTTTAAACCTTACAGTATGAATAAAACATCAGAAAATGAATGGTACAAAACTATTAGCAGCAAAAAATGCAAGATGGTTTTCTAATAACATATTATCTTGGCTCAGTTTGTAGCACTCGTGCCACTGGATCAGAAAGTTGTGGTTTGAAACCCCAAAATGAGCTTGAGTTCATAATAGTATAGGCTGTTACTTATAACTGTGCTGGTCAGAGAAGCGATGGATTGTCAGAGACACTGACTGTTCTTTGGAGACAATTTAAATTAAATTCCTTTCTGCCTGTTTTTAGGTGAGTAGCTATTTTAAAAATGAAGAGTTTCTTTTGGTGTCTTGATCAACAATTCACCAGATAAATTGATTATTTCCCTCATGCTGGTTTAATCGACTTGCAAAATGCAAATTAGTTGTCAACACTTGACAGTAATTACTATAAAGCGCTTTGAGCCGTTTCCATGTGACAAAGCAATGCTCTCCTTGAATAAAGAGGATTTTCAATTATGAGTAACCAAACTTATTCCATGTCTGAAAAGTATGTGGGTGCTCCTTACATACTGAATCGATTAAGGATTCATTGTTCCATTGACTATTCTGTTTGTTCTTTTTTTAAAACCACAAATGTGTATTTCGAGGTGAAATTAATCACCTTGTAAAGTTTTGTGTTCAATTATTGTGAGAAGTCAGTGAATCACTGATGGCGCAACATGATTTATACTCAGGCAGTGTTACGGGGGCCATAGTGTGCGAGCAGTGAAACAGTAGTTAGTGGGTAGCCACTGTCTGAGATGAATGTTTCATTTATTGTGAAATAATAACAAGGTCTATGGGCTGTCGTGTTGTTTGGAGAGTTGCAGAGTGTTCAGTTGTGGAACACTGGTGTGTTTGGTCGGGAAAAAGCCAAGATTGTGTGAAGCCATAGCAGACGGTCCATTAATGAGACCTGGCGCCACGAACAAGTAATTAGATGAGAGGTCAGGTAGCTGTTCAGTGTCATCTGCAGTGATTCTTCATTGGAGGGAACTGCTAACCAGAGGGAATCTTTGATGTTACACACAAGGATTGTTGCTTAGCAACCACTTCAAGTGGTTTTCCTCAAAAGGGGACCATGACTAGGGACATTTTTATGCAAAAGAATAACCACTGAATGAGAAAAATACATACTTGACAGCTGTAGACCCTCACATGCGGCGTACGAATATGAACTATATTTGAATATAGTTCAAGAAAGCTTTAGATTTGGAATGTGATTGTGATATTGAGCGGGAAACAGGGTATAGATGTAAGACTGTTTGTGAGGAACATATCCGATGTAACCGCACATTGACCAAGTGAAGATTAGAGGCCTGAAATTGCTGTCATGGTTTTGCCTTAAGACTCAAGGATTTCTTCCAGGAACCAGAACTATATTATGTCAACTTCCGGAGTGGATTTCTAGTGGTCAAGAGAATAATTCTAAAGCTTAAGGGATCCAATTACTGTAATAAATTAAACTCCACTGTTGTTCGTATTGGAAAGACAATGACAAAAATTTCCAACAGTCTCACAAAAACAAACTAACAATATGACACACATCAAAGTGATATTGAAAACTATGATTGCATCATGAGCAATATCACGTTTGCATGATTCAGTATAATCCAATTATATTGATGCACACATGTCTTCTGATCTCAGCTCATCCCTATCTAAATTGTTTTTGGTAAACAGATCACATATGTCCACATGTCAAAAATAAGGGGCATTTCTAGAGATGCTTTGCAATTAAATGGCATAGATTCTGCTTATGAGCTGTCAACTTTTTGAACCCCTCCGATCAGGTTTCCGCCCTATCCACAGCACAGAAACTGCCCTGGTTAAGGTCACAAATGACATCCTAACCGCCTGTGACCAGGGCTCCCTCTGCCTCCTCGTCCTCCTTGACCTGTCTACTGCGTTCGACACAGTCGATCACACCATCCTCCTTCAACGTCTTTCCTCCCACCTCAACCTTCAAGGCACAGTCCTTGACTGGTTCCATTCTTATTTGACCCATCGTTTACATTTAGTTTCTTCCAACGGTTTTTCTTCGAACCCCCGCACAGTTTCTCATGGCGTTCCTCAGGGCTCTGTTTTAGGCCCCCTCCTTTTCACCCTTTACACGCTCCCTCTGGGCGACGTCATCCGCAAACATGGGGTAAATTTCCACATGTATGCCGACGACACCCAGTTGTACCTTTCTGCCTCATCCCTCAACCCACAGACGATCGATGTTCTGACAGCATGTCTGTCCGACATTGAGTCCTGGACGAGGGACAACTTTTTGCAATTGAACGTGAGTAAGACAGAGGCCCTCCTGATTGGCTCAAGCCAGCGCCTCCGCACATCGGGCGCTGCCAGCCTCAACATCCAAGGCTGCACTCTCCACCTCACAAAGCCAATCAGGAACCTCGGCATCATGTTCGATCAAAAACTTTCCTTCCTCCCCCACATCCGCGCCTTGACCGGCACCGCTTATTTCCACCTGCGCAACATTGCCAGGCTCCGCAACTATCTTACACCCCGCGCTGCCGAAACACTCGTGCATGCATACATCACCTCACGGCTGGACTACGGAAATTCTCTCCTCGTCGGCCTCCCCAGTTCCTCCATTCACAGGCTGCAGGTCATCCAAAACTCTGCAGCCTGTGTACTATCCCGCACCCGCCTCCACGACCACATAAACCCCACCCTCGCCCGTCTCCACTGGCTCCCCATCCTCCAGAGGATCGAGTTCAAGATCCTCGTCCTCACCTACAAGGCCTTACCCGGCCTTGCCCCGCCCTATTTAACCGATGTACTCTCCTCCTACACGCCCACCTGGACCCTCCGTTCAACAGGACTTGGCCTGCTCCAAGCCCCCCGCCTGAACCACCCCACCATCGGAGGCTGGGCCTTCAGTTTCTCCGCTCCCACCCTATGGAATGCCATCCCTCAATCCCTCTGTTTCGTTTTTTCCCTTTCCTCTTTCAAGGCTGGTTTGAAGACTTTCCTCTTCGATCGTGCCTTTTGTTCCACCCCGAATTCTTTTACCTCCCCTTCGTGTTTCACCCCTTCCCAAACAATCCCCTCTCAGCTCGGGTCACACGCCTCCTGTGCAGCGCCTTGGGACGTCCTCCCGACGTGAAAGGCGCTCTATAAATGTAATTTGTTGTTGTTGTTGTTAACTGTTCAGCAAGGATGGAGATGAATGTGAGGGAATAAGGTGAATAAGATGGATTTGGTCTAATTAGAATCAGATATTATTCTCCTTATATTCTAACTGGAATTTGTGTTAAAACCAGACAGATATAGAATGAGAAAGGGATGGGATCATTCTTAGATGATCGGTAACTATGGAGCTCAGTGATGTGAGTGCATAATATGATTTTTGCAAGTTTAAGATCACCCTACCAAAGTCAATAGGTTTATTCAACAGCAGAGAACCACAGTATATTTACACACAACGGCTGATAAATTTACTGAGGATTCGGTGTTCACCTCTACTTTGTTATTGTAGCTCAGTGGTTAGAGCACTCGTCTCACAAGCAAGACACCTAGGTTTGATTCCAGGCAAGGCAAAACCTTGGATGAGTTACCTTAGTCCACATGCCTGATAATAATCCCTCTAGAAAAATAAAAATAATAATAATAATAATTTGGTCACTCAATCCACAACTGTTTGTGGGATTGGCTGGTGCATTTTGCCCATAGATATAGTCAACACACTTTACGGTATATTCTGCAAAGCACTTTTACAAATTTAGAAGATATGTAAAAGTGCCATATCAAATGCAAGTATTATTATGTATTGTATTACTTACTGGCAGTGCCAAAGGAAGCTGAAACCACTAACAGCATACTGTCACAGATCTGTACCACAAGGCAAATCTAATAAATAATACAATGGCATCCAAACTTGTTGACTTTCTTATATTATTCTGCCTGGTTAATTCTTCACCTTACTCTTTGTTGATCTTTTGTGTTTGGACATGCCACCTTTTTTTGTTGGCCATTTTTGCGCATAAGAAACCACAATTTGTAAACTTTTATCAGCTACTCAGCCTTTCAGGGACAGTTGCTGGTTGATTTTGTCATATTGGTGCTAAGTTGTGACTAAGGATTGCTGCTCTGGTCCCCACAACATTCTGGAAAGTGTGAAATCTTGTAGTTACATTTCTATTCTCGTTGACCTCATAATAGATAAAAGCTATTTTACAACAGTTATTACAAGTTCAAGCTTTCCTCCCATATCAAAACAGTAGTAATGCTTTTCTTCACACAATATATGATGTAACACATTAGGGAAACATTGCAACACATTTGAGATTGAATTTATTTAAAATGTATCTCTCCTGAAGTCCTTGGCTATCTAATAGCTTATATTATTCAGAGACAATGTCACACATTCTGAACTCCAAGACTCATGTTTCTCTCACCACAGTACAAGACTTTAAACAGATTATTTTGAGAAATTAATAGTGTCATCCAGCACCTTGGATTCTGGTACTTTTTATTGTTGATATAATTTGTTTTTCAGATCAGAATTATCATGCAGGTATCAAGTATTGAACACCCACGCTAAAGCAAACATTTAAATTATAATATATTAAAGAATTAAGTGCTGTAAATCGGCAGCCTAAGGTGAGCACTGTTAAATGGTAGTCTATGACAACCGTGAAACCTGTCAAATAATAAATAGAGCACCACTCAAAAACTAACCCTGTAACTAGCCCACTGGAGAAGCCTAATGCACTCCGTAGTCCAATTCCATTGGGGTAATTCTCTTGTCAGTGGTAGATTTTTCAAGTGCCTTGAAACATTCTCCCAGCGTGAAAGGCACATTATAAATTATATTATATTTTTGATATTGGCAAAGGAGAACATTATATATTCCTACACTCCATAAAAGTGAGTTTATAATGGGATTTCCTCAAAATCCGTAATTATAACAATGATCACCAAATTACCTCTAATGCGTTAATGTGCTAATTCCAGAAAAGGAAACAAATATTCTACAGTGATCTCAGCTGTTCATAGGAGAATTTTTCTTTTTCTTTAATCTCACTCTGAAGTAAGAAGTAATTCAGGATAAATTAAATTAAATTCATTCGAAGAACATTTAATATCCTGCATATTCAGGTCTCCCCAGTTGGCTCAATTGAAACAAAATGTACAACTGGTGAGATACTAAACCAAGGTAATATAAAAGTGTAGTCACTTATTCAGAAAACTGCAAAAAAAACCTAAGAAAACAGCTCTAATTACACCTGTGCTACATTTGTCCAAATTCTTAAAAGGTGCCCAAATCACAGACTAATTTAACTAGAAATTCTGCAAGGAATCAATCTCCATAATTGAATTACTTTCTAAACGCCTTAGAAATATATTCCAGAACAGCTCTCATGCAATATTGCGGCTGTTACTCGGACATCTCACCAACTGTGTGATTTGTGGCCCTCTCAGCTGAGTCAGAACATTGCATAACATTGTTGAGACTTGGAAATCATATTGTCTAAGCTGACACTCCAGTCTAGTGCTGGGAGTGTGCTGTACATTGTTGGAGGTGCTGTTCTTCGGATGACACACTAAACTGAGTCACCGTCTGCCTGTTCAGGTGGACGTTAATGATCCCATAATACTATTTGAAAAGGGAAGGGAGCTTCTCCCAGTGTCTTGGTTAACAATCCGCCAAATAAAACTAGTCTTTCACTTCATGGTAGTTTGTAGGACATTGTTGTTACATATGGGCTGTCACATTGCCCACAAAACCGTCATTGCAAATTACATTATAATAATAAGAAGAATCATTGCATTTGATATAGTGCATTATCACCTTATGCCTTCATCCCAATTTTTGTTGTTGTATCACGACTTCTAGATGTCTCAAAGCACTTCACAGAATATACTGTAAAGTGAATTCACTGTATATTTATGCGGTGAAACGGGGCAGCCAATCGTGCACAACTGTGTCCCACAAACAGTCATGGATTGAAATAAGCAATTTATTATTGAAATAACCAATTTACTACATCCGGCTAAACACTTTGTGATGTCGCCCTGACACGAAAGACATTATACCAAATATGCAAATTATTCATTTTATTATTATTATTATTATTATTATTATTATTATTATTATTATTATTATTATTATTATTATTATTATTATTATTATTATTATAATTATTAGCGACTGCACAATAATCACGTCACTGTTTGGTTTGTGTCTGACCCTGTCACTGTGCAGCACTCCAAGATGTCCTTTGGGTAGGGCACCATATAAATGCACTTTGTAGTTGTTCAACTCTGTGAGGTACCAGAAAGCTGCAAACCTATTGATTCTATTGGTCTTTTCCTCTTCGTAAACATTTAGTATTATGTGAAACCTTTCAAGTTTGAGTGTTTGTCTAGCCACTACCTTAAGTCTGGTAGAGAATTGGGAGCATTTACCTGTATTTGAATGACATTTATTCTAGGGCTTTACTGACTCTGGCTTTAATATTATTTCTGCGTGAAGTTAATGCTCAGCCCAATTCTTTGAACATACTTGAATGAGCAGAAGATTGTGACCGCCGTCAGATAGAAAGAAAGGTTATTCCCAGTCAAAGTTAAATAGGGTTTCAGCCATCAATGAGTATAGCACCAAATGCAATGGAATCACTTGAGGTGCGATTATTCTGAGCATATTCCCCCTCAATAATGTTCTCTGAGCATCCAGCTATTGTTACTCTTGGACAATATAGAGTAGAATTCTGACCACGCTGCTGATTGATTGAACCCAATTCTACTCTATATTGTCCCAGAGTAACAGTAGCTGGATGCTCAGGGACCATTATTCCAGGGGAATAATTTCCTATCCTCCTAGAAACAATATCAATATCAATCATTGCATTTGATATTGTGCCTTTCAAGTCAGAAGGACATTTCAAGAGCTTCACAGGATATACTGGATTAGCCATATTTTTTAGGTTGCTGAATACAGGAGCTATTTTTTGTGCACAGCAATGATTCACATACTGCCCTGAAATTAAATAATAATAATAATAATCCTTGTATTTGATAGAGCGCTTTTCACATCTTATCGACGTCCCAAAGCGCTTCACAGAATATACTGTAAAGTGAATTGACTGTATATATTTGTGGGCGAATCGTGGCAGCCAATTCCGCACAGCAGTGTCCCACACACAGTTGTGGATTGAAATGACCAATTTTATTATTGTGTTTTGTTTTTTGGAGGGATTATTATTAGGCGTGTGGAGTAAGGAAACTTGCCCAAGGTTTCACCCTGACCTGCCTGGATTTGAACACAGGTCTCCCCAGCTTGTTCTCCCCAGCTTGCAAGACAAGTGCTCTAACCACTGAGCCACAGGAGCTCCACAATGATCAACTTATGAGATAAGTACCACTCAATGATGAAGAATTTCCCCAGTTCGGAATATATCTGACTTTCGGTTAATATTATTCTTTTGAGGATTCAGAATGTACCTTACAGTATGTTTCTTTTCCTCAGATAAATACTAAATATAGCAGACAAGGTTGAATGGGCTGATTCTGCTGAAGATTGAAGACAGCCTCTCACATTAGTGCATAGGAGACAAAATAATTAGTTGATCTGTAAGCACTTAGTGTTCCAAAAAATCAATCCAACCATTGTGAGTGCAAATTGATCTAACTTGACTATTCCCTCCACCCCCCACCCCCATATCTGTTCAGTGCAAAGGTGCATCATTGGTGAATTACAATAATCTCAATGAATCATTCCCCATCAATGGTTATGACTTGTGATAAGATGTTCTACCAATATACTGTATATATTATTGGGTTAAAGATCAACCCCGCATCTTTGGTTTTATATGAATTATTATTGGCTGTACATAGCACAAGCTCCTGGTGCAGGACTACATAGTTACAACATTTTACATTTATATAGTGTCTCTTGCATTAAAAAGGCATTTCAAAGTGTTTGATACTGCTGCCTGGGCATCAAGCTGATGTAAGAAAAGGGGTATGTGGGGGAATGGGGAAGAGAAAGATGACCAAAAGCACTTTGAAAGAAGTATGACTTTAGACAGGCCATAAACAAGGGGAGGGAGGGAACAATACAGAGGGACCCTGGGATGGAGGACTGGAGAACATGACAATGCTATGATCAGATCCCACAAACCCAGATTCTTTTCAGCAATGATTGGACTAGCATATTGTGGTGGGGACAGAAAGAACACTGTATACTGTTAAATGGGAATCAATGCTATTGTGTGAACGCTTGAATTTGTATAAAGCACGAGACTGGCTAAAAGTTGCAGTGAAAATCAATCAGGCCAGCACTCAGTGTGCAGAGCAAAGGGCATATGGATCAGCCAACATTCAGAGCAGATATAAACAGAATAAACAAAACCTATATGCTTCAGAAGAGTAGTATTTAGAATTGGCAAAGGAATTGAATTCTACTTCAAACCAGATGTACGTCACTTCACTCTGAAGCAGTCTATCTCCCGGTAATTCAATGTGTGGCGCCTGAAGTATAACTGCATGATGTCCATCAGCAGGATTCAATATTTAGCAACTCTTGCAAATCCTGTTGTGAATATTGTATTTTTGACTCAAAGGTATCCAGAAAAATCATCCAGATAGTTTATTTGTTATTAACTTTGTTTTGGATCAACACAACTTGTAACATGTTGTTCTTCAATAAACAACAACAACAACAAATTTACATTTGTATAGTGCCTTTCATGTCGGGAGCATGTCCCAAGGCACTGGGAACTGCACATTTAAGTTTTCATCTAAACCGATACTTAACCTCTTTCAATGCACCCTCTTTCAATGCGCTTAGATTTTTGCTTATGCTTAGCAGTGAAGATGATCAAAATAAAACTTGGAGCCCATGAAGACTGAAGCAGCTCAATTTTGCTGATACATCTGTGCTTTGTTCTTGCAAAATTGATAACAGAAGAACAGAATTGGCAAGCAGGTTAACTGAGCACTTCCCAACTTTAAACCATTCAGAAACTACTGCTTAAGCCAACATGGGTCTTTACTATTTTTTTCCACAAATTACCAGGACTATTATAAGTAAATAATAAGTAACTAATTATTTTAACAACTGTCTTCCTGACTCAGTGTCTAATTGCCTTGTTCAGTATCCTTATGATCCATTGAGAGCAGAAAGATCCTGGTTTCTATGTTTGGTCTGCAGGAGGAACCTTGGAAGAAAATATCTGCTTTGGGCTCCACTCCTATGAGGGATCTTCTGCGGGGCAGTACTTGCGAATGGATATCAACTGAAGGAGGTTCCAAGTGCTTTACGAGTAATGCGACAAATATGGTGACTATTTTTGGGTAAATGCAGCCCTCATTTGTGCCAGCAAGGTCCAACAAATGTCCAGGAGATAGATGACCAAGTGATCCAGATGTGTGTTGAAAAGAACAGCTGGAGAAATTCCATTCATTTATTGAATAGTAGCATAGGATCTTTAACACTCATCAGAATTGGCCGACATTTGATGTTTTATTCAAAATATACCATCTCCAACAATACAACATACTCCAGTTTTGGATGGCAGTATCAGCCTTGACTATGAGCTCAAGTCCTGCTGTAAGGATTGAATACAAAATATTCTTGCCCAAAAGTACAAATGCTATCACCTGAGGTACATTTTCCCTTTCTAATCCACAGTAGAGTCAGTTTAAACGTGACTAATGCAGACAAGAGGAAAGATAAAATTGAGTCACAGTGTGGGGTGCTACAGATCACATGACGAGCCATGCCGCAATATGACAATACACTTAAGTCTTTGTCCAAGGGCTTTCATATGCAGAATGACTGAAAATCTGAAAATTCATGCTTATTCAAAATAAATCACTACCTCAGAGAACCCATATACTATCCTTGCAAGAAGCTAGAGATATATCAGCTGTCTTCAATCAAAAGGAGTTAGTGGTTTGATTCTGTGATTTTATGCCCAATGCCACAATCAACTTGCTGCGGTTTGTGGGCCATTTGATTTAGTATGGATAATGCTGTATTTGCCAGAAAATGAATAAAACTGCTAAATGTGTATGTGGTGGATGTGTCATTGCTGAAGCATATCTGATACAGATTTAAAGGCAACCAGTTTGAAGCAAACTTGTATCTATAGCATGGAAATGATCTCAACACTGTAACCAATGGAAAAATTAGATGGTGAAATATTTACAGCACTGAGATACATACTACATTTTCCATGGACATACATTGTCCAATAAATGTTTTGGAATATAACAACAACAATAATATTACACTTGTATAGCACCTTTCATGTCAGGAAAATGTCCCAAGGCAGAATAAAACAAGGCAGAAGAGTAGAATGTACTTCACCAAACATGAAGACTTCCAGATATTTTGATGATATGACAAAGTGTTATATCAAATATGAGGATTATTAAAATAATAATAGTACTTGCTTCTGATATAGCGCCTTCTCATGTCTTCAAGACATCACAAAGCTCTTGCGGTTAAATATCAACAAGCTATACTCTTTGTATAGCTTCTGCCCTGTGATTTCAGTGCCTTCAGCCACTATGCCTCAAAAGCTATTTAACTCCCTCCTGCAATCCCATTGTCTCCTCTTTCCCCATTTTTAGTTTGCACCTGAAGATCTTCCTCTTCAACCATACCTATGGTCACCTTTCCCATCTCCTTGGCTCGGCATCAGGCTCCTCCATTGTTAAGTGCTCAGGGACATCACCCAGTGTGGAGGGCGCTATATAAATGCAACTTTTATTGTTATTATGATCAAGTTATACCTTATAGTATACGATAAGTGGATGCAGTTTTCAATTGGTAGCAAAGCACATAGTTTGTATTTTGTTTCAGTTCATGTTGGTTAAATATATAACAGTTTTGCCTGCTTGAAAGCTTGATTAAAACTTTTCAGTTTTATCTTCAATTATTTTGATGCGGGTTATATTCCATTGAACTGGAACATGCAGTAATATTGTACCTATAAGAGTGTTATTGATCAAGCATAATTTAGCATAGTTATCTCAGCAATGGACACAGCCTACTGTTCAACCATTTGACCCAGATCAATATCTACTGTAAGGCAAACCAAAATATTTATTTGAGCTCAGATAAACATTTTCAACCAAATGTAAGAATTTGTTTTTTCTTTTCCATGGGCAGTATTGCCATTACATTACCTTAGTTGACATGTATTTAGTCAAGATGTATAGCTTTGGGAACCAAGATACATCATAAATACAGATCTTGCCTCACTAATATTATATGGATTAGAGATGATGAGGAAGGGGTGGGCTAAATACCCTTTCCTTGTTAAATATTTTCTTATATTTTTATTTAAGTGCTTCAAGATACTACCCTTCTGAATGGTGTTATCTATATAAACACAAGTTGCTGTTGTTGTTCATATTCTTTCTTGGTAGGAAAATTAAGAGAAACAGTGGAATGGACTCTGCTTGGATCTTCCAACTGATATTTTCAAGTTACTCTCTTGAGTCATGCAGACCTATAATGATGCACTTGAGGGCATCCACCATTTTGTCTCATGGAGTATCTCAGTTTTTACTTGGAGAGTACAAGGCACAACATCCTCTTATATATGACATGTAGAGGAGATCTTTTAAAGATATAAAGGACAAAGAGATTTGGCTACCACTGCTGTAATGGGAGGGTTTTATTCTAGAGAGATGTTTGAATGGGCAAAAATATAATTTCCTATCAGGTTCCAGCAGATAGCTATTGCAAAACTTGACCACCATACCCTGACCCACAGCAAACTCCACAGGCCCATTACCTAAATTCTCACCATGCATCCCCTGGTTCCCTGACTCCAAATGCATTGAAGTCGATCTCCTCACTGTCACATACAAATCACATCACACCTTACCATCTCTCTAATCTCTCTGATCTCCTTAATCACCATTCAACTGCCAACCATCCTCCCACTCAACTAACACAAGCCTGTAGCACATGTAATGGGTATCACCATTGGTGGCCGAGCCTTTGGTCATTACACCTTCTATATCTAGAACTCCCTGCTGCTATCCCTCTATCTTTATGTCCCTTTATCTATCTTCAAATCCCTCCTTAAAAACTACCTCTTCAACCGTGCTTATGGTCATCTCCCACCCCTTCTTCCTCTTGTTATCATGTGCTTTCTAAAGTGGAATTTGTGACTCTGTGAAAGGGAAGGATCAGTGTGAGCAAGTCTGCTCACGGGCTGCCCCTAACCAGAATATTGAAACAGAAAACAATTTTATTTTCTGCAATATATTAGAAACCAAAAGATTAAATAACAGAATATCTGTTCATCACTGACTTGTTTTACTAGGAATAGGAGTAAATGGGATATGTCTTGGTGAACTATTTCACAGGCAAGCTATTTACACAGTGAAACTTATGGGTTTAAAGCTCTATTTGAGCTTGTCAAATAAAACACAATGATTTTCTCGGACTTCATTTTCTTTCTTGCAGAATATTCAAGTTAAGTGACTGCTAGCTTGTATTATGCATGGCACCCTGACATTGTCATTATAAGACACGTAGAAAGCTCAGTTAAAGTGCTAACTCAACCTGAATGAGAGAAAAAGTGAAAATTAATTGACTATTCTGGTTGCAGTAATTATTCCCAAAGTCTTCCATTAGCAGTTTACCCAAGAGAACAGAAATCCTTCAGATAGTTAATGACAAATCTAATTGTATTTAATTACAGTTTCTGACCTTATTTTAACAAACATTAGATGTACTGTTATATTTTTTCAGCAATTCTGATAAACTGATGAAATAATTAGTCTCTATACTAATCATAGTAATTCTAGAATTTGATATACAATACAATTCGGATTTATTTATGATGGAGTCCTGTAGCTTAATGGTTAGAGTGCTTGGATTGCAAGTGAGAGTACCCCGGTTAAATTCCCGGCAGGGTGAAATGTTGGGCAAATCATTCGGCACGTTTCCTTACTCCACACACATCTGTTTACCCAGGACTGTAGTAAGTAGGAACCCAGTTATTAGTCGATTGATGGATTGTTTTTCTGGGGATAATAATAATAGTAATTCAAAAATTGTGTTCACTCAATCCACGACTGTTTATGGGACATTGCTGTGTGCAATTGGCTGCCGTGTTTTGCCTGCAAAATACAGTAAATTCACTTTGCAGTACAGCATATTCTGTGAAGCGTTTTGAGATGTCTTGAAGATGTGACAAGGCACTGTAACAAATGCAAGGTTTATTATTAATATTCTTGTCAGGAGATTGTTTCAAAATGCTTAACCCGGTTTGCTGGGCAGCCGAGCTAGGAGGTGGGAACTGAAAATAATGCAACTTTCACCAAGAGGACATCTCAAAGTTCTTCAGAAGACAATATTCTAACTAGCAGCTATAAATATGCAGTCAGCTCATTATAGTTAATATAATTGAAAATGTTTATGATAATTTAGGAAACAAAAACCTTGGATAATCTACTGATGTAATAAAAAAAAATGATTTATGTTTATAACCTGCAGTTCAGATCTTTAGTGATTCAGTTTTAAGATATTTGAAACTCTTCTGTTTCTTAGCTGGATCACATTCATTTTACTGAGCAAACTTTACTGTCTAGCACATAACCTACAATGAGATTTTACTGTATTCTGAATGTATTTTTGCTTTTGACTTTGGGGTCATATTTGTTCTCGTCAATGTGGTAATATGTACTAACAATAACAACAATGGCAATCAATTTGCCTTTATATCATGCCCTTTTTGTAGGGTAATGTCTCAGAGTGCTTTACAATAATGGGGTCAGACGCCAAGTAGGGGAGAGAGGGTGACAGAGGTGACTATAGGCACAAGAAAAATCCTTGCAAATCCATGTTGTCGAATCGCTCAAAGAAGCAAACAGTTTATCATCTCAGGATTTTTTTTCTGTAAAAAGTAGTACCGTCCTCTTACTGCACTGGAGTGTCAACCTAGACTGGTTGCAAATTTAACTCCCAGTATGAGACTTGCATCCAAAAGTCCTCAAAGTGGAAGTTCTACCAACTGAGCCAAAGTGGCCCCTTCAAGAGTCCTGGCACAGCCAAATCTATAATGGAATCCTCAGAGCTACCCTGAGGCAATAAACAACATCATCCATCAATAGCCTCATGAGGCATCCAGTTTACTTTACTATTCCTCGTTATACTTGCCAAACACTGATGCCCTTTCCCTAGATCTCTGCAGTAGATGGCCAGCCTTCTTTTTTTGGACACACCTTTGTGCACTGTTCTGTGTTCTGTGCACCCATCTAAACAAACAATATTGTTTTCTCCCACTGTACTATAGCAATGCATAACACATACTAATAAGCATGTTCAGCAATGTTGCATAATTCATAAAATAATATAATAATCCTTGCATTTGATATAGCGCTTTTCACATCTTATCGACGTCTCAAAGCGTTTCACAGAATATACTGTAAAGTATATTTATGGGCGAAATGTGGCAGCTGATTGCACACAGCAGGGTTCCACAAAGAGTCGTGGATTGAAAATGACCAATTTTTATTATTGTGGGATTTTGTTTGGATGGATTATTATTAGGAGTGTGGACTAAGGAAACTTGCCCAAGGTTTCGCCCTTATCTGCCTGGATTTAACAACAACAACAACAACAACTTAAACTTATAAAGCGCCTTTCACATTGGGAGGACGTCCCAAGGCGCTGCACAGGAGGCGTGTGACCCGAGTTGGGAGGGGAGTGTTCAGGAAGGGGTGAAACACGTAGGGGAGGTCGAAAAGTTTGGGGGTGAACAAAAGGCACGGTCGAAGAGGAAAGTCTTCAAACCGGCCTTGAAAGAAGAAAGGGAAGAAATAAGGCGGAGGGATTGGGGGATGGAATTCCACAGGGTGGGAGCGGAAAAACTGAAAGCCCGGCCTTTGATGGTGGGGCGGTTCGGGCAGGAGGCTTGGAGCAGGCCAATTCCTGCTGAACGGAGGGTCCGTGTGGGCTTATAGGGGAAAAGTAAATTGGTTAAGTAAGGCGAGTGCTCTAACCACTGAGCTAAAGGAGTTCCACGATTCATGGTTCATAGTCTTGTGGGCTTAAAGCTATGTCCACTGCACTAATACCACTGCTGGAACTGGTGGTTTGTTTTTCAGTCACAGATTTACTCCTGGAGTAAAATGGAGAATAGACATAAACCGAGGTGCTGTCTAACCATTTGGCAGTTTTATGTCCTTTGATGCAAAAATATAAAGGCGATCTATATACAATAAAAGCCCATTTATCCGGCACCCTCAGGACCTGGCCAATGCCGGTTAAACGGCATGCCAGATATTCGGAAGAAAACCCAACCCCAAAATATTAACCTTTTTTTAAACATACCATATTAATAATAGACTAAATAATAACAAAATATTGTATTGATACTTACCAATAAGGCAATAAATATCGATTGCAGTCTATAAACACAGCACACAATCACAAAGCAAACTAAAAAGCGATACTGTGTTTATTTTCCTTTTTTTTTCTTTCTCTCCCTCCTTCCCTCTCTCTCTCTTTCACACACACACTCAGTCAGTCTGGCATCTCAATGGCTCCAAACCCAACCGCCCTACTCTCCTCTCATTTTCTATCTAAATTAATCAACTCACCCCCTCTCGCTCCCCTCCTCTCCCCACCTCTCTCTCTCCTCCCACTCCTCTCTCTTTCTCTCCCTCTTTTCCTTTCTTTCCCCCCCACTCTCTCTCTCTCCCTGCCTCCCTCTCCTTCTCCCACCCCCCACCAAAACAGTGTATAAACCCACGATACAGTCAGGTTACACAGGCGATATGCAGTATCTGTCAGAGAGAGAGGGAAAGGAAGGAAGGAAGGAAGGAAGGAAGGAAGGAAGGAAGGAAGGAAGGAAGGAAGGAAGGAAGGAAGGAAGGAAGGAAGGAAGGAAGGAAGGAAGGAAGGAAGGAAGGAAGGAAGGAAGGAAGGAAGGAAGGAAGGAAGGAAGGAAGGAAGGAAGGAAATGGGGAACAGATAGAAAGAGAGAGGGAGAGATAGAGAGGAAGGAAGGAGAGGGAGAGAGAGAAAGAAAAAGGAGAGAGAAAAAGGAGAGGCAGAGGAAAAACTGACAGTGCGGCTTTAAGAGGAAAAAATGGAAGTGCCACTACTGGCAGCATTCAGAACTAATCGTACAGTACTCTCATGCAACAATTGGACTCATTAAATGCGCCATTGCGATTGTGCTGGATAAGATCCGATTATTCGAATGAGGACCTTTATTTTGAGATGCTGGTTACACGAAAGTTACGGTTGATCGGGTCACGGATAAACGGGTTTTTACTGTAAATGCTTGACGAAAATATAAATAAAAGCTTCATAATAGTACTTTTGATTCTCAGCACAATATTGGATTGGTCAAAGGGCCTTCATCCACATCAACCTTGTGGTCTTGTGAACTTAGCAAAAGATAAGGCCGCAACTTAGGATGTGCTCCCGATGTGAAAGACATTATACAAATGTAATTTATTGTTGTTAATCCTTATCTTGCAAGTAAATTTCCCGACACATTTTGTCCCTCTAAAGAAAACATAAACGAAAACCAATGAATATAGTTTAAGTACAGTATTAGCATTGGACATAGTTGCAAGAAAGAATCAAATAAACATGTTTAAACAAGCAAGCCTGAGGGAGTCTGTTATGTAGTGTGAGGTCTCAAGATGTGAGCTGAAAGCCATCTGGTCTAGCAGTTTTTTTTAAATGTCATGAGAAATCAATGTATTCAAGATACTTTTTGAGTGAAGTTATTTGACAGTCACCAAACACATGTTAGATTTTAAGACCATAAGAATTAGGAGCAGGAGTAGGCCATCCGGCCCTTCGAGCCTGCCCCACGATTCAATAAGATCATGGCTGATCCTCTCACCTAACTCTAATTACCTGTCCCATCCCCATATCCCCTAATCCCTCTACTTTTTAAAAATCTATCCGTCTCAGCCTTGAAAATTTTCAGGGACTGAGCATCCACAGCCTTCTGGGGTAGTGAATTCCATAAATTCACTACCCTCTGAGTGAAGAAATGTTTCCTCAACTCTGTTCTAAAAGGCTGACCCTTAATTTTAAGACTGTGACCCCCGGTTATAGATTCTCCTACCAGGGGAAACAGTCCCTCACTGACTACTTTATCCATCCCTTTAAGAATCTTATATATTTCAATAAGATCCCCCCTAATTCTTCTGTACTCTAGAGAATACAGCCCTAGTTTATTCAACCTATCCTCACAGGTCAGTCCCTCATCCCAGGAACTAACCTAGTGAATCTACACTGCACCCCCTCTAAGGCAAGTATGTCCTTTATTAAATAATGAGACCAAAACTGCACACAATACTCTAGGTGCGGTCTCACCAAGGCCCTATAGAGTTGCAGCAAAACTTCCCTACTCTTGTACTCTAAACCTTTTGAAATGACCACTAGCATGCCGTTTGTCTTCTTAGTCTCTTGCTGCACCTGCAAACTAACTTTTTGAGACTGGTGTACAAGGACACCCAAATCCCTCTAAACACTAACACTATCTAACCTCTCCCCCTCTAGAAAATAATCAATTTTTTAATTTTTGTTACCTAGGTGAATAATTTCACACTTCCCCACATTAAATTCCATCTGCCATCTCCCTGCCCATTCCCCTAGCCTATCTATATCTTGTTGCAATCTTTTTGCATCATCCTCATACTCACTCTCCTACCTAGTTTAGTGTCATCCATGAATTTAGACACGTTACATTTAATGTCCTCGTCTAGATCATTGATGTAAATTGTAAATAGCTGAGGCCCAAGCACTGATCCTTGTGGCACTCCACTAGTTACATCCTGTCAATTTGAGAATGACCCATTTATCCCCACTCTCTGTTTTCTACCAGTTAGCCATTCATCTATCCATGTTAATATGTTCCCATTAATCCTGTAAACCTTGATCTTGTGCAACAGCCTTTTGTGTGGCACTTTATCAAATGCCTTTTTAAAATCTAAATATACCACATCTACCACTTCCCATCTATCCAAACTGCTGGATACATATTCAAAAAACTCAAAAAGTTTAGTCAAGCATGACTTCCCTTTTGTAAAGCCATGTTGGCTCTGCCTAATCTTTTTGTGGTTTTCCAGGTATCCCATAATAACGTCTTTAATTGAGGACTCAAGAATTTTCCCAACCACTGATGTCAGACTAACTGGTCTATAGTTCCCCATATTTTCTCTCCCACCCTTCTTAAATAGTGGAGTTACGTTTGCAATCTTCCAATCAATGGAGACTTTTCCAGTATCCAGAGAATTTTGGAAGATCATAGACAAGCCATCCACTATCTCAGTAGCCACCTCCTTTAAAACTCTAGGATGCAGGCCATCCGGTCGAGAGGATTTATCGGTTTTAAGACCCAACAATTTACCAAAAACCATTTCTTTACTAATAGTAATCTCCCTAAGTTGCTTGCTAACATTGTCTTGTGAATTCTGCACCGTATCTTTCCTAGTTCTCTTTTACATCTATCTTTAAACATCTTACCTCTGCCTTTGATATTTTGGTAATGATCACAAATTTATGCTGGGCTGAAATGGCAGAGGAAGTACATTTTAACTAATTTGAGTTGCCACTTGTTGAACTGATTAAATTTATGAAATCTTAGTGTACATCCCTTAGCACTGAGCAGTAGCTTTAATGTAGCTGAGATTTACTTGCATTTTTTTGTTCTCATTAGTCACATCAATCGAGAGACAGTTGAATCCTTAGCTTTATCAATGCATTGCATCAAATTAAACTCAAACCCAAGTCATTTGGATTATCATGCCATCTTTCTTGGGAGGAGAGGGGGAAGGTAAATTGGGGGCTGAGGTGACGTGACTGACAATGAAATATCAGAATTGAGTTGATCCACTGTGGGCGTTTTGGTAGTCCAGTTCCTGAGTGCAGCTGGTCTGCATGATTCTTAGGAGCCTGATGGCAAACCAGCCAGTCTCATTGACATAATTTAGATGGGCAGAACAGCCACTGGCATGGTCTCTCCAACAAAGTATGGATAAGAATTCCAGAACTATCCATATAGTTTAATAAATTGATTACAATTTTATTACCTTTACAGCACCATTAATATTGGAGTGCTTATTTAAGCTGCTCTCTGTCTAACCATGATTCACTTATTTTTAAAACTTGGAGGGCATCCAGGTGATTAATCAGATTCACACCTGGGATCAAAGGATTTAGCTATGATTAGATGCTGAGTAAAATGTGTATTCTATTCCCTAGGTTTAAGGAGATTAAGAAAGAATCTAATTGACATGTTTACTATAATAATGGGAATTTGACAAATTACAGTTCATCGGAGATGAATCTTCCCCGTGGCAAAGGAATTAAAAACAAGAAGAATTACCATTGTCTTTAAAAGCAGATCTGAGGCTGTTAAAAGTGAAATCAGAACACAGTCCAATGGTTGTGAGACTACAAAATCCAGAGGCCTAGAAATACAGAATTTTTCGGATGTTTAAAAGGAAGACAGACACTGTAGACATAAGAATGTTAATGGTTATGGAGAAGGGTGGGTGGGGTGTAATACTGCATAATTAAAAGGGTGTAATACTGCATAATTAAAAGAAGTTAAGAACTTAAGAGCTCCAATATGGGTTTGAACTCCCAGCCTCTTTGATATAGAGATGTGACTGCTATCAACTGAGCCAATCGAACATCCAAACGATTTATTGTAATCTGGAAAAATGTAGCACAACAATTTGAATGGATCAAAATGCCTGCTCCTATTCTTATAGTCCCTGCTGTTTGTAAAAGCAGTAACAGATTTCACATTCAGAGTAACTGAAGTGGCATTCACTATTTCATGAGTCTTTTCAAAATATGAACTTGCACAAAGGCAATCAGGTGAAAGCACCTCAACTTATTTACATGCAGTTTGGAAAGAGGCAGTGGATGTCATCACATGTATACCAGATATACATTACTTCTTATCAAGACACTTTCACATTGCACTCCCACTCTAGGCATTTTGGAAACACTGACAAGTGTCCATATTAAATTAACAAGAACCTGTCTCAAAGCTTGGATACTTTGGGGTAAGACAGGGGACAAGGGGAGGGGTAGGACAGGAGAAAAGCATAGAGCAGATAAATTTTGTCTTGAAGTGCATGTATGCAAATGCACGTAGTTTGACAAAACAAAATTGGTAGCACCAACAGAGACCTGGCTCAAGGAAGGACAGGAATGGGAACTGAACATTCCTAGCTATAATGTATTCAGGAGGGATAGGGAAGGGGGAAAAGGAGTGGGGGGTGGCAATATTAATTAAGGACTTGGTTACAGCCTTAGAAAGGATCGAGGTGGAAGAAGGCCTGAAAACTGAATCTATTTGGTTGGTGTTGAGGAACAAAAAAAGAGCAGTTACATTGTTAGGGGTATGCTCTCGACCACCAAATAGCGGGAAGGAGATAGATGAGCGGATCTGCAAGCAGATTTCAGAAATATGCAGAGCTAACAGAGTTGTGATATTGGGTGACTTTAATTATCCCGACATCAACTGGTAATTGATGACACCATTAACCTTTCCTTCTCCTCAGGAACCATCCCTACCTCCCTTAAAACAGCCACCATCACCCCTATCCTGAAGAAACCTTCCCTTGATGCGTCGCAACCATCAAGTTATCGACCCATCTCCAACCTCCCGATTCTATCCAAGGTCCTTGAAAGAGTGGTTGCCTCCCAGCTCCGCTCTTTCCTTTCAAATCACTCACTTCTTGAACCCCTCCAATCAGGTTTCCGCCCTATCCACAGTACAGAAACTGCCCTGGTTAAGGTCACAAATGACATCCTAACCGCCTGTGACCAGGGCTCCCTCTGCCTCCTCGTCCTCCTTGACCTGTCTGCTGCATTCGACACAGTCGATCACACCATCCTCCTTCAACGTCTTTCCTCCCACCTCAACCTTCAAGGCACAGTCCTTGAATGGTTCCATTCTTATTTGACCCACCGTTTACATTTTGTTTCTTCCAATGGCTTTTTGTCAAACCCCCGCACAGTTTCCCACGGCGTCCCTCAGGGCTCTTTCCTCGGTCCCCTTCTTTTCACCCTTTACACGCTCCCTCTGGGCAATGTCATCCGCAGACATGGGGTAAATTTCCACATGTATGCGGATGACACCCAGTTGTACCTTTCTGCCTCATCCCTCAACCCCCAGACGATCGATGTTCTGACAGCATGTCTGTCCGACATCGAATCGTGGACGAGGGACAACTTTTTGCAATTGAACGTGAATAAGACCGAGGCCCTCCTGATTGGCTCAAGCCAGTGCCTCCGCACATCGGGCGCTGCCAGCCTTAACATTCAAGGCTGCACTCTCCACCTCACAAAGCCAATCAGGAACCTTGGCATCATGTTCGATCAAAAACTTTCCTCCCTCCCCCACATCCGCGCCTTGACCGGCACCGCCTATTTCCATCTGCGCAACATTGCCAGGCTCCGCAACTATCTTCACCCCCGCGCTGCAGAAACACTTGTGCATGCTTACATCACCTCACGGCTGGATTACGGAAATTCTCTCCTAGTCGGCCTCCCCAGTTCCTCCATTCATAGGCTGCAGGCCATCTAAAACTCTGCAGCCCGTGTACTATCCCGCACCCGCCTCCGTGACCACATAACCCCCACCCTCGCCCGTCTCCACTGGCTCCCCATCCTCCAGAGGTTCGAGTTCAAGATCCTCGTCTTCACCTACAAGGCCTTACACGGCCTTGCCCCATCCTACCTAACAGATCTACTCTCCCCCTACACGCCCACCTGGACCCTCCGTTCAACAGGACTTGGCCTGCTCCAAGCCCCCCGCCCGAACCGCCCCACCATCGGAGGCCGGGCCTTCAGTTTCTCCGCTCCCACCTTATGGAATGCCATCCCTCAATCCCTCCGTTTCGCCTCTTCCCTTTCCTCTTTCAAGGCCGGTTTGAAGACTTTCCTCTTCGATCGTGCCTTTTGTTCCACCCCGAACTCTTTTACCTCCCCTTCGTGTTTCACCCCTTCCCAAACACTCCCCTCCCAGCTCGGGTCACACGCCTCTTGTTCAGCGCCTTGGGACATCCTCCCGACGTGAAAGGCGCTTTATAAATGTAAATTGTTGTTGGTAGAACAGTAGTGTAAAGGGCAAGGAGGGAGAAGAATTCCTGAAATGTGTACAGGACAACTTTCTCGATCAATATGTTTCCAGTCCAACATATTGTTCTGGATTCTGGATCTAGTTTTGGTGAATGAGGTGGGGCAAGTAGAGCAGGTTTCTGTAGGTGAGCACCCAGGGAATAGTGATTACAATATCATTTGGTTCAGTGTAAATATGGAAAAGGATAGGGAACACTCAAAGGTGAAGACACTCAACTGGAAGAAGGCTAAGTTCAGTGAGCTAAAGTGGGACCTAGCCAAGGTGGACTAGAAAGAAAGATTGGCAGATAAAATGGTTAACAAGCAGTGGGCAGTCTTCAAGGAAGAGATAATTCGGGCACAGGTTAGAAACATTCAAACAAAGGTAAAATGTAGGCATCTAAACCTCCCTGGATAACTAGGGCAATTGGGGTGAAAATAAAGCAAAAAAAGGAGGCTTACAATAGGTGTCAGGCCCAGAATACAGAATTCAACCAATCGGAATATAGGAAGTGCAGGAGAGAACTAAAAAAGGAAGTTAGAGGCGCAAAAAGAATGCATGAGAAACAATTAGCAGGTAACATTAAAGGGAATCCTAAGGTATTTTACAAACATATTAAGGGTAAAAGATTGGTCAAGGGTAGGGTGGGGCCAATAAGGGACCAAGGAGGAAATCTTATTGTGGAGGCAGAGGGCATGGCTGATGTATTGAATGAGTACTTTGCCTCTGTCTTCACAAGAGAAGAAAATGCAGCCAATGTCACAGTATTGGAGGAGAATGTAGTAGAAATGGATAAGATAAGCATAACCAGAGAAGAAGTACTAAAAAGGTTGATGGTACTCAAGCTAGATAAGTCGCACAGTCTGGATGGAATGCATCCTAGGTTACTAAGGGAAGTACAGGAGCAAATAACAGAGACGCTGGCCACAATCTTTCAATCTTCCTTGGACACAGGGGTGGTACCAGAGGACTGGAGGGTTGCTAATGTTACTCCCCTGTACAAAAAGGGGCAGAAGGACAAACCTGGGAACTACAGGTCAGTCAGTCTAACGTCAATGAGTCTATAATCAGGGACACGATTGATCTTCACTTAGAAAAATATAGGCTGACAAAGGACAGCCAGTATGGATTTGTTAAAGGCAAATCTTGCCTTACAAATCTGATAGAATTTTTCAATGATGTAAAGGGATGGGTGGATGAGGGCAGCACAGTTGATGTAGTTTACATGGACTTTCAAAAGGCATTTGACAAAGTGCCGCATTAGAGGCTTATTATGAAAGTAGAGGCCCATGGCGTTAAAGGGACAGTGGCAGCATGGATCCACAACTGGCTGCAAGACAGAAAGCAGAGAGTTGTGGTGAGTGGCTGTTTTTCAGACTGGAGGGAAGTGTGCAGTGGCATCCCCCAGGGATCAGTTTTGGGACCACTGCTCCTTTTAAGATACATTAATGATTTGGATTTGGGTTTAGGGAGTACGGTTTCCAAATTTGCACAATAGTAAATAGTGAGGAGGATAGTAGCCATCTGCAAGAGGATATAGATAAAATGGTAAAGTGGGCAGACACATGGCAGATGAATTTTAATACAGAGAAGTGTAAGGTGATAGATACACTTTGAGAGAAGAAATGAGGGGAGGCAATATAGGCTAGATAGTACAATTGTAAAGGATGTGAAGGACAGAGAGACCTGGGGATTTGTGTTAGTGACTCTTTGAAAGTGGCAGGACAGGTAGACGAAGCCGTTAAGAAGGCATATGGAATACTAGGCTTAGAAATAGGGGTATAGAATACAAAAGTCAGGAAGTGCTGATAAACCTCTATAAGAGTTTGGTTAGGCATCAGCTGGAATACTGTGTACAATTCTGGTCACCACACTTTAGGAAGGATATTAAGGCATTGGAAAGAGTGCAGAGGAGATTTACTAGGATGGTACCAGGAATGAGGGACTTCAGCTACGAGGAAAGGCTAGATAGGCTAGGCTTATTCTCTCTAGAACAAGAAGATTGAGAGTAGACCTAATAGAGGTTTATAAGATTATGAGAGGTTTCGACAGGGTGAATAGGGAAAGACTGTTTCCACTGGTGGGCGAATCAGTGACTCGTGGTCACAGATTTAAAATAGTTTCAAAATGAAGCAGAGGGGAGGTGAGGAGAAATGTTTTCACTCAGCGGTTTGTTCGTATCTGGAATGCATTGCCTGAAAAGGTGGTGGAGGCAGATTCCATAACAGCTTTTAAAAGGGAACAAGATCTTTATTTAGGAAGAGCGGGTCTGTTAGGTTATGGGGAGAGAGCTGGGCAGCAGGATTGAATTGCTCTGTTCAAAGAGCCGCCGGCACAGACTAGATGGGCCGAATGGCCTCCTTTTGTGCCGTATAATTCTATGCTTCTACTTCTTTTGGCAACTCAACAACCAAAAACTGCATTGGTATAGGGAGTTTAACATTGAGAGGACATCCCAAGACACTGAAAAGTCTGAGGTTTGAACCCAAGCAAGGGGTTGGGATAAGGGGATGGAGGGTAGGGATAAGGGGATGGAGGGTAGGGAGGGTAGGAAGGTGACCGAAGGCACGGATGAAGAGGAGGGTCTTGAGATATGCCTTGAAGGAGGCAATAGAGTGGCAATAGAGCAAGATGAAGGAACTGTTAGATGGAGTTCTAAAGGCAGAGAGGCTGAAGCCCTGGCTTCCAATGTTGGGGTAGTCTGAATGGAGGAACTACAGGAAGCCAGAGCCTGCCAAGTGCAGGGACTGGAAAGATAAACATGTGCATAGCAGGTCACAGAGGTATGAAGGAACAAGGTCATGAAGGTATAGACGACAATTTTGAACTTGATCCTCTAGGGGATGGGGTGCTTGGTGTAGGAGAAAACAAAAGTTGCAGAGTACTGAATGATCTGCTGCTTGTGGAGGGAAGAGTTGAGGTGGCCGACAAGCAGCAAATAGTCAAGTCTAGATGGGATAAATGCATGGATGAGGGTTTTGGTGGCTGAGGATCGAGGCAGTGGTGGAGCTAGATGATGTTGTTAGTTGCAAGAAGCCAGAGCATAATGGCACTGATGTGGAGTAGAAATGACAGTTGAGGGTCGAACAAGATGCTAAAGTTCCAGACTAGCTTAGTGAGATGCAGTGGACATCCATGGATGGTGATGCTGTCAGTGTCTGAGATGTGGATTTGCTAACAGCAGCTAGTCAGTAGGGCCTCGGACTTCTTGATGTTCAACTGGAGAAAATGAGCTCTCATCCAGGAACCTGATGTTCTGATAAACATTGTATCAGGAGAGTAGAGGCCCCAAAGTTGGTGGTGGCAGAGAGATAGAGTTGGGTGTCATCTGCGCACATCTGGAATTTGACCCCATGCCAAGAATGATGTCACCAAGACGGCGCATGTACACGTTGAAGAGGAAAGGACAGAGCCCTGAGAAATGCCGCAAGAGATGAAGCGTGGCTGGAGGATAAGCCATTTTTGGAGACAAAGTGGAGACAATGTAAAAGGTGGATTTGTACCAGTCAAGTTCAGATCCACGAAAGTTGAGTTGCGAGGAGAGGCGATGGAGTAGGACAGAGTATTTAACAGTATTAAAGGCAGCAGAGATAAGGAGACAAGGTGCTCTACAGCCTCATTCTCCAATTTAAATGGTTGTTTGAACTACAGATAAGCTAATTTCATCATTCTATCTACCCCCACCCAATTGGTACTGTCATTACCAACACACTTTGGCTCTACATTCATCATTGCAGCTTGTGTAGAATACTTTCAACAGAATAAAATACTCAATCGATTTATCCACACCAAATTAGTGAGTTTATTGAATTATCAGAGAGGGATAATTAGCTTCCCTTTGTCCATGAATCCAAAACATTTGCTGCAAAGGAATGCATCACAGCCATTTCAGCTGGAGGGATAAATTCAGATTCATATTGCTCAGTTAACAAAAAAAAATTAAAAAAAAATTGCACTTATATAGTGCCTTTCACGTCGGGAAGAAGTCCCAAAGCGCTGGACAGTCAATATTCCCCTTACAACAAACACTACAAAAAAACTGCAATCAGTAAGAGAAGAGAGCTTCTGTTGGTGTCCTGGACAACAATCCACCAAATAAAATTGGGAATTCACTTCATAGATTTTATGGGACTTTGCTGTACAGTATGCAAAATTGGCTATTGCAAAATTGCCTACAGAATACAGTTACTCTACTTTGTAGTATTTCCTGTGAATGCTTTGAGAGCCCATTGTGATACGAAAGGCATTATATCAAGTGGAAGAATTGTTAAATTGTTATTATAGTAGAGTATTTTGGTCTATCTTTCATAGAACATCATACAGGCATAATGTATGAGTATATCCTGAATAGCATTTAATTCACTTTGTACAGGGAATGTTAGTGATCAGATGATAGATAATTGAACCCTTATATTTGATACAGTGCCTCACCACATTGTGCAAAATGTTAAAAAGCTCTACAAGATTTTATTGTGAAGTGAAGTGACTGCAAATGTAGGTAAAAGTTGCATTTGTTTCACTATTAGTAGCAGTTTGGCTCAGTTGGTAGCAATCTCGCTACTTGCTCAAAACTGCTGGGCTCAAGCTCCAAGTTAGGATTTTCATTATCTACACTGAAAGTCCAGAGTGGATCTCGGAGAGCACTGCATTGTTCGTCCTTTGGAGGAAACTTTAACCCAGGTCCTGTCTGTCTGTTCTCAAATGATATTTGAAAATATTGTAAAGAGAAAGGAGTTCCACCTGGTATTCTGCCTAAGAATCCTACAGATTAATTTGTTATTATTATTATTCACCTGATGACCATTTGCCTACAAACACACTTTAAACACACCACAAACAAACAAGTCACTACACTTTACTGTAAATCCTGTGAAGAGCTTTGTGAAGTGCTCCTGGTGTAAGAGGCTCTTTATCAAGTGCAAAGATTATTTATTATTATTCCTATAAGAAATACAACTCTCTCAAGATGCCTCAAGACCAGCCTAAGGGTGAAAACATTCAAAAGCGCTGATAATAGAGAAAGCCAACCCTTTCCACAGGTTTGCAAATAACAAACAAAAGCTGCTAGAAATCTCCTGGGCCACAAACATTTTATTGAAGAATTAAATATTTCATCTTCCTCCTTCAAATTCCTTAATCTATATCTTTCAGATTCTCACTGGATTCAAAATTTGCACTGAAAAAAAACTTCAAATGGGATTAACTTTTCTTAATAAGAAATGTTAATGTTAAGTCAAGACAGTACTGTTTTTTTGCATTATTAAATGATTTATTCAGCACATACAATTATATTTAGAAAAATTATGAATTCTTGTAAAGAAATCTGTTAAAAAAAAATACCATAAATTACACCTAATTTGTTTGTTCCCATCCCATTAACCTTCAACAGATTCTGAGACCCTGACCAAGTCAATGGATCTCTGCCTGAAGCCTAATCCGTGTGCATTCTTCCATTGGATTTTGTTCTTTTAAATCCAAATGCGAGCTTAAAAAACTAAAACGTTTCATGAAGTGTTATATGATGAAGTCAACAAAATCTTAAGAGTTCTTCTGTTTATATCTGTGCTAAAGAAAATTTCCAAGATGGTTTGATGATCTTAGTCTCAATATTTTGTTTGGTCAGTGGGGTGTCTTCAGAAACTGTAACCATGCTTAAAAAAGTATCCAAACCAAACTGAGAGTAACATGAATCACACCTATACATGGAAATTCCCAAGATATTTATTAGAATGGAATGTGCATTCTCTTTTTGGAGGAACCAATTCTGCTACCTAATTCCGTAAATTAATTGGTGCAAGTTGGCAAGACCCAAGACTGATTAGACTCCAGAGTGTACATTGCTGTAGCTCAGTAAATAGAGCACTCACCTTACAAGATAGAAACCTGTGTTCAATTCCAGGCAGGGTGAAAGCTTAGACAAGTTTCCTTACTCCATACGCCTAATAATAATCCCTAAAAAAAAACAATTGGTCATTTCAATCCACTACTGTTCGTAGGACACTGCTGTGCGTAATTGGCTGCTGTGTTTTGCCCACAAATAAACAGTCAATTCACTTTACAGTATATTCTGTGAAGCACTTTGAGATGTCTAGATGACTTGAAAAGTGCTATATCAAATGCAAGGATTATTACAATTATTGGAGTCTAACCAACTAAAATCAAAGAGCTTGCCATTGAAAACATTGTTTGGCAAGCTTTCTTGCTGCTTCTCCAGGTGGGACCACTCTACCCATTAGTTATTTGACTTGCAGGGTAACAGGAGTTGAGCAGGAAGAATCCCTGCCCGAGTTACTGGTCAGACCGTCCAAGATTTGCTGATGAGCCAGGATTGCTGAGCCATCATTTATGGTGCCTTAAGTACTAAAAACCTGTCTGGCTCAGGAATTGAATTTCCGAAACTGCCACGTAGGGTAGGTTAAACACTCTGAGACGCTGTCTGGCATGGAAGGCACTACATAAATGCAAGTTGTTGTTGTTGTTGGAATCTGATATTCCATTGCCAAACATGTCACCTTGGAGCCATTTCACCTTTATGAAGACCCTGCTTATCTCCTCTCCCCAAAAGGATAGGCTCCAGCCGGTTATTTGACTAGTACAGGTTTTGAGCCCTCACGAGGTGAATGGTAGGTACCAGAAATTCCCCGTCAACTCCCTGGTAGGTAAACACAATCAAACAACAAAATTACATTTGTATAGTGCCTTTCACATCAGGAGAACATCCTAAGGCACTGGAAAGTCAGTGATTCAGACCTGAGGTGGGGTCGGGATCGGGGAGGGTGGAGAAAAGGGAGGGGTGAGGGGGTGACTGATGGCACCGTAGAAGAGAAGGGTCTTGAGGTGGGACTTGAAGGAGGCTAAGGTGGGGGCGAGGCAGTGGGTTTGTGGGATGGAATTCCAGGATGGAATTCCAAACTTCAGAACAACAACTTAGCTCTTTCTCTGCTAATCATTGGGGGTTTGAATAGCAATTTGGCTGATATAAAAAGTGGTTGTGAATCTTGCACAGAGTTTGGCTGGAAATCAAAAGTAAGTGCATTCATTGGACACGTTTATGTATTGCCCAACATACTTATTGGTGCTTGAAGGTGTTCTACTTCAGTGACCCTAGAGAATGTCATTGAATTCAGACCATCCTGAAACTGTAATGAATGAGATCTCTCCAGAGATTAAAATATAATTATGTTTTCAGCCTTGAAGAACTGCATGATATGCAGGGTGTATTTAAAAATAATATAGCCTGTGAGTGTCAGCTTGCTGCAGTGCTTAATATTTTCAGAAACAGAATATGCAACTGGGTTGAGATCAAGATTACAACTACAAAATCTTTCTGCCAAAATCAGAAGCTCAGGGACAAATGGTACATTATATTTTCCAGTGTTGTATTTTTTGGCTTGTAGTTGGACATCGACATTTTCTGTACAGGGGTGAAACCGTTTGCCTCAGCTTTAAACCTAGACACATATCAAATCAATTTACATTCAGTTAGTATGGCATTAGGCAACAAAAAAATACAGATCAGCAGCATTGAGGCTGAAATAATATTCCAGGATCCTGACCAACAATTTCTGCAAAAAACTAGTCATTCATTTTATGGCTATTTGTGGGATAATGCTATATATAAATTGGCTTCTTTAGTTGCCTACGAACTACAGTCACTATTCTTTACAGTAAATCCTGTGAAGCACTTTGAGATGTCCTCCTGATGTGAAAGGGCTATATCAAATGCAAGGATTATTCATATATTGACCAATTCAGTCAAGATGTGCCCAATAGAGTACATCTTAGATATTTGTTTGCATTGTATGTCAGAAGATACGCAGTTTCTTCTGTTCAGTAGGCTCCGGTCTGCTCCATGTCTTCCTCCCGACCTGCCCTACCAACAGTCGCCGGGCTTTCAGCCTCTCTGCTCTCATGCTTTGGAACTCTATCCAATAATCCCTTCACCTTGCTCCTTCCCTTGCTTCCTGCAAGGCCAGTCTCAAGACCCACATTTTCGACCGTGCCTTCAGGTGCCATCCTACCTCTCTGCCCACCTCATCCCAACCCTGCAACTCCCCCGTCCCACATGCTCACAAGTCCTGAGCCTTGACTGTTCAGCACTTTGGGATATCCTCCCGACGTGAAAGGCACTCTACAAATATCATTTTATCATTGATTCCATGTGTATTATATAATACAGTACATTGTCCTAATTATATATTTACTCTGCACCAGTTGGTGTGCTACAATTAGCCCAAATTCTCTGAGTTAGTGATGGGAAAAAAATGACAGAGAACCTGTTCATCATCACTAGCCTATCATGGAAAGTCATTTATGTGAAGGTTGCGTAAGAGCAACTCTATGCCACATACAGCTGAATAGCTTTCCATCGCTCATTGGCTATGCTGTGTGACTAGGATTATTATATCCCAGTTAGAGTTAGCACTTTCACAAGGGAAAAATGTTGGGCATGAGAAAATACCATTCTTGATGTCTTTGAACTTCATTAAATGGTACACAGCTCTTCCTATTTAGTTCTGGTAAGTGAGAGGAGTAAAAGAGACTAACGTTTAGCACGTGCAACACACTTAATAATAACAATCCTTGTACAGTATTTGATATAGCACTTTTCACATCTTATCGACATCTCAATGCACTTCACAGAATATACTGTAAAGTGAATTGACTGTATATTTGTGGGCGAAACATATATCTTTTATCTAGAAGGAGTAGGATCTTACCCACTAGGCCATTTTATCTTCATTTTTCAAGTTTTAGTCTTATTATTGTCACCCCATTATTCGAGTATTGAAGGTTATTTCCTCTGAGTTCCACTTCAGTAGAATTTCCTACTCTGTTTTCTTTAGATGTAATGATTGATTTGGCGTGTTAAAGCTAGAAACTGGTTAGTGAGTTTCCACTTTGTTTTCCACTTTGTTTCGGTTCCCTTCATCTCACCCTTTATAGTCGTTAATAAAGGGTGAGTTTTCCTAACATAACTTAAATGATACTCAAATTGGAAGTCATTACTGCAGCTTTCTTCCATTTGAAATAATAACAAATAGTAATAATAATCTTTGCAATTGATATCACACCTTAGGAAGTCATTGAGACATCTCAAGGTACTTCACAGAATATATTATTAAGTGAAATAAAAACAGAAAACGTTGGGAACACAAACCGGTCTGACAAAACTTGAAACGTTAACTCACTTTCCTCTGATACTGCCTGACCTGCTGAGTATTCCCAGTGACTTCTGTTTTTATTTCAGATTTCCAGCATCTGCAGTATTTTGCCTTTGTATTTACTGCATATTTAGTGGGCATAATGTGGCAACCAATTGCGCAGCAGTGTCCCACAAACACACCTGGATTCAGTAACCAAATTACCTGTATTTTAATGTTAAAATGAATACTCCAGTTGAAGGCTTTAATCCAGAGTTTTCTCATCAAAGTCATTACAGTATACAATTTACTACTGGTTATTTTTATTTTGAGTAATTAATTTATGGCTGGCTTCATAAAAAAAAGGGCCCTTTATTCTCTTGTGACCCTTTTTCCATCACTTCCAGTAAAGTGCTGTGCGAAGGTTTTGTTCATATACAGTATTCAGTATTGCGACGAAAAACTCAATTGAGGGCACAGCCACGGAAAATACCTTAGGAAGACCACCACCTTAGAATTCTGAAAACTAGCTGCCAAACAATTCTCTTATTACCCTTGAAACAAATTCACTTTCTGTATGAATGTTAATTAGTTTAATCAAATAACCGTGAACTACAATCAAGCATTTTGAGATTTTTAATAAGTTAGGTGATTAGATAAGTAACTATAAATTAGTCATTTAGTCATTTACTGTTTACAAATGCAATTTTAACACAAGGAAATGCCACAAGAAATATGTATTGCATGAAAATGAGCTTCAGGTATCAGAGCAGCGAGAGATCTCGGCTTTTGGTGAGATGATCACTGGTCCCAGTGGAAGAAAGCAAATTAAAACAAATGTTTTAGACGAGAGAGATTTAAAAATTACAGTAAAAGCCCTTTTATCTGTGATCCGATCAACCATAACTTCCGTATAACTGACACCTCAAAAAAAGTCCCCATTCGATTAACCGGAATTTATCTGGCACAATGTAGTTTTAATTTTTTTGATTATTTGTGATGTTTTCGGCCGAATATCCAGCACACGCTTTAACCAGCATTGGCCAGGTTCTGCGGGCGCCGGCTAAACGGGCTTTTACTGTACATGTGGTCTTGCAGAGACTGGCTCTGCACTGAAGTAATGTAAGGAATTTTGTTATTTCTATTTCATAAAGAATATTTAGGAGCTGGAGAGGATGTAGCAAAGGGCTATTAGATTAATTCAAGAATTTCAAGGGCAGACCATGAGGAAAGATTGGCCACCCTTGAAGTTTCTCCCTTTAACAGGGGAGACTAACGGGAAACTCAATAGAAGTGCTTAACGATATGAAATGTGGATCTAGATATATATGTTTCATTGACCTCATGGTTGATTGGAATAATGATCAATATTTGAATTCTATGATAACTTGATTTTGTCCATTATCGCATATTGTGGAGTACTGTGGCTCAGTGATTAGAACACTTGCGTTACAAGCGTGAGACCTGTGTTTGAATCCAGGCAGGTCAAGGCGAAACCTTGGACATGTTTCCTTACTCCACATGCCCAATAATAATGCCTCAAAAAAAAAAAAAAAAAAAATTGGTCATTTCAGTCCACGACTGTTTGTGGGACTCTGCTGTGTGCAATTGGTTGCCACGTTTCACACACACATATACAGTCAATTCACTTTACAGTATATTCTGTGAAGCACTTTAAGACGTCTAGAAGACGTGAAAAGCACTATATCAAATGCAAGTATTATTATTATATTGAGGTAATGGGTTATTGGTCTTTGTATTTGCATTGACTGTGGAACTATAATAAAGGAAACAATTTATTAACATCCAAATTGAATGCATTATTTCATTATTAAGAAAAGTAAAATTTATTTATATGTTTGTAGGACCTTGCTTCAGCCAATTGCTGTGCATTTGTCTGTAAAAGCAATCACTACATTTGAATAATTATCTGTGAATCACCTAACAAAAGACTAGCATAAGGCACTATATTAATCGACGGTCTTTCTATTAGGTATTATATTCAATAAACAGTCATATGTTGCAACAAAAGAAAATATGAAATGCAGGTGGTTTTATTAAAATGCTGCTAGACATGTGGAAGAGACTATTAGCACAGGTGGTGAATCAAAACCGCAAATATCAAAAAAGAACAAGAAACATTTTGTCAACTAAAATGATTCAGTTATTGAATTTACACATTGATGTACAGTATAAAGGGAATCTCATGGGAAATTGGATAGGTAGACTAGATATGTAGCTTTATCTTCTGCCTGAAATTCTTACAATATTACTTATGAAAGCTGAAAAAATCCATCCAATTTGCAAAAGATTAACCCAATGTCTCCTTTAGGACTGGATTTGATCCTTTGCAATGCTCTATTCAGATTCTTTTTGATATCTACTGGACTCAACCCAATGAGGATTGGCAGGATTGACCCAGCATATATATTTGGATTACACCTATGCATGGTTGAACCAATCATAACAGCTTTTTAATACACATGTGTGAAATCCATTTAGATTAAATCATCCATGCATAACGGTGAAATCAGAACTAATTTACCTAAACTCTTATCTTTCCCCAGACAACAGTAGTCCCATAAGAGAAACCTCATCCATTCCCAGGAATTAGTTGTCACATATATCTTGTGTTCAGTGAAATTCGTGATTGTGCGAATCCTTACCTCCATTATGTTTTATTCATCCTATAACACGCAAGCATCATCTCACTTAACCTCCATGATTTACTATCAAACTGTTTATCTACTATGCAAAATTCCAGCTTGGACACAGGGCTGAGTAAAGGCAGACTGAGTGTTTTGTGAATGCTGAGTACCTGAGCCAAGCATTTGTGGACAAAGTTATTTTGTTTGAAGATGCTGCATAGAATGTGTGAAAAATTAATTATCTGCAAATTTCCAATTTTACACCATCTTGATCTCCCTCTGGCATTTTCAGTCTTCATGGTGCCCTGTTTTGTCTCCTCCAATGGCTTTTCCACCAGCCCTCGCATAGTCACATGGGCATTCCCCAGGACTCGGCCCCCTGCTCTTCACTCTCCACATCCTCCCACTCGGTGACATTATCCACAGACATGGAGTAAATTTCCCATGATGACACCCAACTCTACCTTTCTGCTTCCACCCTCAACTCCGGGACTACTGGCATTCTGACGTGTGTCTGTCCAACATTGAATCCTGGATGAGAGACAACTTCCTCCAACTAAATGTCAAAAAGACGGAAGCCCTCCTGATTGGCTCACATTAGCGCCTCCGCACCTCATGCGCTGGCAACATCAGCATTCAAGGCTGCACTCTCCACCTCTCGAAGCCAGTCAGGAATCTGGACATCTTGTTCAACCCTGAACTGTCCTTCCTACCCCAAATCCGTGCCATGATCAGTACAGCCTTCCATCACTTCTGCAACATTGCCAAACTTCGCCACTACCTCACCCCCCATGCTGCCAAAACATGGATTCATCACATCTAGGCTCAACTAGGGGAATTCTCTCCTCGTCGGCCTTCCCAGCTCCTCCCTTCACAAGCTTCAGATTATTCAGAACTTTGCAGCTTGTGTACTCTCCCGCACTAGGCTCCGCGTCATTCCCACCCTCGCCCGTCTCCACTGGCTCCCCATCTCACAGAGGGTCGAATTCAAGATCCTAGTCCTCACTTTCAAGGCCATTCACGGCCTTGCCCCTGTCTATCTCTCCGACCTCTCTCTCTCTCTATCAGCCTGACGGTCCCCTCCATTCAGCAGACTGTGGCCTCCTCCACGCCCCCTGCCCGAACCGCCCTACCCTCGGTGGCCGGGCTTTCAATCTCTCTGCCCCCACACTCTGGAACTCTGTCCCACAATCCCTTTGCCTCACTTCCTCCCTTTCCTCCTTTAAATCTGGTCTCAAGACCTCCTCTTCAACCGTGCCTTCTGCTCCCCTCCTAACTCTCCCCTCTCTCCTCCTCTTCTTCTCCCTACACTGACCCAACCCCCCCCTACTCGGTACCAACCTAATTGTTCAGTGCCTTGGGACATCCTCCCGATGTGAAAGGCGCTCTATAAAGTTGTTGTTGTTCTGCTGATATTAGACCTCAAACAACAATTTGACTTTCGTCAAAGATTAAAGCTGGTAAATAAAGGCAAAGACAACAACTCAACAGAGTCTGATTTGTAACATTCTTCACTTTGATGACCAAAAATAACACAAAGCTCAACCCATGGTAAGGCAGAGTTAATTTGGCATCTTGCCAAACAGCTCTGTGGGCCAACTTTACCTCAAACATAGTGATACAGTCAGTAAGGGCATTCACACCCAGGAATTACTCACTAAATAAGAGATAGATAGACTGGTCATATTTTTCAATGTATCAACAACAACAACAACAACTTTAACTTATAAAGCGCCTTTCATGTCGGGAGGACATCCCAAGGCGCTGCACAGGAGGCGTGTGACCCGAGCTGGGAGGGGAGTGTTTGGGAAGGGGTGAAACACGTAGGGGAGGACGAAAAATTCGGGGGGGAACAAAAGGCACGGTGGAAGAGGAAAGTCTTCAAACCGGCCTTGAAAGAGGAAAGGGAAGAAACAAGGCGGAGGGATTGGGGGATGGAACTCCACAGGGTGGGAGCGGAGAAACTGAAGGCCCGGCCTCCGATGGTGGGGCGGTTCGGGCGGGGGCTTGGAGCAGGCCAATTCCTGCTGAACGGAGGGTGGGCTTATAGGGGGAGAGTAAGTCGGTTAAATAGGGCGGGGCAAGGCCGTGTAAGGCCTTGAAAGTGAGGACGAGGATCTTGAACTCGATCCTCTGGAGGATGGGGAGCCAGTGGAGACGGGCGAGGGTGGAGGTTATGTGGTCGCGGAGGCGGGTGCGGGATAGTACATGGGCTGCAGAGTTTTGGATGACCTGCAGCCTGTGAATGGATGAACTGGGGAGGCCGACGAGGAGAGAGTTTCCGTAGTCCAGCCGTGAGGTGATGTATGCATGCACGAGTGTTTTGGCAGCATGGGGAGCAATGTTGCATTCACCAGTGATGTACGTTCACAGATATCAGGTTGTAATTTTCACTCCAAATTGTACCAAAATGATCTAGAAACATCATTTTGACCAAACACCATTCATGCAGAATTATACAGATTGGAAATGACCAAGTACTATAAATTGAAGTAAGTATCAGATGGCCAACTAGTGATTATCCCACTGGGGGGAGCAGGATGGGGGATGGGGGGAGAAGACTGGTATGTGGGGTCTCCTCGGATCTAAACTTGCTCCAAGATGGCATGTTTAGCCATGGAATGTCATAATCAAACCAACCGTCTGTGGTGGTCTTAGTAATCCAGATCCTGAGCCGGGCAGATCCACAGCAGTCCAGAGCATTGCAGGTGACAGCACAGCCAGCTAGGCTTGACAGCAGGGCTTGGATGGGCGGACAAGTGACTGGGGTTGGAGACTGTTCCCACTCAGCTCCCATGAAACCTCCAAGCCAATGCCCTAATGGCTAGGGTGAGCCTAGCTGGGCAAGCACTGGAAAAGCTTGCACGGCAGTGATTTCAATGGTAAGCAAAGTAGTTTTAGTTGGTTGGAGTTCAAAATTATCCCAAATGCACACTCTGAGGTCCCCAGGCCTTGGTTATTTGGACACCCGGCTGACCAATAAAACAAAGCACAGAAACAGGCCATTCAGCTGAACTTATTCATGCCAGTGTCTTTCCTCCACAAAAGGCCCCAATACTCCTAATCACCTTTTCTACACTCCTCTATTCCCTTCTCCCTCACGTATGCATCCACTGTTTTCTTAAATACGTTGATGCTTTTGTTAAACCACAGCTTCTGGTAGTGAGTTTCACATTTTCACTGTTCTCTGTATCAAGAAGTTCTTTCTAGTTTTCCTTTTAGATCTTTTAGTGGGCATTTTATATTTATGGCCCTCATTTTGGACTTACTAAAAGTGGAAAAACCTATTAATGTCCAGCCTTTCATAATCTTAAACACTAGTCAGGTCCCATCTCAATCGTCTCATCTCCTGTAAGAAAAGCTCCAAACTGTCCTACATTTCTTAACAGCAATACCCACTCACCACTAGTAAATTTGCACTCCTTGCAAATCTACATGGTACTCTCTCCAGTGCTGCAATATCTTTCCTGCATTATGACAACAAGAACACACAGTACTCCAAATGTGGTCAACCAAGCAGCCTATAAATTTAACATTACTTCTCTACTTTGTTATTCTGATGGTGTACCAAGGGAAAAGTTCAGGTCAACAGTAGTTTTAGATGTTTCTTCTTTTAATCTCTATACTTCATGTCCCATGCCCTGAATGTATTTTCCAATATTAATGTTGAGCTGCTCACTTGTGGGTATGAGGAATGAGGTAACTGGCTATCAACCCTCCCTTGTAGGGGAAAAAAAAGCAGTGGCGGATATATTAGCAGTGGGAGGTGTAAAGCGCAGATTCAACAGAATTATACAAGGACTTTAAGGGGTTAAATTATCAGGAAAGGTTGCATAAACTTGTCCTACCTCCAATTAGTTTAGAAGGTTAAGTTGTCATATAATTGAGATGTTTCAAATGATAAAGGGATTCCATAGGGTTGATACAGAGAAACTATTTCCTCTGGTGGGGAACCCAGAACAAGGGAACATAATCTTAAAATTAGAGTTCGCCTATTTAGAAGTGAAATCAGGGAGCAGTTTTTCACACAAAGGACAGTGGAAATCTGGAACTTTAATCGTAAAAGTCTGGTTGTTGCATCAACTGAAATTTTTAAATCTGAGGTCGATATATTTTTCTTGAATCAGGGCATCTAGGAATGTGGAGCAAAGGCAGGAGTAGAGGTGCAGATCAGTCACAATCAAATTGAATGGCAGAACAGTCTTGAGAGGCTGAATGACCTTCACATGATATTATGGCCAGAAAATGCACTGACTTTAGGACCCATAAGAGCTCTCTGGTAGTACAGTATACCAGGAGGCTAAAAGGTCAGTGGAAGTGATTAATTGTCATTGGATCAAGAGCTGTAACAATATCAGCCCCAAGACATTCAGGTAAGGTCAAAAGTTCTCAGTGGGATAAAATCTTTCTATTTGACACAAACATCAAGGATTAGGGACTGGACTGAGAGGATAGGTAACTGGTTGATCTCTCCTGAGGTTTTTAGATGTGATCCAGTTTAGATGGGGTCCTTTTTTGCCTCTTTACATGTACATAATTGATGTTTTTTGATGGAAAGTGGAGCAAAATAGGAAGGAAGAATGAATGAGGGGCTGATTGGCTAAAAGACTAGGTTAGGAAGGAAAAGAGCCGTTGTGAAATTTGATTCTGCACGTTTGATTCTTTTAAAGCCTGCAAGCTTCTGTCTCTTCCCTCTCTGTTTATGAGTAGCATTGGTGAAACCTTAGGCAAGTTTTCTTACAACAACAACAACAACATTACACTTGTATATGGCCTTTCACATCACGAGGACGTCCCAAGGCGCTGGACAGTCACTGTGTCATACCCGAGCTGGGGAGAGAGTTGGGAGGGAAGGGGAGGATTAGGAGTTCCCAATGATAGGAGGGTTATGAGGCAAGACTTGAAGGAGGCCAGGCAGGGGGAAAGGCGGAGGCACTGCGGGATGGAGTTCCAGAGGTTGGGGGCAGAGTGGCTAAAGGCTCGCCCATCAATGGTGGGGCGGATGGTTCGGGGGACGTATAGCAGACCAGAGCCTCCTGAGCGGAGGGTGAAGGCAGTTTGGTAAGGGGTTAGAAGGTCTCGGCCTCAATATTGATTTCAATAATTTTAGGCCACAGCAACTCACCTTTCTCCTCTTCTGTGACCATCTGGTCTGCCTGTTCTTTTGCAATTTCACCCCACTGTGTTTAGTGTTCCCCCCTTTTGTTTCACAACATTAACATCTCTTTAATCTATAATCTCCTGTCCTTTGTCTTCCTTGCCCTACCTCTATCTCTCTGTTAGATCTCAGAAGCATCTCCCTCGCAACATGCCCCAGTTCTGATGAAGTTTGTAAATCCGACACATTGACTCGCTTTCCTTTCTCCACAGATCACCCATGCATTTGTCACATCAATGCTTGACAATGGAAATTCCCTCCTCGTCGGCCTTCGTAGCTCTTCCCTTCACAAGCTACAAATCATCCAAAACTCTGCACCTCGTGTCCTCTCCCGCACCAGGCTCCGTGAAAACATCACTCCCACCCTTGACTGGCTCCATTGACTCCCCATCCCCCAGAGGATCGAATTCAAGATACTCGTCCCCACTTTCAAGGGCATCCATCACCTTGCCCCTTACTATCTCTCCGACCTGCTGACTCCATACCAACTTGCCTAACCCGCTCTGCAATCGGTGGTCAGGCTTTCAGATTCTCTGCTCCCACACTCTGGAACTCCATCCCACAGTCTCATCGCCTCGCTTCCTCCCTTGCCTCCTTCAAGGCTGGTCTCAAGATCCTCCTTTTTCATCGTGCCTTCTGCTGCCCTCCCACCTCTCCCCTACCCCTCCCCTCCCCTAACCCTGCCCCAACCCATATTTGGGTCCCATTCCCTGACTGTTCAGCATCTTGGGACATTCTCTCGACATGAAAGGTGCTCTATAAATGTAATTTGGTTGTTGCTGCAGATGCTGCCTGACCTACTGAGTGTTCCCAGTGATGTCTGTTTTTGTTTCAGATTTCCAGAATCTGCAGTATTTTGCATTTTAGTTATTTGGAGAGGTCATGTTTGTAGGACTACGGGGAGACAGCAAAGGAGTGCAATTGATTTGGACAGCTCTTTTCAAAGAGCCGGCACAGACACGATGGGCCAAATGGCCTCTTTCTGTGCTGTATAATACTGTGTTTCCAGCCAACAAGCATCCTGATTTCCAAATTTAGAAGCCTGCATTGCCACTGTCAGCTCTCAATGTATTCGACTGCTTTTGCATGAATATTATTGGCCCTCAATAGTATTTTATAACTTCCATCATCTACTTGAAGATGAAGCCGAGACTCAGTGCTGTTTACTGTAGCTCCCTGAGGCAAAGTGAAATTAAAAAAAGACAAAAGCTGACAGCACACGACTGTACTGAAATTCAGCGGAGTGCAAATACACAGAATCAATTTCCCTGTCAGAAACTGATATAAGCCATTAGACTTAAAATAATGGATAATCAGGGCTGAACTGCACTTGAGTGTCAGGGTCTCCAGTTGGCTTGAGGCCAGGATATCTATGAGTGGAGCAACTATGAGTTGTGTCAGAGTGAAAAATCACCAATGTAGAAACACATGGTGTGCTTCAGGCTTTTAACATTGTAGTGCAAAATCATGGGGAAATAAGATGCACATTCTGACGTACACATTTTCTACTTGTGAGGATATAATTTCTTAAAACAAGAATCGAGTGTTAAATTTGGTGTTCTCAGTTCAACTAAAACTTGGTCTTTCAAATGAAGACTGCCATGCCAAATCGTAAAACCATGAAAAGCAACTAATAGTCTCAATCTATTTTAATGCTGGCAGAAGCCTTCAATGTACTTTGTGTCCTTGATGTATGCTGACGGTTGCACGTGGATACTAACAAATTGAAATGTCATTGCCGCAGATTTATCGAAAACTAATCTGCACATGGCTACTAAAAATATAAAAGTTAGTTCCAGAATATTGTACATTGTAATTCTTGTGTAAGCATATTGGGTGTGTTTATAGAGACTCTTCTCCAGATTTCCTATGGTATTCGGAAGATAGAAAGCAGGAAGATAATATTTTCTAATGATGTAACATACAATTGTTAACATCTGCAAGAACAGAAGTTTCTGCCTAAAGCAAGTAGCATATTCTCTTCATAGAATACAGTACACACAGTTTGAAATCACACTTGGATTCCACTAAAGTGAGCAGCAATCAAATATTCTGAGACTCAGTCAAATGAAGCTGGGATACCACAATTGGTCTCAGCATCCCACAGTTAGGAACCAGGTGTCCTTTAATCCAGCAACTGCTGCTAGAATGTGTGTGGAAGTCAGATGAGAACAGGAAGGTTCTGTATATGGCTGTGACCCCGATTGGAGTAAATATTCATTGTCAACGCTCACAAATGAAAATGCAATTTGAATACATCTGCTGGAAGACAAACAGCTCCGAAGGAACCAACAACAACAAAATAACAACAATAAAATTACATTTGTATAGTGGCTTTCACATCGGGAGGATGTCGCAAGGAGCTGCACAATCAGTGTTTTTTACATGAGCTGAGGGTTGGGATTTGGGAGATGGAGGGCAGATGGGAATGAGGATGACCAAAGGCACAATTGAAGAGGAAGGTCTTGAGATGACCTTCCTCATCATGAAGGAAGCAAGGGAGGGGTGTGTTGGAGGGACTGCTGGATAGAGTTCCAGAGGGTGAGGCCAGAGTGACTGAAAGCCTGCCCACCAATGGTGGGGCGGATGAGACGGGGGATGTGAAGCAGTACAAAGTCTGCTGGCAAAGGGAGTGAGCAGGTTGATAAAGAGTTAGGAGATCGCAGAGGTGGGGTGTGGGGGGGAGCAAGGCCATGAAGGGCTTTGAAAATGAGAACCAGGATCTTGAACTGTATCCTCTGTGTGATGTAGGGTCCGTCGACATGGAAATTTTCCGATTTCAATATATAGGCTCATATCGATATATACCGATATATATATTTTCGGAATTGTTTAATACTGTGCATGCGTGCGCATTCAGAGATGTGCGCGCATTCGGAGGTGTGCGCACATTCGGAGATGCACGCGCATTTGGGGCCTATCTCCTCAGGAGGTAAATATCTCTCTCTCGCTGTGTCTCTCACACTCACTCTCTCCATCTCTCTCTCTCTGTCTGTGTCTCTCTCCTCTCTCACATCCCCACCCATCTCTCTATATCCATCCATCCATCCATCCATCCATCCATCCATCCATCCATCCATCCATCCATCCATCCATCCATCCATCCATCCATCCATCCATCCATCCATCCATCCATCCATCCATCCATCCATCCATCCATCCATCCATCCATCCATCCATCCATCCATCCATCCATCCATCCATCCATCCATCCATCCATCCATCCATCCATCCATCCATCCATCCATCCATCCATCCATCCATCCATCCATCCATCCATCCATCCATCCATCCATCCATCCATCCATCCATCCATCCATCCATCCATCCATCCATCCATCTACCTATCTACCTATCTACCTATCTATCTATCTATCTATCTATTAAAGTCTATATATTCACATCCCCCCGTCTCTCCCTCCCTCTCCCCCACCCGTCTCTCACTCCCTCTCCCCCCCGTCTCTCCTCCCCTCTCCCCCCCTGTCTCTCCTCCCTCTCCCCCCCACCCGTCTCCCTCCCTCTCCCCCACCCGTCTCTCCCTCCCTCTCCCCCCTGTCTCTCCCTCTTTCTCCCATCCCGTCTCTCCCTCCCTGTACCCCCCTTCTCTCCCTCCCTCTCCCCCCCATCACTCCCTCCCTCTCCCCCCCATCACTCCCTCCCTCTCCCCCCCATCTCCCTCAATCTCCCCACCCCACTCTCCCTCCCTCTCCACCCCCAGTCTCCCTCTCTATCCCCCCACCCCACCGTCTTTCCCTCCCTCTCCCCCCCTGTCTCCCCCTCCCTCTCCCCCCCCCCCCCCCCGTCTCTCCCTCCCTCTCCCCCCCCCCCCGTCTCTCCCTCCCTCTCCCCCACCACCCCCGTCTCTCCCTCCCTCTCCCCCACCCCCCCCCATCTCCCTCCCTCTCTCCCCCCTGTCTCTCCCTCCCTCTCCCCCCACCCCTTGTTTACCTGTACATTGTATTCGAGGAGTATGAATACAATATGGCGGCTTGCACCTTGGTCTGTGCATTGTGTATAGAGATGAGCATTCTGGGTCTTGTAGTGCGCATGTATTCGGGGTGTGCGCGCATTCGGATGTGCGCGCGCATTCCATGCTCTTGGCCCAGGAGGTTGCAATGCCGGAAACGATATACCGATAAACTGGTGCAGGAGAGAACATGGGCTTCACATCCAAGTATGTTTTGTTGTCCACCCGGAAATCTGACACATGCAAAAAAGTTTAAGAATAATGTTTAAGAATAATGAAACCATACAGAGAAGTCCCATACATGTCACCTACACTTGGTAATCATCTTGCCAGAGAGGCACACCCTGCCTCCCAAACCCTGTAGAATATCAAGCACAGGTTGATGAGAGCCAAGGCTGTGGGCACCAGAGTGTGAATTGTGGTACAGTTTTACCAGGTAAAACCAAGTAAATATCCATTGTGAACAGCTGGCTAGCTAGCTTGTCTTCCTAGGATCTTGTTAGATCCTTTGGCTTGCAGTTTAACAGAAGCCAAATAGGAATAATCCCTGCCCTGACTGAGAATGAGTCAGCACCTTCAGGAGGGAGGGCAACCATTTAGCTGCTAAGAAAGAAATCACAATATCGACTGGTCACTAAATTTATTAAGTGAGCAATCGACAAATTGACAGGTTTTAAATTTGATTTAAATCCTGATTTTACTTCATTGAAGACATTAAACAAACGCTGATTGAACTTAATAATAAACAAGGTGCATTAAACTAAGATCCAGTCTGTCCATTGAGGTGGACCATGGCTCTATTCAAAAGAGAAAAGTGTTTGCCCCGGGCTTTGTTCAACAACCTCCCAGATAACATGCAAAATTGGCTGCCGGTTTTGCCTTCAAAATATATATTAATGTACTTCACTTACTTTACAGTAACGTCCTCCCAATGTGAAAAGCACAATATCAAGTACAAGGATTATTTATTATAGATGAGGGGTTGACTCATTCTTTGTTTGAGCAGTGCTTTCACTTCCAAGCCCTTGCTATGTGTTGCGGACTAGGAGTGAATGCTCTCTCGTTCTGACTGCTGCTGTCAATCTTCACTGGCTTCACCAGCTACGGTTCCCTTCAACCACACACATGGCTCAAACACAGTTTGGGCTCTGAGTACCTCCTGGCTCCACATAGACTAGGGCGGTCATTCAGGAGCAGATGTGCTCGTGCTTCTGGTCTTTCTCCACTTAAGTGGGGAATAAGACATCTGGCAACCCAGTCTTGGTGTTAGAAACCAGCCAGGTTTAAACTATAGATATAATTAGGTTGGACAGTTAGTTTCAAAACGCAAATGTCTTCAGCAAAACAGTGGAAATTTGGCAGTAATTGGCGCTAACCTTCTGCTAATCTCTCAAACACATTCAGGTCTGCCTGTCATGTAACATCTGAACTGTCAACCATAGTTATTTTTCTGATGTTGAAGAACTGGCCTTTTGCACATTCCGCAATTCCTCTACACAATGCTACCCTGAATGAATCACACTTTAGGTTATTGTTTAGTAATGGAAAATGCAGTATTTCCCTTGCCGTAAGGATTTTCTTCTATCTTGAAAGGAAGAGATACTTTCTGCAAAGTAACAGCACATTTAAGCTCAAACATACACAAACTGTATTCAGCATATAATAATAATGATACTTGCCTTTGATAAAGCATCTAAGAAGAAGAAAAATTCTCGCATTTGATATAATGCTTTTCACGTCTTCTAGATATCTCAAAGTGCTTCACAGAATATACTGTAAAGTGAATTGACTGTATTTTTGTAGGAGAAACACAGCAGCCAATCATAAGTAGTGCCCCACAAGCAATGGTGAAATTGAAATGACTAATTAATATTTTTTGGAGGGATTATTATCAGCCGTGTGGAGTAAGGAAACTTGCCCAAAGTTTTGCCCTGCCAGAAATCGAACCCAGGTCTCTCTCTTGCAAAGCGAGTGCTCTAGCCAATGAGCTACAGAACTCCATGTCCTGACACATGTTGTTGGTGTCTGGTAGGTATTGGATTGAACATATTATCACATCATTGAAATGTGATTTACCATGAAGTGTAGAGTATGTATTTAAATGTATTGACATTTTAGGCCAGATTTGTTTCCCAAATCTTTGGGGAAAAAAAATAATTTTTCAGCTAATTAGACTATGCAAGAACCTACCATTGTTGCTAGGAGGAAATGACCTCAAGTGTATTGTGCAAGCTGTCGCTAACGTTGCTTAGAACTGCAGAACAAAATTAGCAAACAAAAATAGCAAACCTTGGGATATATACCTGACAGCAAAGGGAAGCCAGCCTCATGAAATGAGGGTTCAACAATACTCAATGTAAGAAGCAGTGACATTTTGGGCACAGTATACGGAACAACACTTTTGTACCATAGTCTCCCTCTACATCAATGGCTTCCAAACTTTAAATAGCAGCACCCCCCTCTAACTTAGCAAAGTTTTTGTTGCACCCCACCTCCTTCACACTTGGCTCCACACACTCGAGTACTCAGCTCCACCCTCACTCAGGTCTTCGACTCCACACACTCGTGTCCTCAGCTCCTTACACTTGGGTCCTCGACTCCACTCACTCAGATCCGCGGCTCGACGCGCACTCGGGGGCTCGAGACTCTAAAGCTCCACGCCTCCCGAGCCAATGGTACGCGCCCCCAAAGGAGGCATGCCCCACAATTTGGAAACCAAAGCACTAGACTATTTGCTGTAACTGAAATCTGTAGTTGCTATCTGACAGGTATTAGATTGAACACTCCATTTTTTGTCTGAATTGTTCAGTTAAAGATCCCATGGCACTGTACATAAGGACCAGGGAGTTTCTCCCAGTGACCTGACCAATCGTCCCCCAGATAAAATCAACCACACACTCAAGAGAATTGGGACATTGTTATGTGTAAATTGACTGCCATGTTTACTGACAGAATACAGTCACTACACTTTATCTTTAAGACGTTTGGATGATGTGATCAGGCACATCCCATTTTGTGAAATGTAAGGACTGTTATTATGTATAATAAGATTTAAAGGCATTAATAATTAAGATTTACAATGAATTTTGGGAAAGCAAATTTTAGAACTCAAACCATGAACTTTGAACTCCAGCTCAGCTTTCTCTGTTTAACTTTGTAGGATTTACTGCACTGAGATCTATGTTGTTTTGACCCAATAGCTGCCATTTTGTGAGTACAGTTACACACATTGGATTTGAGCTATTGTTTTAGTTATTGTCTTTGATTCCACCCATAGCATAAGAGTCTGACATTGCAATATAAGCCATGCATATGTAAGATTGCTGGTTAAAAACAATTTTAAAGAAAATTTTGATGGGTAATAAATGTTTATTTTAGCTTTATTTTTTAAATAAATTCATCATGGCCAAAATTGGTTGACATTATGCTATATGTACCAAATAAAATATAACATGTGAGGAGATTATACAACCAACTTTAACCTTTCCTCTGATATGAAATTTGATTAAAAAAACTGTAAAAATGTTTGATGATGGGAATTTTTTTTTGCAGATCTTGGTCATAATCAGAAAGTTTCCTAATTGGAAACCAGCAAGATTTAGTACCTGGTGCAATGATTCTATACAATGCAATATACATTTATATTGGGGAGGACAGGTGGGCGGGGTTATGGGGAGAGAGCCAGAGAGAGGGATTGACTTTGAATGGTTCTTTTCAAAGAGCCGGCACAGACTCGATGGGCTGAATATGCCATAAAATGTTATGATTCTATACCTCAAAACAACTATTGAAGCAGAAATCATATATGCCACACTCATGGGAGGTTCCTTGCTGAACACCAGATAACCAGGCCTGAATCCAAATAATAATCATCTTGCCATTTAGTATAACACATTTTCAAGTCAGAAGGAGACACCAAAATGCTTCACAAGATAATTTGAAAAATTGCATGACTGTGCGTTTTGCGGGCAACCACACAACCAATTTGAGCACCTTGAAGTAAATGACCACTTTTATTTGGGGATTGTTGACCAGGAGAAATTACCTTTCCTAAATAATGGTAATGGAGATGAAGAAGTGGTGGTATAGCAGTACGTGATTGCCAGGCTCATTTCCTGCTGTTCTCTGCCTGCAGGACTGGTTGACAACAACAACATACTACATTTATATAAGGGTGGAAGTATGTCCCAAGGCGCTGGGCAGTCAGTGATTTGGACCATTACTATGGGTTCCAGCAAGATTCACTGAATGCACTGATGTAATTTCTCTGCCATTTAGATTTTACATATTTTAACTTTCTATTATTTCCAGTGAATTGTTTTTATTATTTCTCTAAATGTAACATCTGAGCCTTTAACTTGACAAAATAGAATTATTTCCTTTGCCAATATTCCATTTCTAGTGCTACGTGACCTATTTTATTTCCTGACTGTATCCTGAAATGGATTTCTAATAAGAAGTGCCTCTAAAGGGCATCTTAGCATGGTGATGTTATGCCAAAATCTTCTGTAATTATATCAAGGAAAATTGGGCATTTTAGTTGTAGAAATTGGCTTTTTTGGTGCAAATTACAGTGATGACCTTTAACGCATTTGCCTCACCCCAATTGTTTTCTGCTGTTATACTTCTATTACTGTCTGTGTGGGAATGTAATTGTATTGGGAAACTGCTACTTGAGAGGTGACATCTGAAACTGTACAGAGTGTCATCTTTTGGTGTTATAAATGTTTAATAGACAGACAATCCTTCCATTACAATGGGCAGGTTCCCAGATGTATGGGGATGTCTCTGTGAAACTTTAGCTGCTACAACTGTGCAGTTTGATTGTTTGTTATCATCCTCCCAGTTTATAAACTGCTGTAGTGGCTGAACAATATATTGTCAACTTGAAGTTCTGTGTAACCAGTTTTATACAATAGTCCTAACAAGGATTTCAGAGAAAAGCACCAGACTACAAGCTCAGCAACCTTTTTAATCTGTAGGGAAACGGCAGTATTTCCTATAACAACTCGCATGTAATGTAGCACTTTTTCCAAAAAAAATATTTTTCAGAGCACTTCATAGATGAGGATATGTAATTGTAATTACATATCTTCATAGATGAGGATATGTAATTGATACCAAATAGGGGGTTGGTAGAATGAGGCTGTTGTCCAAAGGTATGATCTTAAAGTATGTTATTTTTTATGAGGGTCTTGAAGGCAATGAAAGGGCAAAGAGATTTGGGGAGAAAATTCCATAGAGCAGAGGTACAGTGGCTCTTTAAGGAGTGAGGAACAAGGACTGAACCAGATGTGGTCGCTCTCTCATCTCTGGGTCAGAAGATTGTGGGTTCACATTCCACATTGGAACTTCAGCACTTAGTTAGGTTGACTCTTCAATGAGAGTCATGCATTCCAGGAGGTGCCATCCTTCAGGTGAGATATTACACCAATGTCCAGTCTGCCAATTCAAGTACAGTCAATTTGAATGATTCCAAGATGTTTAGAAAAGAGAAAGATGTTTTTTTCCTGGTGCCATGGCCAACAATCTTCCAGATATATTGGCCATCTACTTTATTGCTGCTTGTGGGACTGTGCAAAGCAGTTGCTATCTTTACCTACAAATGCACGGTCACCATGCTTGACAATAAATCTGGCTGAAGTGAAGCACTTTAAGTTTACATTATAAGTAATATATCAAGTGCAAGGAATATTATTACTTGTACAAAGTGGGGTGTAGATTTGGTCTCCTCTCAAAGTGATACTAACCATTATAAATCAAGAGAATATATCACTACAGTCAAAATTATCTGCATTGCATGCTGTCACAATCATTTGGAAGCCAATCTCCTGGTATAAAAAACAAAATAAATTTTTGCCTTTCCTGCAATGAATCAACTGTACTAGCTGTATTAACTGTCTCTGACAGTCCTCATCAGTTCTTACACAGCTCATTTTAGCCATTGACTGTTGAAACATGCAAATTACAATGTAATCAGCACTAGTTTGGGGCATTTATGATGATTTACTTTAATGGTGTTCTTTCTCCTGTGATATTTTATCACATCTCTGCAGGTTTGCTTAAACCACTGTTTAATAGACTTGATATTTGAATGTAATTGTCAACTATCCTCTAATAAAGACTTCATATCTATGAAATTGTTTCACACGCTAATTACTTAGATTAAGTTATTCCACCAAATGTCTAGAACACCTGCAAAATGAAAATGATCCCAGATGCTCCAGCAACTTTCTTTGTCTTCATAAAGAAATGTGTGTCCTCGGGGAGGTAAGAAACATGTCCTTGGAATTGAGCTGGTTCCAAGGTAACACTTAGCTTTTGCGAGGTCTCAGGCATTATGACAAACCAGTCAGCCTGGGTCATTGACAGGACATGTAGGAGCAGACCAGTAACTGAGAGCTGAAATTCTTTTCACTCTGTTAACCCTGCAAGCTGTGGTCCGAACTGGATAAGAAGTGTGAAGATTGCCAGGCAGCACTCTGAATGGCAAGCTATTCAGTTTTGAATGACTAAATTCCAGCTGTACCCTAGCACACGCTTGAGTTTCCAAGCCTTGGCTCTTTTTGGCCAATTTGTGTCTCATACTCCCGGGAATTAGACAAACAGGGTGTGTCAGCTCCTGAGGTAAAAATGCACATTCCATTCAAGATACCGAGTAATTTCCATATGTAAGTGATATACAAATGTGAAACTCTGTCTGATTTTATACTCATAAGCCTGTTTATTTATGGGTTTCTGCAGGTGTCAGACACCCGGCTGATGGAAAAAAATGTGACCACTTTCTTTGACAATGATTTTTTAAAAAGCACATTTCAGGGCAGTTCATCCGTCTAGTTTTCTAACCTAGACTATGAACAGAATATGTCATGTAAAAACATTGTGATTGCGAAGTTTATTCCACTGATGAAATAAATAAGTCCCTTATTACCGATTCCTACTTTTGTTTATTTTTTACACTCTCTCATGGTTTAGTTAATTTTTCTTCATTGCTGTACATTTCTCCCAGTGTTGTATATTCCTCAAGCAAGGAAATTCATTAGCTGTGTGACAGAACACCTCACTAGAATAACGACTGAGAGTGTCCTTGGTTATCTATCATCCCATCAATTTTTTTCCCACAAAGGCCTTGATCAGGAATTGAAAATCACTTGTTTCATATCACTTTACAACAGGGCACTTTACACATCAACTTACTCTGTCAGCAAATGTATGTTCGTCACATATCAAACATACTCAGTGCACAAATGACTTGTCTTACAATGCTAGGATTTTACATTAGCTCCCTGAAAGCACATATTGGTTAGAAACATAGAGCATATCATGACTCATTATGGAAGGAGAATGGCATACTTCACGGCTCCACTGGTTTCCCATAACCCAATGAATCAAGTTTAGGATCCTTCCCATAACCCTAATGCTAAAGTTAGGATCATTTCACCAATAGAACATAAACATTTACAGCAAAAAAGACCATTCAATTCTCTCTGAATGTTTCGGGTCCTTTAAAAAACAATCTATTCAGTCCTATTTGCATGCCTCCTCACCTTCCCCTACCCCATACAAAAGTAAGCTGCTCCTGTTAATATATTTAGTTCCCTCTTGAAAATTAACGTGCATCCTACCTCAACCTCACCTGACAGGTCATTCCCACATCTCTGTAAAAAAAGCCTGGTACCTGTACCTGTATTTCCCTTTGCTTTTTTTTGTTAAAGAGAGATCAAGGAGAAATCAATGTTCCAATGAGAACAGGGCCCTTCGTAAAAGTGATTACCTCTGCCGTGGTGATATTATGAGTATGGGCTTGAATTTGTGACAGATTTCACAATACTCCAAATATCATCCTTTTATATAAATAAGGTACTTCATTACAGCGGCCAGGCAACTTTCTGTCAGTGCTGAAGAGGTGCTTCTTTATCAGTGACAGCTCATTTAAGACGTCATTTTTTATTTTAAAAGCCGTTTCCAACTAAATCCTGTCAGCTATTCTGCAATGCTCCCCCTAAAAAAGACAGTTTCTTATTTCAAGGTTCACTGATTCTATAAGCCTGATGATAAAATGCAGAGAAAAATTACAAATATTGATAATATAATTAAAACAATTTCAGGGGGGCAGTTTGTAGCTGTTGTCGTTCACTGCACATAAACAGAGATTGGACTAGTCAGCTGTAGCTTTACAGTGCTGAAGAGAGACCAGAGCATTCAAAAGAAGATATAACAAACTGCTGGCACTTTGGGGATTGCTGGCCACAGAAGATGTAAGATTCATGATTTAATACAAATGTTTTATCTTTCTGACAAGTAATATACATAATCGCATCAAAAATGAATACACCGGGGATTAAATAGGGAATTTTTTTTTAGTCTGTGCTACATTAGTGACCCAGACTATCAAAAGTGATTGGCAGTTTGTGAAATATATGAGCACATGTTGCAAAATTATTGAGCACTAAGGATTGATAAAACTAAAACATTTACTAGATTAAAGGTAAGAGCCATTAAGTTTAATAAAGGCTGCAAACTTTCTTTCTAGAACCCATTATTGATGTAACTCCTCTGTGGAGTCAGTATAACACAAATACATTTGGGAATTCTGAAGCTGGGGATGTGGAATCAGTGGATCAGTGCACTGCTATCACATCTGTGGGATCTGGATTGAAATTTAGGCAATCTTGTCTAACTCTCAGTAAGAAGGGGTCATCCAATGCAGCAACTCATTCACCCTTCAACAGCTTCTCCCAGTCTTTGACCTCTATATCAAGTTACTTTCCAAATCACTCACCATCCCAACTTGGATATTTATTATCATTCTTTCTTCCACTGACACTGGATTAAAATCCAGGAAATCCTTACCTAACACTATTAATGGGAATTAGGTGTGCGGGATGCGTCCCACCAGTGAGAGAGTGCTTATTCTCTGAAATTTCCATGTTTAGGTGGAATGTATAGAAATCTCAGTTTGGTTTGGATACAAAGCATAGTGATGGGTTTTTATACAGCTGACCCACTAAAAATAATAATCGAGAACACCATCATCACAAGAACTACAATACTTAACAAGCCTTCTCAGAACAAAAGCTACTGTCCAGGGCCTTGCTACATTCTCCTGATGTGAAAAGGTTTTATACAAGTGTAATTTTGTTGTTGTTGTTGCTGGTCCTGCCAACATTGCCCACTTCCCAAGTTGAGTAAACAAAGTGCAGAGTGAAATCATCTACAGTTGAGTATAAATGGGACACCATACTTGCAATGAGATAAATATGGCTGATATGCAAAATTGAAAAAATCATTATGGTTCAGGAGATAGTATTATTCTGAATTTAATTTCATGGAGGAAATAAAATCTAGAGCAAGTTATTTCAGCAATAGTGGGATACAGTAGTGGAGTATGAACATTGGCATGGACGAGTTTAGTCAAGTAGCCTATCTCCATCTTGTAATTCTACGTCACTGTGTTGGACCATCCTGGGAACTGTTTGGGACTTGCCCAACTATTGGAAAGTACAATCCTAGTCAGTTATTTAAACAAAATGTATCCCCTCTGGATTTCCCTCACCATTTACAGCCTGTTGTTGGAGAGCAATAGACTACACACAATTCATTTTCATCTGACCATGATGCACATGAACAGGGAATGCTTCCAACTGGAGCTTGGAAACCTCATCACTCAAATTTCTTATCTCAACAAGCACTAAATATTCAGTGTCAATTTTAAACAAAATAGGAACCTTTTAAATTGAATTAATTAAAAAAATAAAACAGCTGAAAACATCGGAATTTAAACCGGGCAGTAGATAGAAAAACAATTTGTGATGCAATAGTGGTCTCGCAATCCAGATTGTGGCTTCTGGAGATGTCATAATGACAACTCTGGTGGGGAATCACCCACTGCACTAACTTTATGTAAAGTGGTTTCACTTACAAGCTGAAGTTAGTATCCACTGAGCCAACTTGCTATGCATTTGATTGTGGGACCCCACAGAACCCAACATCTCATTGTCAATTTGGTGAATACCAGCCTAGCTACAAATAACCTCTTTTATTGTAGGTTACTTAAACCAGTAACCTACAATAAAAGATGATCACATCATATCACATTCTGATTCTCTGCCCCAGGGTTCAAATTCACCCCTAGCTAATGTGATCCAAGTCTCCTTGCTCCATTAGTTACTGTAAGAGTTCTAAGCAAATGAGGTTGGAGAGTCATAATTCTGTTAACAATGTGTGTGAGGGGGGTGGGGGAGCAAAGAGGGGAAGGGTTCCACAATAATTTTCATTGGAATATTTCCAAAAGTGGAATGTTCGCATCACACAGGCATAGAGCAGGAGTGTGTGTTCTTCAAAGGACGTGGCTAAATCAGATCGGTAGAGAAGATGGTTGATGCCAGATCTGACTTTGAATATGAAATTGTCCTATTCCTCAAGACTTGATCTGCATAATTAATAATACTGTATTATTCTAAGTATCATGGACTTTTAAAGTGCATAAGATACACCTTTTTACAACTCAACAGTTATTTTTAAAACAAATATATCAACTAATCAAAACATATATAAATAAATTGCACTTTCTTTTCACCAAACCTGAACTGCCGAATGTTCCCAGTGATTTTTGTTTTTGTTTCAGTTTCCCGGTACCTGCGGTATTTTACTTTTTTTTGTATATAAATTAGATGCATTGCAAATCTGTAGAAAATTAAAGCTTGCATCACATCCTACATTTTTCCCCTCATGATACCTAAATTGTAGATGGTGAAATTTATAGACTACTTCTGCATGCCAGGTTGTCATTAAATGTTATATAAATTATGTTTTTTGTAAAAAAAATCATACTAGATCTAAACTCAGCTACAGTTTGAATGAAAGATTCATTAAATTGGAAGCTGCCTATATAGCTCTCAGGTTAGCAGTACTAAAACCCATAGAAATGAAACTTTCACTATCAAGATCATTTTACTAGTTTAATTTTGTAAAATCAAAGTGAAGTGAGATTAGCAAGGAATTTATTGCTTTTTGTTCAAGAGAACTTTCTGATAGAAAGTGACAAAAATACTGAATGATTACAACTGATTCACTAGAAGTTTTATTTTTCTGGTGGATTTTCCCCTCTTTGTATAACAATATAAATATGTGCTCAGTACTAATGTACTGTATAGCTGAATGCCTGTCATAAAACGGCTGGTAATGTGAGTTGTCACATCATTGCAATTCAACAGTGTTTCCTGCGAATTTCTGCCCATGACAGAAGACACACACTGTTTGCAAACCGCGGAATTCCGTTGGTCTTCATCATTTTGTACAAATGAATGCGCTATTGTTGCAATCAATAACCTTGAGTGCTCAGTGCTATTTTAAGCAATAGTAGTACACATTGTTCCACGCTTCAGTTATAAAGATCTAGTTATGGTTTACCTTTCATTAATCAACTTCCTCCTTGTCCTTGAGGTCACATAGCTAGTTAATATAAGCATTAGGAAGAATTATACAGGAAAACAACTATTGACAATGAGAAGCTAATGTTAATCAATATTAAAATGTATTGATAAGTGTGGATTGTTGCTGGATTACATCTTGTATTTCCATTCTATTCTATCAGATTCATTCTATGAATCTGAGATTTTCAAAACCTACATGGTCACATTTTACGGTAAATCCGTTGAATTGCTTTGAGACGTCCACCTGACGTGAAAGACAAGGATAATTAATTATTGATGAGCCATCCACCTGACATCAAATGCAAGGATTATTAATTACTATTGTTGTTATTATGACGTTGCTTGTGTCCTTGCACAATCTCTCCACTCCAGCAACTACACTGGAATCACAAATGATCTGCAGAAAAAAATGTCACTTTAACAGTACCCTCAAGGCATAATCTGCACAGTGCCAAATAAAATGTTGAAATTGCACTAGTTATTCAACTGAAACTAAAGGAGCCATTTTAAAACATGGAGTATTTAAATTATTCAGAGAAATCACTTTTGGACAAGAGTAAACTCACACATGTCCCAGAACCAATGTAGGTTTCTGCAGGAATTACTTTTCAAATCTATTCAAACAGCAGGAAGAAATGTGCATTTAAATGCACCCATCAGTGAAGCTGAAGTACACTTGGGCAGATATTTCTTGAACAGTAAAGTGAATAAACCTAACCAACTGTTTCTGTTAAAAGATATGCATATTAGTCAAATTGTCTTAGAGTTTTTAACAATCTATAATAAGAAACAAATATACATACTATAGATGATAAAACAATCTGCATCATACTTTGGTATCTTCACTGCATGACAATCAGATTTTGTTAATTATGGAACTCAGGCCCCAAAGTATATTTATAATAATAGAAGTGAAACAAGTGTTGTGAATACAAAATACTTTTACAGATGGTATATTTCCTTTCCACTTCTGCACTCCTCCTCTGAAGCCACTGACTGATGCCACTGTGTTGGTACATGGAAGAATTCCCATCAAAATATTGAAAAGACTTTAGGAATAATTACTGTGGAGTGACTGATTTTGTAGGTGAATGTTATTACCACTATGCACAAAATGTGGTCCCGAAAACAGCCATAACTATATTCCCCAGTGGGTTTTCAGCTTTAACATGAGGAAATCTAACCTTCTCTTTCTGAATCATTACGGGATCTTCAAAGTACACCTGAAGAATATGCAGAAAGGACACATCATTGATTTAACACACCATTCCAAAAAGTGGCACCTCGGACAATGTACCATTTCCCCAATATAGCACTGGAGTGTCAGCCTATACTTCTTTATAATTCAAGACCCTGGTCCTCACCTTTAAAGCCTCCATGACCTTGTCCCACCCTACCTTTGCAACCACCTAGCCCCCTACCAACCTACCCACTCCCTCCGCTCAGTTGGCTCCGGACTGCTCCATGTCCCCCCAGTCCCCCACCCACCCGCCCCTCCATCTGGAATTCCATCCTGCAATCCCTCCATCTCGCCCCATCCCTAGCCTGTTTCAAGTCTCGCCTCAAAACCCCTCTTCAGAGCTCCCATCGGACACCTGGCCTCCGCTCCTTTCTCACCATCGTCACCGATCCTGACCCCTGCTCGGATCTGAAAAACTGACTGTCCAGCGCCTTGGGATGTCCTCCCAACATGAAAGGCACTATATAAATATAAGGTTGTTGTTGTCGTTTAGTGTCCTAACATGGGGTTTGAATCAACAATCTTCTGATCTGGAGGCAATATTAAAAACTGGGCCAAGCTGACACCCAAACTGGCAATCTTCCCATATTTTCTTCAAGAGGTCAATCTTCATACAGGAGCCAGACACAGTGCCAGTGGGCTATTTGACAATTATCATAGATGATCTGATATCACCTAAGGTCATGCAGGAGGTATGAGATAGTGATTTACATCACCCTCTGCCGCTCCCTCCTTTATAGAGTGAAACAGGCATCCATTCATACATTTTCAGGACGCTCTTTGGTTACCCATCATGCAACCATCTGAACATTAGATGGTTGCACACGTATTTACAGTTTTGGGTGCAGTCATGTTATTTGATGTGGGTGCTAGCACAGGAGTGGCTCTGGCTAGTGTCAAGTCCCATTTGGACTTTGCTGCACTTGGGCCGAATTTCAGTATGTCCCACAGTACGTACCATCTGATCCTAGAGTGCACGACTCTGAGGCAGGTTTTGGGAGCCAGAGACCCTCCTTCACTGAGTTGATGATCCTCCAAGCGCACCTGACATGCCCTCACAGCGGGTCCCTAGGAACAAACCGCGAGAGCAGCCAGTTCATCTTTTTCCAAGCTGCCTTCACGTACCAACACTCTAGGAAGAGGTGGTCTCTGGAGTCTACTCGACTCTGTTCTTGTGGCTGTCCTTGCTATTCTTGTGGCTATCTTGCAGAGCTTGTATAGAACCTTGGTGTCTTGTTCAGCTCTTAGTCACAGCTGGCCTGAGGGCAGTGCTGACTGAACAAGCCCTCGTTCGTGCCAGAAGGCCCATCTCAAGACCAACCAGGTTGTGCCCCGATATTTGTTCGATTGGGCCGCATGAGGTGTTATGCCAAACTTGGCTGGCAGTTTCTATAGGGAAACCCCCTGATTGGGATTGCCCTCTTCCCCCTTTACTGTACAGTATTTAGAAATTTAAAGCACAAAGGAAAGCCATTCAGCTCATTCTATTAAACTATATAAATATCAGTCTGGTATCAATATTCTTAAGCATCTGGATGGGATTCTGCATGTAGCAAGCTGAACAAATACATCATAATTTTTGGTTGAAACTTACTCACACCTATTTTGATAAGGTATTCTCCAAACCAAATAGCATTTGTTTTTGTTGAAACTGTCATAATTGGCATTTCATCATAGATAGGAAGAATGATCTGTGCATTTTTGCTGTCCTCGTTAAATCTATGGGGTTCCAGGACGCTGACGCAAACTCATGTCAGAACTATATTGAATCACGCAATTAAAATTCAATAAGCAGTAGAAGATGTGCTTAGCACTATAAAACACACAGGCCTGAGATTTATGACATTTTGTAACAGATTTGATATGATAATCATCGCTTTGAATTTATTATAAATGTCACATGTTTCACCCCACAATAGGCAAAGCAGTGGCTCATTCGACTGTGACAAACAGTCGACCAAGAATAATCCTCACCCCCATTATTTAAATATAAATAGCCTAAATCAGTAAGTGTGAACTATTGGGTTGTGTGAATCTTGGCATAACATGATGGTACAATACAGTCTGCCTGTTTTGAGGCAGTGATGTACTGTGGTGTATGCCAACTCCTGTAGAATTATACCAAACAAAACCTATTCCAGAGTTCACATCATCATTGTGTGTTATCTTTAGTTAACCAGATGTAAAGTGCACATTTCAATGAGATTTATATATAATTTATTTGTTATTCAATTTTGTTTCATAGTGAACTCTTTGGTCACTTTTCACTTTGCGACCCCCCCCAGTCCCATGATGTTCCCATGATGCCTGCCTGTCAGACATCAGGAGCTGGATGAGCGCAAATTTCTTGCAGCTGAATGTTGACAAGACAGAGGCCATACTCTTTGGCTCCCGTCAACGTCTCCATTCGCATGGCTCTCACCTCCTCCACCTTCCCCATCTGCTCCTAAGACTCTCCGAACCTGTGCACAACCTAGGCGTCAGATTCGACCCACAACTGTCCTTCCTCCCCCACATCCGGTCTATCATCAGCACCACTTTCTTCCACCTCCGACGGATCACCCGTCTCCAACAATACCTCACTCCAAAAGCTGCTGAAACCCTGGTCCACGCCTTCGTCACCTCACGGCTGGACTATTGCAACGCCCTACTCGCTGATTTCCCCTCCACCACAATCCATAAAATCCAACTCATTCAAAACTCTGCCGCCCACATACTCACCCGCACCAAACTTCGCTCCCCCGTTACCCCAGTCCTTGCCAGACTTCACTGGCTCCCTATAGAGAGGATCGACTTCAAGATCCTCACCCTTGTCTTCAAATCCCTCCACTCCTCAGCACCCCACTACCTCTCTGACCTCCTCTCTCCTCAAACCAACTCCCGTTGCCTTCGCTCCTTTGGGTCTGGCCTGCTCCATGTCCCCTGAATCCTCCGCTCCACCCTCGGCGGCCGTGCCTTCAGCTACTATGCCCTGAGGCTCTGGAATTCCCTTCCTCACTACCTTCGCCTCGCCCTCTCTTTTCTCAGCTTCAGGTCCCAGCTGAAGACCGTTCTCTTCGACCGCGCCTTTGGTCACCTTTCTACCCCTGCCCTTGGCTCGGTCCTGGGATCCGCTATTGGGAAGCGCACTGAGACGCCGTCCGGCGTGGAGGGAGCTATATAAATCAAGTTGTTGTATCCTCGCACGAGTCGTCAAATTGTAGCAATAGGCTTCTCAAAAGATACTCAGCACTCGTAATGTTTTTTTTAATGTACTTGGATATGGTGGGACATTCCATATTGTACTATTGCAAGAGACCACAAATTGAGAATGCAGCGATGAAGGTGGGCAATGTCATGGAGGAGGGGAAAAAGTAGAGTGGGTCAGAGCACAAATGTGAAGTTTAAAGGAAACTGAGAGTCAAATAAGACACCAAGGTTCTATAGAGGCTCCACAAGTTGCTGTATGCATTCACCTACATGGATTCTCCCAGTGCCTGAGATGAGAAGGCCCTGACAGGAGAGTCCCTGTCTTCCCAATGTTTACTTGAAGGATGTTACAGGAAACGTGAAAATGTAGAAATCTACAGTGCAGTCGGAGACCATTTTGCCCATCAATTCCACACCCTCTCACAAAGTAAGGAGATCACTTTAGCCCCTCTGCCTTGACTTACCACCTTACTTTTTCAAGCCCCTCTCTTTCTTATGCCTGTCTGCTGCCCTAGAGTGTCAACAGGTGCCATTTGTACCACACTAAGCAGCAGGGTGTTCCATATTCCAGCCACTAGAGGTGAAAATAACCCTCCTTTTGCTATTCTTGTGGCTATCTTGCAGAGCTTGTGTAGAACCTCAATGACTCTTAGTCACAGTGTGTCCGAAAAGCAATCGGTTGGGAGAGAGATATTCCTGGAATCACGGGTGAAGGCAAAGACAAAGTTAAGTGTCATCCGAATACATGTAGAAATTAACCCCATGTCTGCAGATGACATTGCTGAGCGGAAACATGTAGATATTAAAAGGAGAGAACGAGGATAGAGCCCAGAATGGATAAGGATTTGAACCAGCGAGTTCCTGGTCCATAATCCATAGCTCTACCTTCTACACAATGGCTTAAATGAAACAGAATAAAAGCTTCTCAGAGCAAAAACAAGAGAATGGAATTAGAATGAATAGTTTAAGGGGATCGAGCAGAAACAATGGCCCAAATAGCTTCCTTCCTGTGCTGGAAATGCTTTATGATTCTATGATTTAGCGTGGGTGTCTGAATCTATTATCTGATGGAAAGAACGCTAGATCAGATTAAAGGTTACTGGTTGAATATTTTAGACTCAGTTGTGGAGAAACCAGTCTCTGTCTGCGCTCCTGTTGACTAACATTGTGTGGGTGATTCACATGAGCATTAACACAAAAGATTATTTACTGTGGATTTTCACATAATTTAATAAGCAGAGCCCTTACCACTCCTTTGTATTAATTGATATAACAACAAAAAACAACATATTGTACTTTGGGCACTTCATGGTGAAACTTTGGGATGTCCTTCCAATGTGAAAGGTGCTATACGAATGTAATTTTATGTTGTTACTTCAGATGAGACTCTCAGGTGCTTAGATGCAGAGTTAAATTATCTCTCCATGTTCAAAAATTACTATCTCAAATGCACAAATGTGACAATTCCATTTACATTGCTACGCAAAACATCCTGATGGTCTCTCTGAGCAACACTGCTGCAGTGAGATAGTTTTACTGCTGTAATTTCACAAGACTGAAGTTGACTTGCACAAACTAATTTAACTGAAAACTCTTAAAGCCTCCTGACATTAGAGACACTGATGCCATTAATGTGATTTGGTTTTGCATTCAGGTCCCAGGAGTGAAAGAAAAAAAATGAAGATTTTTTAAACATAAACATAGCTTGTCCAGTAGGAAACAATGTACATTTATTAGTGTTTATTATTTTGCTAATAAAGCAAATAAATTATTTATTGTAACTTTCAAGCACAAGGGATACAAATTCTATTCAGAATTATGTGTAGTGCAACAGAATGGGAAAATCCCATCAGTGGCTGAAGTAACCAAATCTCTGCGAATATTGCTGAAAGGAATGTTTACTCACAAGTGCTCTGAGGTGAAATGCTCAACACTAAAGCAGTCAAGCCTTTGTTTTGTAATGTATGCTGCTGCTGGTTTGTGGATGCTATCTGATTTGATTGCCTATTTAAGGGGTGGTAGGAAAGCGTTTGACCAGCTGGGAATCAGAAAACAAGAGTCAATGCAATTGAATACATGAAAGAAAAAAACAACCAAACCTTATAAATAAAAAAAACTTACTTGACAAAACATTGCTTCAATTGCTCAATCGGCATGCTTCTGTTTTTGGATGTAGCTTGGGCTTCTTCCCAAGTCTCAAACTAATCAATACATTTAATAATCATGAAATAATTACCAATTTGCTGGTGCTTGCAAGTTTTTTTTAACCCCTTTAGATATACAGTCCAGTCAAATGCAACTATAAAACAATAATAAACAATTCCTTAGAAATTGTGAAAATAATACACAAAATTAGATAGAACTTGGCATTACAAAGTTGATCTATTAGCTTAAATGGAAATAAGAGTTATTGATGAGACAGCACCTGCAATGCCACACTAATCACACACTTTACGCAATAACCTTGTGCTGATTTAAAGTAGATAAATTGCATATGGATCATGTAATAGGGTAAATACCGAGATGCTTTAGATGGTAATAATCACAATCCTTGCAGTTGATATAGAACTTTTCACATCTTATTGACGTCTTCAGAGAATATACTGTAAAGCGAATTGACTGTATATTTGTGGGCGAAACACAGCAGCCAATTGCGCACAGCACAAACAGTTGTGGATTGAAAATAACCAATTTTTGTTATTGTGTTTTTTTTGGATGGATTATTATTAGGCATGCTAAGTAAGGAAACTTGCCCAAGGTTTCGCCCTGAGCTGCCTGGATTCGAACATAGGTCTCACACTTGCAGGCGAGTGCACTAACCACTGAGCTACAGGAGCTCCACTGAGTAACTGAGAAGACAGAACGTAACACATTCAAACTAAAATAGGCAAAAGTATTCATTGGTCAAACTGCTGTTTTCAATCGTAGCCTTCCATATAACTACAAACATATTATTTATCCGATTACATTGTGCCATACTAGCACTTTATCTAATTACATTTTCCAACCGATACTATCAAATAATAATAAAAGCTGCAAAATATTTACTTAACATTTTTATGGATCTCTGCAAGCTCTCTTGATATGTACCAAAATTTGGCAAGAATATAACAATACAGTAGTTGTATGAATTAATATTTCTGTTTGTATCTGTTATTAGTCATTCTGAAAGAAAACTTAGCTCAGTTCACATAATTACATAGAATTACAAAGTCTGTTACAACATGGAAACAGGTAATTTGGCCCAACTATTCCTTGCTGGTGATAATACTAGTACTGTACTGCTACAAATAACAAATAAAAATAATCCTTGGATTTCACATCTCGCCTTTCATATTGGAGCCCATCTCAACTTGCTTAATTTAACGAACTGTAAAGAGCAACTACACTGTTTTTAAGAGGCATACATGGCAGTCTATTTGTGCACAACAATATTCCTTTCTACCTAATGTATGTAAATTTCTTCTAAATATATTGATACTTTTAGGTTTAACCACAGCTTCCCACAGTAAGTTCCATATTCTTACCATGCTTTAAGTAAAGACGTTCCTTCTCAACTCAGAAACATCAATAAATTACTATTCTGTAATCTACTTTCCAATCCTATTGCTCTGACTCAGGCCGCACTTCAATATAGTTTTCAGGTTGAGAAAAAGGAAGAAAACTGGTGATTTGCTGTGACTATCCCTCACTGATGAGAGAGCCAGTCAACCCAATGAAAGTCAAGGTACTACAGTTTCATTATATTTTTATAGTACAATACTATATTTTTATCTCCTGCTTTTATATGCATAAACTATTCTGCTTACAGTATAAAAATTAATTGCCGTTTCCCCTTTGTTTAACAATTTTCTTTGGGGATTTATTTTAACATTCAGCGTTCTAATTGTAATTTGTGCTCACTTATGTGTTATCTCACATGGGTCATCAATACATTCCAACGCAATATAGAATTCATGTTTGTCTTGTACTGCGTAAACAGCTTTGCATTTTATCATGTACAGTGCTTTTGTACCAGAGCTTTTTAAACTCTGTAAATATTAATGAAAATAATTTTTGCTCATTTTCTGAAATGGACAGTGATGTTTTTGATATTTTAAGCTACAACGACATGCAGATGTTTGAGGGGCAGCAGGTATTTGGGGCAAACTGAGTACCGAAGCGTTATCTAAACATAGTCTTATTTAACTATCTGGATATGGTGCTGCAGGAATCAGAACTGAATGTTAAGGAACACAATACTCCCCATTGCCTCTTTATTTTAGTTATTATGAAAGCTATTTAGTCTCACTGATCACTGTGCTTGAGAGGGTTAAGAATTCCATTGGTTGCAATGGAAACGCATAACTCTGAGCACTAAGTGAACTGCATTTTAGTTGAAGAAAACAGCAAAGACCAGATGCAAAAGCTTGATCCAAATTGTGATGATGATTCAGAGAAATTGTGGCTTTCACTTCTAATCAAGCATCTCCCGTAAATGGCACATCACCCAGCTACCATGGCAACCAGGGAGACAAATCTCACACATTCTCATCAGCAACCTGGATATTTTTATTTTAATACAACTCAGATGCAGCTTTGATGCATAATATCACATTTAGAATGTTATATGTTATAACATTGCTGCAGGATTTCATGCACTGCATTACCAGACCATAACATTTGATATTGGGATGGATTATAAAAGTGTGCATGGGTCCGAGTGGGATAGAAGTCAAACAATTTGCAGAATCAGTTATCATTCCCCACTCACTCAATATGCAATGCTTCTTCACTCAAAAATCCTCTGTCAAAGTATCAGGAGGACTGATTACATATGCAAGGACTGTGTTACAATAATCAAAAGAAGAACATACTCTGAAGTTTATTGTAACACACAGTCTGATGTCTGAATAGGCAAACTGCTTGTTCCTTTACTTTTACATAAAAAGTCCACAAGAAGTAACTCACTAGAAGGGGGTGGGAATAATTTGCTTGCTGATTGCCCTGAGTTAGGGAATGTTGAATAATAGCAAACTAATTTGTGTTTTATTGTAAACTGTGAACATGTAGGCACATGATTCTATTTGTGAAACCTGTTACAACATTCTTACAACATGGATTAAAAGATGAGTTCGTGAAAATTTAAAAGGCGGAATGTAAAAGTGAACAAAGACTTAAGTCACCCCAATATTGTCAGTTGTTAGCACCCTTGCCTCCGAGTCAGAAGGTAGTGGGTCAAACCCTATGTTGGGACTTGGAACTTGTATAATCTAGGCTGGCACTCCAAAGCAGTGCTGGGTGTGTTGCATTGGTAGAGGTGCTGTCGATCAGGTGAGATGTTAAACCAAGTTCCTGTCTGCCTGTTCAGGTGGACGTTAAGGATCCCATGGAACTATTTGAAAAGAAAACGAAGTTTCTCCTGGTATTCTGGCCAACAATCTCCCTAATAAAATGGATCAATCACTTAATTGTTGTTTGTGGGGCGTAAATTGTGCGTAAATTGTCCGCCGGGTTCACCCACAAAAACACAGTCATTTCACTTTACAGTGTAAAGTGCTTTGTGACGTCCTTCTGATGTGACATGTAATATAAAGGTGCTGTAATGAATATTATTATGATTAAACAGGAGATGCTTGATGGACAGTCACACCGCAGAAGATGAAAATGATGATTGCTGTAAACTCACTGGCAAACGTGTAGGGTAGCAAATCCAAATATCACAAAGCAGAGGGTTGAACTATGTCATGACATAACTGACATTTATAGGTTACCAAGTCATAAAATGAGTTGCTCAAAATGATTTTATTGAAGCTACAATTAGCTGATCTCTCAGGTTTTAAAGAAAGTCAAATGAAATAAACCCAGATACAGAATAGGCCATTTGATTCCTTAAGTATAGATGTAAAGCCATTCCCAAACATTACAAAACAAGGTTTCATTTATTTATTTTCCCCATTTGTGTTTTTTTTGTTGAAAAGCTTTAAGAATACGTTTGGTTTAGTGGTTTAGTGTGTGCACTCATCAGTTTTTCCAATTTATTATTTGAAAGATTCATTGTCATCAAAATACTCTGTTTACAATGACTTAAATGAGTCACCAAATAAATGTATAGCCCCCCAGCCCCCAATCGAAACTAGCACGTACTGTTTGCTAGCTTTTTAATTCTCTGAAGCAGTTCTAAAATTAACAGCAACAAATTCTCTGTGGATTGTCTGGTGTCCAACATTCAAGGTGATATGTGTTTGACAGTGTCCGGAATACTGTACCACAAGCACCAACTACTTCATCTTAAAACAGTAACACAAACCAACTCTTTTAGAGGCATCCTGTACATTTTTATGAACTTTATTCTGACATTCACTTTGGCTATGAGTTTTTTTTGTAGTTGAATTTCTGAGATATTGCACTTTGATTAAACGAGTTGTCCATTCAATTATTGACCTGTATACTCCTGAGAAATACACTAAAAGCTGCCTCTTAAACAACTCAGGGGTTCTTTGAGAAATTACTTCAATCTTGTACTAGCATTTTGTTATATATGCTCTGCCGAATCTGATTTTATACCCGGGTTAAATGTTTAATTTCTACATGACATAAGTTTTTCTTTGGTGACACCGTGAGTATTAACATGGTAAGTGGTGAAAAAGCCAAGTCCAATCTTGCAAAATAAGTGCCAGATCTGCTGCATCTATTTGAGCATTGAATCTCTGAACATTGATGAAGCTCAAAAATTGCAGCAGAACAACAGTGCAGTTTTCAGTGCGGGTCTATTTTACTCATTTATATGAGTTTTTTTAAATGTACCAACAGGGTGCAGTGAATGGAGAATACCTTGTATTTCCAACCATCTCCTCCCAGGCAGTGTTCATAATCTGCCGTCAAACACAATAACCAAGCTCACAATTCTCAGCATTAAAAATAAAAACACACGTTGAAGAGGATGACAGAGCTACATAAAAACCACACGATCATAACAAATCAATATTTCACAATGAAAGGCAGAATTAAATTAAAAATAAAATCAAACAGCATTATTACCTGTGTTTAGTGAGCCTGTAATAAACCTGAAGATGTACTGGGCAAACTTCAGGATTTCACGCTTACACCTTTTCCTACAGCCACTCATGCTATGCTGCAATAAATTCTTCTTGCAAGGATGAAGACAGGACGTGACCACTGAGGAGTAGTGTCTATGACAGAAAACTTGTTTCACAGTTCAGACTGCAGAATGCTGTCCCACTTGCTTCGCCTCGTGGAGATAAAAATCCTCTTGATTTCCCTCAGATGCCTGTCAGATAAATTTTCAGCTCGTGAAGCAAATATAAATTGCTCTGTCCTATCCTTGTCTTCTTTGTAAGGTCAGCTGTGACAGTAAGCATTGGCCGGCTAAATCTGAAGGTCTACAGTGGATGAGAGCTGCCAGTGTAGCTGTTCACAATCGAAATGACTCTCACACAGCATCTGTAGATATTCCATCCTCACAGACCATTGACTAGGGGGTGGGGCCTGCATTGCCAGCAGAGCTTCTGAAATCTGTCCTCATCAAAGAATGAGCATGGCAGCAGGTGATAAGGCAGTCATGTGAAAGATGGCTTTATAGGTAATTAACACTTTACACTACCGACAACAAACAATACAAAGCAATAGACACTGCCATAGAAGGTAGGCTGAAGGATTGCAAACAAAATGCAGCCAGAACCTAATAAGGTCACGGTAGTTATAGGGAACATTTTAAAAGTCACATTTCCTCTCCAAATCACCTTGGTGTATCCAAGGGGGTAGGGGAGCAAGACTAAACAGATTATTTATTGCTTTAAATAATCCTGTCCCTGTAAAGTGATTATATCAGTTTAGTTAACTTGAATTGCTTACGGTAAAGATGTAACTGTATGCTGGTGGGTTGCTGCACCACTTCATAAAAGTACAGCGGCAGGTTAAGTGCAAAAGACCCTGACAGCCCTGTTATTTGCAGGCATTGCTACCTGAATACTAATCACTGTGGGTGTTTGTGGAGTAGTCGCCTCATGATACAGACAAGTTGTTCCCCAAAGTGAAAGTCCAGCCACAATTATGTCAGCCGTCTACTAACAGTGTCCTTGAGCAGGGGCTACAAGGATTCATTTTTCACAGAGCAACCCAAGGAAAAGTGTACTGCAGCGGGCACAGTGTTTTATAACCTGCTGGCCATCCCTTGTCTCCTGATTAAAATTTCGAAATGCAGGAGTTCTGTGACATCAAGAGTAAGTGATCTCAGGGTCTGACCTTTCATGTAATTCCATTGCCAAATGGTGGGGCAAGGAAAACAGTCACCGATAGAAAGTAATCCTTTAATCCATGCATTTGATATAACGCCTTGTCATATCGTTGAAATGTCTCAAAGTGCTGTATGGACTATATTAAAAAGTGGATTGACTGCATATGGTTTTGTGGGTGAAACACTGCAACCAATTACGCACAGCAGTGTCTCACAAACAATCATGGATTGAGTGACCAAATTTTAGGATGTTGATGACATGAGGCTTGGAACAGAAAAGTCCAACAACAACAACTTGGATTTATATAGCGCCCTCTATGCCAAACGGCATCTCAGAGCGTTTCCCAATGACGGATCCCGGGGCCGAGCCAGGGGATGTGGAAGAAGTTGACCGAAAGCGCGGTCGAAAGGAAAGGTCTTTAGCCAAGACCTGAAGGTAGGAAGAGGGGACTAGGCGAAGGGAGTGAGGAAGGGAGTTCCAGAGCCTCGGGGCGAAGTGGTTGAAGGCACAGCCGACGAGGGTGAAGCGGAGGATTCGGGGGACAAGGAGGAGGGCAGACCCGGTGGAGTGAAGGCAACGGGTACTGTTTTGAGGAGAGAGAAGGTCAGAGAGGTAGGGAGGTGGAGAGGAGTGGAGGGATTTAAATACAAGAGTGAGGATCTTGAAATCGATCCTCTCCGGGACAGGGAGCCAGTGCAGTCTGGCAAGGACTGGGATAATCGGGGCACAGAGTTTGGTACGGGTGAGAATACTGGCGGAGTTCTGTATGAGCTGGATTTTGTTCTGTATGAGCTGGAATAGTAGCGGAGGGGAGACCAGGGAGGAGGGCATTTGAATAGTCCAGTCATGGAGTAAATGCTAGTTTTCCCTCAACTGTTTAATACATTGGATGAAATCTCAGAATTAGCAACAAGATGGGTCAAGCATTTCATCAAAACACAGTTATAAATTAAACTTGTTTTAAAAATTATCTTCAATGAAAAACAATGGGTTAAAACATTCAACAGTGTCTATGATGTTTTAAGGCTGCCCATAGACAAGAATTTATATAAATTGTAGGATTTCCCTTGGGTGGTATTAGTGGCCCAACATTTCTCATGATCTTAGCTTTTAAATCATTGTCTTAAAATTCTTGAAAAATGTCTCAGAGTCAACATTAATTTAGGAGCTGGTTTTCTGCAGTGTTCAGCTCAGCTCAAAAATAACTCCAGAGAATGGATTATTGGCTAGTAAATGTTTCTCTTTAGAGGTTTGGCTGGTGGTTCAATTCCAGCATCGTATTAGTTTTGTGTGGGAAATGAGCATGTGGTACAGGCAATCTGTAGGGTAGGCTTCTGACCCAGTGGCTGTACTGTATATCTCTGAGATCAGACAGTCCAGCTCAGGCTCCTTCAACTTATGGTCAGGTAAAACATAAGAGGGTAAGCTTCTGCCGGTTGGTAACTTTACAACCCTTGCCAACATATGTGATTTCTAAATGCTAGCCATCATGATGGGAACATTGATTTTAAACTAAATATAATCCTTTCATTTGTTAAATTGTTGTGTATTGAGTGCAGAGAATCACACCCATAGTTTTGGATTAGGAAAATTCATAATTGAAATCTAAACCTAAATAAATATGAACAATTATTGTAATTCAGAGTTAATGAACAACCATAGCCTTTAAGCAACTGAGTTCGCCATGACAGACACGATGAGTAACCTGCTTGGATCACTTGACAAATGCTTCTATCTTTTGCACCAAGGTATAAACTTTTCTAAGATCACAACTGTTTAGAAAAAATACAATAGGGAGAAATGTTCTGTGCCACGTTGAGCAGTATAATATTATGCGCTATTATAAATGTAAGGATTATTATCATTATTATTATTATTTACTCTATTATTTGCAGATAGCAAAGAGTTGCAGCCCTGATTGTAAAGCATAATTTTTCCAAGAAACTTGGAATATTTCCCACGTTTCTAATTGGGCCACTATTTGTTACTGGTTGTTACATTATGCCATTATTTGTTACTGGTTGGTATATGTAGTGATCTACAGGAATTTTTTTAATGTTCTCAATGTGCCAGCAATTGTAAAATTGATGCCACAAGATCTTAAGGTTGGTCAAAGTGGCTCTACCAATCTCAACCCTCCAGAACACCAACCCTACTATCCCCACAACACAGCATCAAGCTACTTTTTAAATGAATCCTGTGTCCTAGCCCCTACCACCTTTCCTGTAATCTGATCCAATTGTTGATCATACAGAAACACTTCCTGGTATTGTTTCTGGATTTGCCCTTTAAACCTATGTATTTTTAGCTCTAAACTCATGTTCTCTTGCTCTACTGACTCAGTACACCTTAAAATAGCGAGGTTAATGGAAGGGAAGTGTGGTGGGGTTAGGAGTGATTGGGAGGACAAAGTCTATCAGCAACCCACAAACAAGTTAGCAGGTTGAGTAAGCACATGCACATGTATGGATACTGAGAGAAATACAGATGTTATTAACAATCTAAATTGCAACCAATAAAAAGAGGCTCCTAGGTAATTCAGTAAACATTTAACATTGGTTGTTAAAGATGTATTTAAGGGCACATGGATCAACTCATCTCACAAATTGTGTCGACTACACATATTAAGCCCCGAAATAAGAGAATAAATAAAAGGAAGCAGTCAATGCTCAATTGGGTCATAATGCTCTGAAATAAATAAGCAGTCAAATGAATAACACTTCTGGGAATAGCGCTGGGTGTAATAAAAGTGCCTAAAACACGATGCTCCACAGCAGTGACTTGAGAATTAGCTTTGTTACTTTCTGGGATATTTACATCCTGGAAGTAAGTTAAAGCATTCTTTCCTGAGCAGCCTGAACCTGACTTGCATCATTTTAAATATCCTATAACTTGTTCTTTACAATTGACAGCAGGAAGAAATGAAACCATGTAGCTAGCAACTACATTTGACAAAGCAATGCTAACCATATACTGTATATATATATATACTTACCATTCCGGACTATTTGGAAGAATTAATCAGCTGTTGCCTGTTTCTTTACACATACCATTTTTTTTTACTAAATACACAGTAGTAGGATCATTCAATGAGGAGAAAATAGTATTGTTTAAGAAGAAGTCCTTTTTACGAAATATAGCAACAGCACATTTGATGAGGTCTTTAATTCCTCCCATGTTTACTCTGAAGGAAAGTAAACTGACTTGTTTTGCTTATGAAATGAAACTATTGCACCATAAAACACATCCTGCTGTTGTATACTATTTACACCATGACTGGGTTTTGCTGTTTGAATTCAATTTCATTTTTGTTCAAAAGTAAAGTCACTTTGGTTTGTTTGATAACTGGTAAAAAAAAATTGAGAAGGGTTGATTGCTCTTTCATGCCCCCTGGTGGCTCTTTCAAACATGGCACAGGAGGCAACCTTGGGCATTCTGACCAATCACCTTCTCAGTTGCTGCAGGTGTAAGATTAGAAAAAAAGAGAATGTGGAAAAGTACAACAGAAAGATTCGAAAATAGAAAAGTTTGCACATTCTTTCTACTCTATGAACATTATTTTACCGTCTCTAGATTGCCACACTTCTGTAGCGCAAATTTGACTGCGGCTTTTATACATACTGCACTGTGGCTATTCCATATTGTGAAGATGTATTATTGAGGTTACTTTATGTAAGAAAGGGAGAGAAAGATGTGAATATGTCTCCAGCACTATTTTGTTGCTACTTTCAATTCAAGGCCACAGTGCTTGATGATTCAGGAGCAGTAATGCAGAGAAATGAAGCTGAACAGAGCCAGCAAAAAAGCCTGCGGTCTTCTTGCCTGTACACCTTAGTGTAAACTCTAAGATGCCTTTTCCCACTAGCCATCGGAAGATGCCAAACTTGCTTTTATTTTACAATAGATAGAAAAATTTATGATTAAAACACCTTTGTAATTCAAGAAATTATTGGCACACATCATTATCTGAAGAAATGAACAGAGTTTTGCCCAAACTATCCAGATTAATTCCTTCTCTTTTGGGTGGGCTGATAATTCTATATTTGTCTGTGGTCACAATTTCTTGCCATCTGTAGTCAAATTATTGAATTGACAGTTAACACATGTCAGTTTGATTCTTCTATCTCGACAGTCACTGGGACAATTTTTTATTATTTCACAAAATTTGGATAAAGTCATTGATTTAGAGAAATGCGATTTAAGCAATTATTACAATATTATTATCAAAGCTAACTGCACAAACTAAAAGCCAATTTTGTAGATAATGCACAATTAAAATAGAAGTCATCAAATTCAACTCTCAAGAAATATAAATTTAGAACTAATTTACTTAGGAAACAGTGTGAAATGTCAAAGTATGGAAATAAATAAGATAATCTGAAGCACCAGTAATTATTTATTTTAGTTGGAAAATCATGCAAGGCTATTTTATATTTCATGTTGGATGTTTTTTATTTGAACAACTTTTTTGATGTATACTGGAGGCGGAATATCAGTGCAACCAAAGAAAAGATAATGAAAATCTTTTATGAATAATGACTGCAAACAATTCCATCAGACAATTTCTCCCCCACTATTCCACATCTCATCAAGGCTGAAATCAACAACAGCAATTTACATTTATATATCGCCCTTCGCACTGGATAGGATCAAAACTGAATGAAAATCATATCAATGGCCATCAAGTATGCATGTATTAGTGGTATAGCAAGCATTTTCTTTTCTTGCTAGGTCTTCAAAGGAATCAAACAAAATGTTTTAATTCCTTTTGCAATATATGGATGACTTTAAGATAAAATAGCTTGCAATTCAGAAAGTGTTGGGAAAGCACATAATCTGAAATCAAAAATAGATTAAGATTTTAAAGTGACCATTTACCTTAATCCAAATGGTGAACCTCTTTCAGATACCAACCAAATTTCAGTTCATTTTCAATATTTTCTGTTTTTGTTTCAGAGCTCCTGATTTTTTTTCTTCATAATCATGATTTTTAATTTATAATTTATATAGAGTATAGTGGAAGTCCTGATGTTGGGTTTCCGCATATTCCAGACACCCGACTCACCACAACCAAAGTGCAGCTTCCTGCTAAATCACCAATCTTCTTCAAGAATGAAAAACAGATCACAGGTCTGTAGGGTAAAAACAATTCACTTAGTTTGCCAGATTACAAAAGATCATAAAACAAGCATAAAACAGTCATAAATAATCACACAAGACAATATTTGCAAAGTTGTAGGTTACAGCTCCACATCGGGGCTTTGAACTCACACTTCAATTTTGTGTCATTAAAACAGTGCTTGGAAATTACCACGTACGGTAACTTTTTATCCCCCTATTTTCGACTTCTGTTCCCACTAAATACTTCCCACATCCCTCAACAATCTCAAAAACAGAAGGGAGTTTCTACTGATGTCCTGGCCAAAAATCCCTCTGATAAAATTGATTGATCATTCATCTCTTTGTGCCAACAAATGCACAATACACTGCACTTCACAGCAAATCATTTCAACTGCTTTTAGCTGCTTTCAGCTCCTGATGTGAAAGATGCTATCTTAAATGCAAGACTATTATTATTATAGGAAAATATATAAGCACATCTGAAGCATACTAAAGCACAGTGTAACACATGATTGTGAATAAAGCCAGCCACTGCCCCATGTCTGAGATGTTCACTCCCCACAATCTGGAAAAATACAGCCTTCTATAATTTTACATGAAAGTATTTAAAAACAGCCACAAGTCCCATTTCATCTCAATTAAAACTTAAAATGAAAAAGTAATATAGTGTTAAATGGTTCTGTATCAATGCCAGATATAGGGAATGTGCTTAACATATAACTAGATACACATGATTGGTTTAATCCTTAGAATCCTTAAATCCTTAAGACTACTTTGATCTTAGAATTGTTGGTGTTCGCTTACAAATTGCACAGTCATTACACTTTGGAATATATGATAATAAATATTCCTTGCATATCATACAGCACCTTATATGGTTGAAGCATCTAAAAGAACATCACAGGAAATCCTCTAAAATGGTGCGATTATGTATATTTTGGGACGAATTTGCACACAACAACTTTGATTTATATAGTGCCCTCCACGGCGTCTCAGAGCACTTCACAATAACACATCGATGTCCCACATACAGAAATGGAGTGAATAAGCAACTTTATTTGGTGAATTGTTGGGCAGTTCACCAGGAGAAAGTCCCTTCACTTTTGGATTGTATCATGGGATCTTTAATGTTAACCCAGAACAGGCTGACAGGATCTCAGTGTAACATCCCAACCGGGGGATAGCATCATTGATACTGCATCCGCAGCATTGCATTCGAGTGACATCTTAGACAACACAAGTTCAACATCCCAATACGGGGTTTGAACCCACAACCTTCTGACTCAGAGGCGAGTGAGGCCACTAACTGAGCCAGGTTGACACTATTGCCTTCTAACAGGTATGAAGAAAGCTTCTTCCTCCTGGCTACCACATTATATTTTGGAGTTTAGAACCAAGTTTTCAAAACAATGATTGGGAGAAAAGCAGGATTACACTGGATTTTGAGAGTGAGAAGCTTGAAAGGTGGTGATTAATGGGGGAATTTGTGGCTGTTAGTGTCAAACAAATATCTTTCTTGGATGCCAAGAGGAAATCAGTCTCAATGAGTGAGTTAATTTGCAGGTGCTACATGAAATATTAAAATAAGAGAATTCAGATTCTGAGCCTCTAAGAAAAGCCTGACTTAAGATTGTTAAGGATGGTTGTGGGAAGTATTTAGTAGGAACAGAAGTCAAAAATAAGGAAAAAACAGTATATGGTAAACGTCCAAGCACTGTTTTAATGACATGAAACTGAAATCTATTATTTGGAGAAAAGTCAAACATAAGGTCAAAAAAGTCAAACATAACATAAAGACTAATAAGAATTATTGTCAAAGCTACAAAGAAATCTAAAAATAGCAAATCAGGGTGCCATAAAATGACTATTGAGCACAATTTAAATCAGTATTCAGCGGAAGAGATAGATAGAAAGGCAGATTATAGGTAGCTGCAGGACAGCAACAAAGAAATCACTTAGTAATGTAAGATGTAAGTTATGTTAAAAGAATAGATAGGTCCTTAAGGGATGTGTTGAACAGTAATATCAAGAGGTATTAGGAAATGACAGATGTGTTAAATTAATTCTTTATACTGCTGTTTCTTCATGCTACTGTTCACAAATGGATTAAAATGTGGAATATTGTACGGTAATGCACACCAGCAAAAAAAATCTGAAATGTGTCCAGAACAAATAGTGTATGAATATGAATTATTAACCTTTCACTAAGAGTATCCAGTGAACGTACATCTGTTATCAACAAAATTGATTAGGTACTACTGTATTAAGGATACAGTATAATTGCATTTAATGAGTTCAAACTGATCATTTTAACCCTATGTAATCCCTTTGTAGTTTATTGCAAAAGCCACAGCTGGAATATTGTGTGTAATTGTTGTTACCCTGCACACCAAATAAATTGATGTATCGGAGAGGATCCAAAATGAGCAACAGAGATAATTCTGAGAACTATAAGATATGAAGGACTGCTCAATGAAATGCACGTATGATTATCATTGGAGTAAGCTTGGATCTGATCGTGAATTTTTATATAATTTCTTTAAAATGATGTATGTAACATACCTCAACAATAAAAGCATGTTAAAACATTTGTATTAATATTTGATTGAATAAATAATTAATAAATAACATGCATGTACAGACGTCCTCCCGACGTGAAAGGCGCTCTATAAATGTAAATTGTTGTTGTTGTTGTTGTTTTTTTTGTTATTAATAAAAAGAAATGAGTGCAGCAGTCTGGAATGGTACAATCTTTCCCAGAAATATATTTCAACAAGGAGAAGCAATGCGGTCCCGTTGGGAATGAAAAGTGCATCATTTACAGGTTGGATTACTTTCTCAGTGCAGCAGCGAACAGTCCTGGATTCTTGACAATATATTTGCTTTTAGTATCTTACTGAAATTAATCATTTATATTGAACTCTAACGTTCAACCACTCGTAAAGATTCAGCTCTTTATCACGTCATCAATACGTCTCAAAGCACTGTACGGTATATTATCTGGATACATGCAGAGGGTTAACTATAGATGGAATTTTATAAAAGCAAACTTAGTACTTCATTGTACAATATGCTGCATGAGACATGGAAATGTTACTTGTAATACACAACTGGTCAGGGTCAGGCAATAATTTCAGTGTTAAATCTTGTTAGTTTAACCTATGATTGTTCATCTCCCACAAGAGATTAAGTATCTGAGGAAGTCTATCTAAATAGGCAGACGGGACCTCAGTTTTAACGTCTCAACTGTCCTGTCCTTCAAGATTTTGCCGAAAAAAATCTGTATATTCGGTATTTCAAATTTGGGATCCAGAATCGTAAAGTATGCATTCGCTGCAGGATCATTCAGGAAAAATGCAGATCTTAGTCTGAATTAGATTCAGTATGTGGATCCTCACCATTAAATCTTATCCTGTGTCTATGTCCACAGCATGAAACTGAGTACTCTATAAATTACCACATTAATGGTGGAATATAAGCAGTTGCAATTACCACTAGTGCTAATGCCACTAATAAAGAATATAAAATGAAGTCTCAGAGCTATTTGTGTCTCTTTTCCCCTTGAAGCAGTGTACAATAAACCCACTATAATGTATAATTCTCCTATTATGCTTAACCACAAAAATAAACATCCCTGAATGACACTTCATTAAATACATCAAAACCTGACTGACATGTAGTTCCCCAGTATGTTAACCAGCTGCAGGAAGCCTCCTGATATCATCAGTTTAATATAGTTATTTATAGTTTATTAAAAAGCAGTCCAGGGTTACTGTGAATTCTTGACAGAAAATTTTTCTGAAGCCTGCAGCTAAAATGATCACCTGGATTATTGCTAGGCACTGGATGGAGAAGCAGTGTGCAGTGCTTGTTTAAAGAAAATCTAAATGTTTCTCTGAAATGTAGTGAGTTGAAGCCACCTAAAGACAGTAAATCAATTGAGTGAATCGTGTTGAGGATCCCTTTGTCACTGTATTTTTAGCACAAAGACATTAAGGTTCATCACTGGACTTGCTAGCATTTGTACTAATGACCGTGACTGAATCTTGCAGTTATGTCAATGGTGCAGTGGATTAGAGATTGAGGAGGTCAAAGATGTAGGGAGGTGCAAGGGAGTGAGTGAATTTGAATACGAGTGTGAGGATCTTTAAGTCGATCCAGTTGGTGATAGGGAGCCATTGGAGCCTGACAAGAATTGTTGAGATGCAGATATGGTGTTTTGTCCGGGTCAGTATGCAGGTGACATCAATCCAAATCAGCCGGATCTTTTGAATAATGGAGCTGGGAGACTGGTGAGGAGTATGTTGGGGTAATACAAGTGGGAGATGACAAACACAAGTACAACGGTTTTGGCTGCATTTGGGATAAGGTACGGTTGGGGGGATGCAATGTAACAGCGATGAAAGAAGGTGGTCCTGGTCAGGGACCAAATGTGGCAGAAGAAGGGGCAGAGGGTCAAACCGTACACCTAGATTGCGCACTGATTTGGTGAGTCTGAGTGAGAGCCCAGTGAGGTTGAGGAGTTTAGATGTTGATGGGAGCTAAGGATTATGGCTGTAGAAAATTGGTCATGAACTGCCAAATTGCTATACACAGATTAACGTTGCATTTACTATAACATATACTGTATACTTTACAGGTAAATTCTGTGAACTGCTTGGAGATGTTAATAGGGACCCAATGAAGCCTGGTAAGGATGGGAATGATGAGCTTGGACAGGAATGTATATGGGCTGTGGAGGTCTGGATAACTTAAACTTACAAAATGTAGAGCAAAGAAGTCCACCAAGGATAGTGTCAGAGCGATTTGCACTAATTAGGTATCGTTTATTCTCGCATGTTCATACAGTGAGCTCAGTAAATTCATTGCTGAAGATCACATCTCAATGTAGGGATCAAAAGCATCCTAATCAATAATAATAATAATTATCCTTGCATTTGATATAGCACTTTTCATGTCTTCCAGATGTCTCAAAGCGCTTCACAGAATATACTATAAAATGAATTGACTGTATATTTCTAGGTGAAACGCGGCAGCCAATTGCGCAGCAGCGTCCCAACAAACAGTCGTAGATTGAAATGACCAATTTATCATTGTTTTTTTGAGGGATTATTACTAGGCATGTGTGTGGAATAAAAAATCTTGCCCAAGAAACTTCCCTGCTGGGAATTGAACCCAGGTCTCTCGCTTGTGAGGTGAGTGCTCTAACCACTCTGTTTCAGGACTCCTCACGAGTCAAGCACAACATTCCAATTGAAAAGAGATTGTTCTCATGCAGGAATGTTCAATTTCCATTAACCATCTTATGGCCTCTTAGACTGAAGGCACTGAATTTACAATCACAATAGCAATTCTTGCTGCTATCTGGAAGTTTGTCTAACTTGACCCAAAATAACTCTGTTCTGATACAATCTATTTGCAGTTCTGATGTTCCTGTAGCTTGGAGGAGTCACTATTAATCACTATAAATTAGACCCCAATATGTACAGAATTCTGGGAGGTTTGTGGTTGTTGATGTGTGCATTCACTAGAAACTCTATTGAGGCTTCACAATTCATTTTATCTAAGACTCTCATATGCACCAGTGATAGAGATGTTTAATTTACTTTTGGGGGCTTCTATCAAAGCTAAGTACAGGTGAGACGATAATGTGCTAATCTACTGCACCATTAGGTACAAATCCATAATGGCATTTCACATTCTCTAATTTGATGGTAGAGTTAAGATAAATAAAAACGTTCTTTACATCACATAAGTTGGACACCATTCATAAATCTTTGCCGTAAATGACAAATCATTATAGTGCAGAATCTCCATTCGAGCTATTTTAAAAATGGATTGATGAGCAGCCAGCAACTGTTAACTGCCAAACAGGGCAGGATTGCAATATTTATGAACATTTATCTATAAAGTCAAGGGCAAATGCAAATTAAGCTGAAAGTTCTGAGACTTACTAATGTCTACCGTATGTATTATTAATTAAAATATTGTTTTCTCCACTTTGTTTCTACAACAGCAACAACAATAGCAAACCAAAATTACATTTGTTGAGCACATTTCAAATCAGGAGGACATCCTAACAGGGTCCTTTTCTGTTATGATCCTTTTCTGTTTGTGCCAATACAATACAAGCTCCACTATGGCTCCTAGAAGAGGAAGAAATGAAGGGAAGACTATGACTTTGTTTCTAAACAGCTTTGAATTCCTTCCTATGGAAGAGCAGTATTAGGGAATTAGTCTATTAAGAATCGGTTGGGTTCTTGAAGGCTCAGTGAGCTTCTGACATTTACACTAATGGATCCACTTTTCACCAATGAAAGTGGTTCAAAGCTTCAAATGTGAGGAGGACCAGTAGCAATAAAGCATAGGTGCTATTGAACAAAAAAAAAGCAATTTAGGGATTCACTTTTTGACTGTGTTTGAGACGTGCTGTAACACAATGGTTGCTGTTTTTGCTAGAAATAGTCACTGCACTATCAGAAATTACCTGGGAAACATTTTGAGAAACTGTTATGTTATAGACACTAAATCAAATGGAGGGCTTTGTTTTTGTGAAGCAAAAGCAGGTAAGATATAATTGCAAGCGGTTTTAGATATTCACCCGATGGTTACTCAACATCTGTGTCTGGGTCTTGACTTATATTATCTTGACTTACATTGTCTCATTAAAAATGATGATTCACACAAGGGTTCAGAAAGCGGTAAGAAAAGTGAATGAAGTAAGGGGATCACAGTGGAACATAATTGGGAAATATATAATTCCTACTGCAGAAAAATGCCAGGTCTCAACTAGTCCAACATAATCACTTTGGGATAACCAAAGATATTGTTGCATTCTTGTAGGAAATCCCCTATTAATGTGAACCCTTTTTCTTTTAACCCACCATGAAATGTGGCTAACAATGGGCATTTATTGCTTTCTGCTTAAACAACTCCCATCGTTGGAACTTTTCTGTAGCGACTGTCTTATAACTAGGTGGATCACTCGGCCATTTCAGATGGCATTTATGAGTCAACCATATGGTGCAGAATTGAAGTCACATACAGGCCAGACTGGAATAATAATATTTCATTGTTTATTTACAGATAAATCTGATATAAATCTTTGGCTCAATTACCAATTTAAAAAAAATTAATACTGCATAACTGCCAATGAAGAATTTGAAGCTTTGACCTTTTGGTAATTACTTCACAGCTGTTTATGAGCCATTAAGGGCTATGAATGTCAGCCATGCTTGTCTTCAAATTCAATAACTGCGAAACTATACTTTCCAGTATACCATGTGAAACACTTTGATACGTTCCAATGAAATGAACGGTGCTAAGTCAACACTTCACTACCATCCCATTCACATTTGTGACCCTTTCAGACCTATTCTGGTTGCAGTGTAAGATAGTGCTAAGTGGATTTTAGTGCAAATGATTATGGAAAAATATAGATATTGTTGCCTACAAAATAAACAGTAAGTACACCGCATAGAAACTTTGTGAAGCACTTTGAATCGATGTTATGTAAATATCAAATGCAAGGCCTTATTACTATTACTGAGTGTTAAATTACAATCCATTATTATAATTTGTAATTAGATTCTTGACCAAGGTCCCCTGGGGTCTTGTTATGCCACTTACTGAGGCATAAAATGTAGAGAGAATTCACCCTAGGTTTTGAGATAGTGTCTGTATAGTGCAAAGACCATATAGCAACTATGAGGAGTAGGAAAATGTTTCTGAACAGTTTATTGCTAGAAATAGCAAGGAAATTTATTGCCTTAGTTTACACACTTACAATGATAATAATAATCATCATAATCTTTTCATTTGCTATAGGGTCTTTCATGTCAGGACGATGTTTCACAGGATATGGCTGAAAGCATTGTGAATGTATTTTGTAGATGAATGGTAGTAGTAATAATAATAATAATAATCCTTGCATTTGATGTAGCACTTTTCACGTCTTCTAGACGTCTCAAAACGCTTCACAGAATATACTGTAAAGTGAATCAACTGTATATTTGTGGGCAAAACACACAGCCAATTGTGCACAGCAGTGTCCCACAAACAGTCATTGATTGAGTCACCAAAGCATTATTGTTTTTTTTTAGGATTATTATCCTGGATAAGCAATAATAATGGCAGCATCAGGCCTGCAAGGGAGCATTGAAGACCTCCCTGCCAGTTGCGGAGCAAACTGCAAACTAATAATGTCTCTCTTGACATGAGTGAAGAATAATGTCTTTGAGGACACACACTGCCCCATGATGTAATGCTGGAGCTCTGTAGTATCAGCTTCTGAACATGTTAGGAATTTCCATAGTGCTCATTGTTTACCAGTGGCAATGCCAGTAAAACCTATCATACTTTCCAGACACCATCTGTAGACATTGTGTTATCCATGAATCATTTATAAGTACACATATAACCACAGTACCAATTCCTAACTTTGTCTACCTTTTGAGTTAGACAATGTTTTCTTCTGAGGAACTCAGATGGGATCATCACCACTTGTGTTGCCTTGCTTTGTCCTGATTTTAACCTGCACACAGAAATCAGACTACTGCTGTATCTATAGCAACAGCATTTGCCATCAGCAGGCAATGAACATCAATTTTGCTGCCCAAATAAATCTTTGCAGCATTGAGGCATCCTATAAACATATTACACATGATTCCCCAAACAGAAACATCTTTTCTGTCCATCAACAATAATTGTGAGAGTTTGCGTATAAAATACACAGCCAATATATTTTAAATTAATTCCTCTGAAGGGCTTTCATACATCCTGCCAATGTGAAAGGCACTATATCAAGTGATAAATTATTAATTAAATATTAATTGCAACAAATTCTTTGCAATCGGTTCCGAGACTGGAACAGTGCCTCAAATCCTGACATTTCCATTTTTACACTTGACTGGTGGAACATAATTGGAAGACATATAAAATTAAAAGGAAAAGGCAGAGGAGTGGGATTAATCAGATTGCTTTTACAATCTGTAAACTTGATAGGCCAAATGGCCTTCTTCTACCTTGAAAATTTACAGTGCTTTGAGTGACATCAGTTGCCCTGTGGTCATTTGTCATCATTAGACTCTCATCCTTAGTGCTGATACAAATCTACATCCCTCTCCCCTCCATGCCATGCAATCTCCACCACATATTTGCTCCTCCAAGCAACTGTCTCCATGAGGAAGTGTGTGAAAACGGTTTGTACAACTACCTTCCATTTACAAATAGGATTCAACTCACTGCACTGTTGGATTACAAACCCATGGGAGTTTTGCAAGTAATATCTGATATCAATTCAAATCAAGTGTGAAATTGGTGACTTTGCGCTGGCACCTGAGACTGAAATTGCTCATAGTTTTAGTTTTAAAGCCATTGTGTGATTTTAAATTTTAAGACAATGGTCTCAAGCCTGAAACTGTGAGAAACTACAGACCTCAGAAAGATTATCTACAAGCTGTTGTCATTAATACCATTTCTGATAGAACATCAGTTATCACAAGAATGCCTCACAGGGCCACCAGTGCTTTTGTGTCTCAGTGAATAGTCAACTTGCACGTCAGTTGGAAAGCTTGGAGGCAAAAAAAAGACTGCCCCCAATTCAGTGAAATGGTTAAAAGTATATTATTATTGAAAATGTCTTTGTGCTTTTTTTTAAAAGAGAAACCAGTTGACCCAAACTGACAAGACATTTGACATTGGGTCTTGTAACTTGAAAAGATCAATGTTCTTGTATAAACTGCTCCATTATATATCACTTTTCAGCAGGCTTGTGGTTTTGGAATAGCAAGTGAAAATAGAGATTATTGTTGCACAACCATATATTTTCAATCATGTCAAGAACATTGTAGACCACAAATAATAGAATAGGAATGTACTGTATTTCTAATTCACCTTATGTACCCTTTACAGTCACAAGCCTCGAGACTGTTGGCTCGTCACCAAAGTTCAACGCTTAATAATTATAGGTGTCTCTAAATGTTCTCTGGGGCAACTTTGTCCTATTCAATTTGTATAGAGTACAGTATTATGAAAGCTGTTTGTGACAGAACAAATTCTCCTCCACTATGTCTGTGTCACTGGTTATTTGCTGCGAACAAGCATTTATGAATGCTGATGCATTTCATAACAAAAATAAAGTGAAAATAGTCATTGATTTGTGAGAAATATGCATGCTTGTGACCACAAAGGACTTGTAGAGGTTACAAACTGAGTCCCTGAGTATAATAATCCCGGGTGGGGAGAATCCTTAGGCACGGTTCCTTACTCCGCACGTCTCTATTTACCTAGCAGTACCCAGTTGCTAGTCGATTTGAGGATCACTTTTGATGATAATCCGTCAAAAAAAAATTGGTCATTTTTAATCCATGACTGTTTGTGGGTCACTGCTGTGCACAATTGGCTGCTGTGTTTCACCCACAAATATTCAGTCAATTCACTTCATAGTTTATTCTGTAAAGCGCTTTCAAACATCGATAAAATGTGAAAAGCATTATATCAAATGCAAGGATTATCATTGTTATTATTGTTATTATTACTTTCCAAGGATAATAATTCCTCAAACAAAACCAAAAATAACATTTGGTCACTTAATCCACGACTGTTTTGTGGGGTAGTGCTATCCACAATTGTCTCACTCACAAAATACACAGTCAATCCACTTTACAATATATTCAATGAAGGGCTTTGAGACGTCTCAATGACCTGATAAGGCACTATATCAAATGTAAGGATGATTATTACTAATACCATCAGCTAGGGTATATTTACCTGCCACAGATTCAAGTAAATTTAATGTATTCCGAATATATGCCCTGCATTTTATGAACATTAGAATCTAAATGAAACAAACAGAAATAAACATGAAATAATTAGATCAGATTAGACACAAATTTTGCTGCATCTTTTTATTGTTACAAAGGATTCCTGATGTACTGAATTCACTTTTCATGTTGACAAACAATCAGACCACATCTTTGACCTTTTGGGGGATTTTGTGTTTTCATGTGTGTTTTTATATGTGTGTTCATCACGACAAGGATCTTAGTCCTGGGGGCTGAAGCACTTGCTATGATTTTCAGCCAGTGTCAGCATCAAGCACCTTCAGTCAGGTCAGCAACAGCATCTGCACTGCACCAGTTTGAATAATATTTACGCCTTGCACACTGACTGACCCAACAATGAATGTCTGAGCACAATGTCAATTAGGTCTTAATGTGTATGCAGGTTTGTACTCGGATATCACCAGGCACTGTCCATGCACATTCTACATAGGACTCGTACAGCCAGTAGACTGCGAGAGAAGACAGATAAGTCTCCCATCACACTCACACTGAAATGTGCCATTACGATGGAATTTTACTGTGGTCCTAAAGGAGCAAAGGGCAGTGTGCACATATCCAAACCTGTTAAAATTTTATATTTGCCTGACAGATTGCAACATCCACCATGTGCTAACCTTTCCCTCCCCCCTGTGATTACAGGAACATTTTGTCCGTCATGTGCTTGCGGTATTGAAATCATTACCATGCTGTTAACGCTGAATAACTCCACAGGCAGGTGGACTCAGGCACTCTATACTGTAGCATTAATATAGGACAGTTGTGCTGATCTCTTCCTCCTGCTTTTGTTATTCTCTTCACGCGGTTATTTAATTGTAAAACTATTAGTTTTTGTTTCCTTTATCTGGTTGGCTGCAGTCGCCGACATAACAGAATCTTGCACACTGACAGGAACCGACTGTAAAGATTGAAATTTTAGAAAGTTGTGAAAGCATACATTAATAATTACCATCCAAACGAAGGTATTTTGTATAAAACATCCCATTTTAAATTGGCAATATGCTGAGCGAGATAGCATTTTCTTTTCACGATTGAAAAACTGCCAGTGCAAAGAGCTGATTTGGGTTGCTATTAGTGCTCTGCAGATGACATTCTGAGATGTAGGATGTACAGCTTCTATCACTGTTTCTGACATATATTCAGTTTTATTTCCAAGTATAAGCTTTTTTTAATGCAAACAAATGTTACGTCAAACTACTAAAACTCTGTCGCCTTTGGCAATAATTTTTGGAAATTAGATATATAACATAGTAATCAATCAATCCAAATCAAAATTACATTTATATAGTTTCCCGTCGGGAGGACGTCCCAAGGCACTGAACAGACTGGTAGGGACAAGAGCAGGGGAGGAGTGGTCGGGGTAGGGGGAAGGCGAGTAGGAAAATTGACTGTATTTTTGTGGGGTGAAACGTGGCAGCCAAATTGCGCACAACAGTGTCCTACAAACAGTCGTGGAAGTGGGTTAGGGGAGAAAGGGGGGAAAGAGGGTAAGGCAAGGGGTTGGGGTAGGGGGAAGGAGAACAGGAAAACTGATTGTATATTTAAGGGCGAAATGTACAAATGACACAAGGTGAACTTGCTCTTTTGAAATGAATTATTTTTAGTTCGAAAATAACTGCAATCTAGTAATCTGTGGTTATAGAAAGGTAATATTGCAAGGGCAAAAATTGTTAAAAGAGCATGCTCATTTGTTTCCTGATCATCTAAAACAGACCAGGTGGTGATACAATGAAGGTGAAATACTCTAATATGGCTCATTATTCTTTGGAACATGAGAGCTATGTTAATGTTGCAGCACAAGCCTTTCTAAATACAGTAGCATGTTCTCACCCCTATCTTATCTTATTATCTCCCACAGCTCGATTGCCCAGATGCTAGCTCTGCTCAGCAAACTTCATGCCTGCTTCACCCCAACCGATCCGTCCCACCTTTTAGCCATTCTGTTCCTGTTCCCTGGAACTCTATCAAGACACTCTCAGCCTTGGGCCTGCCTTAAAAAAAAACCTTAAAACTTATCCTTTCAACTGTGTTTTCAGCCACCTCCTACCCCATCATGCAGCTTGAGCTGTGTGAAACGCTTCAAGACATCCCCTGATGTGAGAGGTGTAATCTAAATATAAATTGTTATTATTGTTATGTGGTCCTCAGATAGATCATATAGCATTTGTTCTCACAAACCAACCTTAACGGTATATCTCTGGCACAACTGTTCCATCACTGGCAATAGGCCAACCATTTTAAAGCTTAGTTAAACCTGTGAATAATCTTCTGGAAACAAAATGCATAAAACCATGATTACTGTTGGAATGTTGCCGCAGTAACTATTTGAGTTGAAAAATATTGAAACTCAAATGGTTATCAAGGCTGGTTCTTTAGCAGGATTGCTAGGTAAGGAATCGTGTGAAGTCAGAGGAGAGTAGGCATTAAAGTCTATTACATGAGTTGTGTGAACCATGTGTTGTGTTGTGCCTTTGTTGTGTAATGAACATCCAATGAGAATAAATTAAAATGTATCTATTTCTTTCCATGTTCTGTTGAGTCTTCCTGGGATATGGGATACCAATGTCTGCCCAATGCACACACACACTTTCCAACAAGGTCAATGTCTGATGCTTTAGGAAGTTGAGGCCATCTTTTCAGTCCCTTTTGTTACACAACCTGAAATCAGCATAGAGTAGGAGGATTATTCATCAACAATAACAAAGTAACTATGTCTGTACTACAGTATCTTTGCAATGGAGGATGCTGTACAGGTGAAAAAGACAGCAGCACGACTTTAAAGTCTTACTAGCGTCAAGCCGATAACCCTAGATTCTACTAGCGGCAAACCAAAATACTGCACCTGCACAACAATGACTCACAAGTGCTCCACCGCTATTGTTCCGGATAAGTTCCGGTTGATCGAATGTGGATTTTGTTTTGGCGTGCCGGTTATATGGAAGTGCCGGTTCATTGAGTCACGGATAAATAGGCTTCTACTGATAAATACTGTACTTGAAAAAACTGAATATTAAAGAGTGTTGAGATCGAGCAGGAAAATGGGATTGGATTACAGTTTCATGTGAAGAAAAACACCAGCTCAGACTTGAGTCAATTACGTGGAGTCCTGTAGCTCAATGGTTGCCTCACAAGCGAGAGATCTGGGTTTGATTCCAGGCAGCGCAAAACCTTGGGCAAGTTTCCTTATTCCACACGCTTGATAATTATCCCTCAAAAAAAACAATAATAAATTGGTCATTTCAATCCACAACTGTTTGTGGGACACTGTTGTGTGCAATTGGCCGCTGCGTTTCACCCACAAATATACAGTCAATTCACTTTACAGTATATTCCGAGAAGCGCTTTGAGACGTCTAGAAGACGTGAAAAGCGCTATATCAAATGCAAGGATTATTATTATTGCCATTAAATCCATTTCTATGCACTAACATATTATGATTGCATGTTAAGTGCACATATTCAGTGCATCATATTGCTAAGAGAATGCAGCCAGAAATATGACTTCCTTCTGCCGGCTCACACCTCTCGACTGGCTTTATGCTTAACATAAGGTGTTTATTAGAGCCTCTTCAATGAACTGAGTGATGTGACTGTAGTACTCAAAGGATCAAATACCCTCTCTTAAATTTTATATCAAGTAATAGACAAAATGTGAGTATTGACTTCTTGAATTGCTAGATGATGGTTATTGAAGATGGAACTTTTAACTGCTATTGTTGATGTTACTGATAATCCCAAATTTAATTAACATTTTTTGTAACATGAAAGTGTTAATAAATAAATACCAAAATAAACAAATAGCATTATTATTAGCATTAATAGGAAGGTCACTGGCAAGGAGCTGTTTTGTAAGAGCAAAATTCCAGCTTGTGCAGTAGTTCTGATAAACCACATTTGCGGTAATCATAGATTATCAGGTTCAGTGTCACTCAATTGAATAGTTCTTGTGAACGACCACTCTGATATGTATCTCTCATGTCACAGACAGTGAGTCAGCCTTTCAAAGTTAAAATTAATTTCTTCACACAGTATGAGAGAGGCATGCTGACTTTGGCTAAGAGTTCAGCAGTGTGTTTGTCCTTCTCGCATGTACTGCTTCAAAAATGAAGGTCATAACTTCCGCGATGAAATCTTTTATGTGCGTAACACAGCCTAACATTTTCTGCTCAATTTGGTTCCACATTTGTGGTATCACTCAAGCAATGTCTTACCTGCTCAGGCTTAGTCTCTTCTTATTTTCGACCATTTAACAACTGCAAACTAGCAGAAGATGAATGTTACCATTTATGCAGGATGACTGGGCATCAATCTGGCAGCATCTGTTTTGCTGTTTAGAAAAGCACGTAGAATGTTGCTGGGCAAAACCAATGTGAAAAGTGGCATGGACAGACAATATTTTAATTGATTTGGTAGATTGCCTCTTGGTGGATGTCATTTTATATAATAGCAGAAATAATCTTGTTTATTTATCTGCTGTTCCAGTTGACCATTATGTTACAAAAAAAATTCACAGATCCATGTGTTGTTAGAGCATGTATACAGCTGGTAAGAGACTGGATTGCCTTCAGCAAAGGAGAAAAATGAGTAAGGCATGGAATAGTGATAAGACAATTTGAAGGTCATTTCATCAAGACATCTCTCGGTTGCTATGGGGTTAATCCTGCACTGAATCTGGCAATGGAAACTGTCCCAGTTTAGCATTTAATGGGCACAGATTTATCATTCCACCGTAAAGATTTCACAAATGATGGTTTATCATTGCCTGCTTAAATAATTCTGAGCAAATCTTCACAAAGTACTACCATAATTATTTGTTCTCATAATTGATGATGTCAGACTCTGAATTCTATACAAATGGCATTAAATATTCAAACCATATCTCCAGTGAGTAAGATAAAGGAAGTTGCAGTAAAGATTACATTTATCTGAACTGAGTTGTTGGAGCACACGTCATCTCTGAGGTTTCACAAGTATTGGATTATTTTTATAATTCATTCAAATATGGTCTGAATTGAGAAATCTTTCGCTCATGCAAATGTACTGATTACGGTAATATTATAAAGTTGCTATTGATAATTACATCGTTTTCTGCAACTATTTATATAGTTATTTTTCTCCTTAAAAGAATAATTATTATAATGATCCTTGAATTTGTATAAGATGTCTCAAAGTGTTTCACAGAAATGACTGTACTATATCTTGAGTGTATCTTGTAAACTATTCTCGAATGAATTTGCACATACCAATGTCTCAGAAACAACCAAGAAGTGAATGAGCAATTTGATGTTGTCACCCAGGACACTAAATAGTGCTATCAAATCTTTAACATCACCTGAAAAGGCAGACGGAGCCTCGGTTTAATGCCTCATCCAAAAAACAGCATCTCCTAAAATGCAACGTATCAAAAGCATTGCCCAAGTAGGACAGTCACTAGGCCAAAGACCAAACCACACTGCACCTCTTTCGTTACAAAAGGGTAATTAATACAACTCCAATATCAGAAAATCTAAAGAAATCATGGGAAGAATTCAATAGTTAAATTGCTAAAAACAAAAAGAGATAGTGGGATGAAAATTGTAATTAACCAAAACCCATTCCATACCTTAAGAATTGCTTTGAAAATTAAAAATAACATACATTATCACCTCAAAACTGTCCATTTGAATTCTCAACTGTTAGAATAGCTTTTAGAACTATAAACTTTTAATTTTTAAATTATCTTAGCAAACAAGCACACAATCCATATTTGTGAGCCAATTAAAGACTTGATCAAAGCAAAGAAAATGTGTTTTTGCTTGTATCAATTGGTTCTCTTGAATGAATTATGTTGGTCCTATTTTCTACAGACTATAGAAAACCATACGAAAATGTTTTCAATCTGCTGATACTTTAAATATTTTGAAAGGCTCAGTTAGTTACTTTCAGCTGCACAGAAAAGTTGAATTATTGGCAAAACCAGTGCAGAATGCATTATTCCATCAGAAGCACAAATTGATTACCTCGTAATAATGACTGATACAATCTACCAAAATGTTCAATGTCAGATTTCATCTCAAGGTTCTTCGGTTGACAAATATTAATTATCACCAATGTGCACGGCATCAGCTGCAGTAGAAAACATTTAATATTATCGTCAGCTTTTACTCAAACGCACTCCTCACCAACTAGTCACTCCCCGTCCACTAACTGGTGCTTCCATTTGATTGGCACCTGGATCCTGCTCATCCTTTGCATCCCCTGTCTCACCATTGGTTGTGCTTTCAGCCACTGTCCCGCAAAACTCTGGAACACTCTCTCTCAATCCCTCCGCCTTTCTCCCTCTCTCCCCCTTTTCAAGTCTCCCCTGAAAACCTTCCTCTTCCACTGCACTTAAGTTCACTTATCCCTTCACCCCAGCTCAGAGTCTGCCATTGTTAAGTGATCTGAGATGATACCCTGCATGGAGGGAGCTGTATAAGTGCAAGTTGTTGTGTGTATTTAAGGCAGTATGCACAGAGAAAACAAAAGTACTACAATCTTCACATAATTTCCAACACAAGAAGTTGACCTTTAGAAAAGTATGATGAAGTTGCATTTCCAAATTTAGACCGGATCAGCTAAAAAGTATTGATCTGAAGCAGAAAGCATGTTTGTCAAAAGTTTAACTTGAAAGACTGTCTTGCATACTACTTGAAAATCAAACTGAAATGTTCTCTTTACTCAATGATGGGCCTTGTGAAGCCAATGACAGGAAGACGGAAGGTATAGCTATTAGTACTTAAACAAGTCGATAACACTCTAAAATCTGTTGTATATTTTATATCTTTACACAATTTATCGTATTTTCCAAGTACAAAGGTGAGTCTTGGTTTTAAGCCATGGTCTGCTGGTGACATACTCCCTCCATTGCCATTAGTCCCACAATGTAAACCACACAAATTATATCAGTCTAACTCATAATAACAATAATCCTTGCATTTGATAGACATCTCTTCTAGATGTCTCAAAGTACTTCACAAAATATACTGTAAAATGAATTGACTGTATATTTGTGGCCGAAACGTGGCAGTCAATTGCACACTGCAGTATCCCACAAGCAGTCGTGTATTGATGTGACCAATTTTTTTTTGAGGGATTATTATCAGGCATGTGGAGGAAGGAAACTTGCCCAAGGTTTTGCCCTCCCTAGAATTAAACCCAGATATCTTGCTTGTAAGGCAAGTGCTTTAACCAATGAGCTACAGGACTTCACAAAGAGATTTCAAGGAGATATTGTAATTTGGGGTGCAAATCACACACTCAATTCATGGTAAATTATATCTTGCAATCAAGGAACTTTTTGTTTAGATTTAGTTTGGTGGCATTGCAATTAGAATACCCCTTAAGGCAAAAGCAAATTGACAAGAGCAAGGTGTGAGAAAGCTGTGAGTTATCTTTCACCATTGTTGCATTTTCACTTCATCCATTCGATATACAACACAATAGCTCACCATGGATTGCATGCATATTAAATAGTAATCATGGTATTTTACGCAGTGCGTATAATGTTGAGAACTGGCCGAAAGTGCTTCACTAAATTGCGGTAAAGTGTTGTATGTGCAGATTTGGGAAGTCAATCTACACTAAACAAACAGCCCACAAACAGCTCTGAAGTAAATGATAAATGTTGTGCACAGCAATAGCCCTCAAACAGTTCATGGCTATTTATTGCACTCTTTGCACTATATCAAATGCCACAGTTATTTATTACTATTTATATTTATTGCTGACCTGCTGCCTTTCGTGAACCCTTTCCTGCCTCCCCCCTTTTCAAGCAATACAGAAATGTTGTGTCCCATGCAATATTTAATTCATCTCAGTTTGCACCTGTCCCAGTATCCTACAAAACTGAATGAAATTATTGATTTGTATATGTCTGTTGACTGGATCCATGCTCAGTGATCTGCTGTATTAATAAATGCCTTGATTTACTGTACATCTTGTGACTTAGAACAGGAATGGGAAAGAAAAGTTTTGTTTTCTATCTCATTGTCTAGTATGGATGGATACAATTAGAGATATATAAGGGCTCTGTTGTCATCCATCACATGACCCAGATTCCTATTGCTATACGAGATGATCTGTTTTTGTAATTTGTTTTTTAAAAATTCCATGTATTGACCTCCGTTAGTGTAGAGGTCTGCTGTACTTCTGAATTCGATGCAAGTTGTTGTTAACAGCATCTCCTCTTGTAAGAGTTGGATTTATTTTCCCATTGCCCAAACCACCCATCCTTTAGAGCTTCTGTGAATCAGACTGCCAATTTAATGGAAATAAGTACTAAATTATAGGCAATTTTCACGCTGTGCTTTGCCCACGAACAAATGGACGAAGACTTTCAAAGTCCATTTCTCTTACAGCTGTCAGATGCTGTCATTATATTGCACTTAACAGTCCAGAATTAACACCATCTGTGCAGTAGTGCGAGCCCACAGCAGTTCAATAACTGGACATGGCATCGTTGAGGGTGAAAGAGAGTAAACGAGTTCATATGTAATAATAATCCTTGCATTTGATAAAGTGCTTTTCACGTCATCTAGACGTCTCAAAGCACTTCACCGAATATATTGTAAAGCGATTTGACACTATATATGTGGACAAAACGAGACAGCCAATTGCGCACAGCAGTGTCCCACAGACAGTCATGGATTGAGTGCCAAATTAATTTTTTTTTTTATTTCTTGACCACTATTATTAGGCATGTGGAGTAAGGAAACTTGGCCAAGGTTTCGCCCTGCCTGGAATTGAACCCAGGTTTCTCATTTGCGAGGTGAGTGTTCTAACCACTGAGCCACAAGTACTCCACTGCCAATTGTACACAGATTGTGGTTTTAAAAAAAAGCCTATTGCACTGCCGATTAATGTTCTATTCATTGGAGGAGCTGACAGTCAATTGAAAATAGAATGCGAGTATAAAATGTAGATGAAAGATGTGTTTCATGCGAGCTGAGGCTATGCTAAGTGGAGGAAGGCCACCTCTTTCTTGATGCTAATTACCTGACTACATCCTGGCAACATTATATTGCACTTGCAGTACTGTCTCAATGGAAATCATTTCTGGTAAGCGAAAATCAGTTTCCTGACAAAAAGAGATAGTAGACTCACCACTAGGGTCCGTCGATATGGAAATTTTCCGATTTAGATATATTGATGGGCTCATATCAAGATATACCGAAATATCAATATTTACGGGTTTTGTGTACTGCACATGCGCGCATAGCGCGCGCATTCGGAGTGCACACGCATTCGGGGTGCGTGCGCATTCGGGGCCTATCTCCTTAGGAGGTAAATATCTTTCTCTCTCTGTGTCTCTCACTCTCTCCATCTCTGTGTTTTTCTGTCTGTGTCTCTCTCCTCTCTCACACCCCCCCCATCTCTATCTATCTGTATATTATCACATCCACCCCGTCTCTCCCCCACCTCCCCCGCCACCGTCCCTCTCTCCTCCCGCCGCCGACCCTCTCTCGCACCCCCCACTCCCGCCGTCTCTCTCCCCCTCCACCCTTCCCCCAGCCGTCTCTCTCCCCCCCCCAGCCGTCTCTCTCCCCCTCCCCCCAGCCGTCTCTCTCCCCCTCCCACCTCCAGCCGTCTCTCTCCCACTCCCTCCAGCTGTCTCTCTCCCCCTCCCCCCCCCCAGCCATCTCTCTCCCCCTCCCCCCAGCTGTCTCTCTCACCCTCCCCCCCACCCCCCCAGCCGTCTCTCTCCCCCTCCCCCCAGCAGTCTCTCTCCCCCTCCCCCCAGCCATCTCTCTCCCCCCCACCCCCAGCCACCTCGCTCCCCCTCACACCCCCCCACCCAGCCGTCTCTCCCCCCCCCCACCCCTTGCATACCTGTATATTGTATTCTAGGACTATGAATACAATATGGCGGCTTTGCCATAATATACAATATTGGTCTGTGCATTGTGTATAGAGATGAGCATTCTGGGTCTTGTAGTTCAGTGTGCGCGCATTCTGATTTTTTACCTCGATATATCGACTTTTCGATATATCGATATTTTTGAAATGCCTATATCAGCGTATCGATATGACAACTATATCGGGTTTTAGCGATATATCGATATATCGCCGGACCCTACTCACCACCAACAATTTAAAACCAAGGTCTCTCCCAGAAATTAAGCAACAGTGCCTCCAGATTCTAGTTTGTGCATTGAAGCACAAAGTTGAGTCTTTGAGCTCATATACATGTACGTTTGCACTCCAGTGCTGTGCTGGGGAAGCAATGCATTGTCTGAGGTGCTATCCTTCAGGTGAAATATTAAACCCAGGTCTTGTTTACCTGCTCAGGTGCATGTTAAAGATACCATCAGCTGTGCCCTGGAATACTATGGGCCCGCCTGGCTCAGGAAGCAGATTATTGCTACGCTGGCTCAATTCTGACATTCCATTGCCAGGCATGTCACCTTGGAGCCTGCTCAGCTCCAAACCCTAACCCCTTGACTCCCACCCCTCACCCCACAAAGATACTATTCAAAAAGAGAAGCAAGTTTCTTCCGGTGCCATGTCCAACAATCTCCCGGATAAAATTGGTCCTTCGCTTCATTGCTGTAATGTGGGGATTGCTGTGTGGACATTCGCTGCCATCTTCAACAAAGTACAATAAATCTTGTGAAGTGCTGTGAGAAGCGTCAACGACATTCTTTATTATAATAATTTGCATTTACTATTATTTTCTTTCTTACATTTTGCTATGACCATCATGAAGGTGAATGATAATTCCAATATCTTAGAAAAACTCAAATAAATTTGAATGAGGTGTTAAATTAATTCCTGCACTATCAACAAGGATAAGATATTGACAATCTTTTAAGGATTGTAATAAACTGGAAAAAAATGTAATACATGAACATGGCAGCAAATAAATCCCCATGTCCTGTTAAAAACGGGCAGAAAACATGTGGATTAATTAAGTATGAAATTAGATTAAAGAGCAGGAATTATTAACACAAATTCCAAGAGATGAATCAGAGCTAGGAAACAGATCTCTAATTCAAACAAATTAAACATTAAATTATTAAGAAAACAACAAGAAAGGTCTCAACCTGCTGCAAAGCTATTGCTAATTCAATGGTGTCATGGGAACAGCACTTTCTTTAGTTAGTCAGTCTGATACATTCGGAAAGCCATCACTGTATTTAAAACGAGTATCCAAACCAGACAGAATTCTGCATATGTATGTCACCATGAACGTCAATTCGCCTTTATCTGAAATGGAATGCACGCTTTCTCCCAGGAGGAATGCACCCTGCTTACCTAATTCCAGATAGAATTATAATAATAATCCAGGCATTTGATATAGCGCTTATTGCCTTGAGGAGACTTCTGTAAGCGCTTCACATAATATACTGTAAAATAAATTCATTTATTTTGTGGGCGGACAATTGCACCTGGGAATGTCTCACAATCAGCCATGCAGTTCACGAAAGGTGCTGTATAAATGTAATTTGTAGGGTTTTTTTGTACTGCAAGATCCCTTGCTTTTCTTTGATTCTTTTTGCTCTATATTTTTCCTTCAGGTAGCTTTCCCCATTCCCTTGTATCTCTGAGCTGCTGACCCCCTATCAACCTGTCTGCTCTGTTTGTTCAGCTTGCTCCGGCCTCCTCCTGCTCTCCCGTCCGACCCACCCTACATCGGTGGCCAGGCATCAGCCTCTCTACCCCCATCCTCTGGAACTCCATCCCAATCCCTTCACCTTGCTCCCTCCCTTGGCTCCTTCAAGGCCCGCTCAAGGCCCTCCTGTTCGACCGTACATTCATTCTATCTCTCTGGCCTCACTCATCTTTTTATCATCTTGTATATCTTTTTCCCGCTATGCCAATCCCTATTTTTTAAACCTTTTGTCTTTTCCTCAACACTTTTCTTTGTTTCCATTGGTGTGATTGCTTTGTCTTTATTTGATTCCAGATTTTCCTCCTTCTGATGTTTCTTTCTCTCCTCATAGTTTGTTTCTGCTCCTTGTGTTTTTTTTCCTGTCACTGATCTTGTTTTCTTCATTGCTTACACTGCTAGAGATTGAAGGTAACTTCTCAGGCTCCTGTCTCCTTCTTTAAGGCTTTGGAGTCTTCTTCTCGGCTATTGGCTTCTTGGCTCTGGGAGGTTTCCACCCAGAATATGCTGATGTTTTTAATCCGATCAGTATCATTTGCATCAATAAAGTTCTCATCTTCCTCAATACTAATACAGGATTCCTGATCAGAGCTGTCTAATATTCCATATTGCTTTGATTGGACTTGGTCTATCTTGGTTCCCTGCTACTTGCTTGTCCTTCTATAATATTTTTGTCCTACCAGCCTTTTCTCCCGTATTCCTCTTGCAAAGATCCTTACAAGTTTCTGTTGTCTACTCTTGTATTGTCGTGCATAATGGATATACTGGCTACACACATAACATTTTGTGTCTTCGGTTGCACTTCTTCATAAAGAATGCAGTGACACATATTTCTCACAGGTATCCTCGTTTATACAGCCTGTCTGGAAATTCTTTCATTGATTCCCAGTTAATTGGTTATTTAATCATATTGGATTATTGAACAGTCTGTCATTATCAATGTTTCAGTTGGATTATAGATCCAACAATAACAACTTGCATTTAGATAGCGTCCTTCACTCAAGGTAGCATCTTCAAGCATTTAACAGTGTGTTGGGAAAAACAGGTTTAGACATAACATGTATCTGTATGTATCATTCTGTATCCAAGTATAACAACCAAATGTATAAACATAGTGAAAGTACGTAGTTTTGGCCAGAACCAGCCTGCATTCCGCAAGGAACAACTGGAGTATGGGACCCTGACTCTGGTTGATAAGAAAGGGTAGATACTCCATTATCTTTGAGATAGGATAAGGAGCTCCTGTGGCTCAGTGGTTAGAGCACTTGTCTTGCAAGCTGGTGAGACCAAGCTGGGAGACCTGTGTTCGAATCCAGGCAGGTCAGGGCGAAACCTTGGGCAAGTTTCCTTACTCTACACGCCTAATAATAATCCATCCCAAAAAAACACAATAATAAAATTGATCATTTCAATCCACGACTGTGTGTGGGACACTGCTGTGCGCAATTGGCTGCCACAATTCGCCCACAAATATATAGTCAATTCACTTTACAGTATATTCTGTGAAGCGCTTTGGGACGTTGATAAGATGTGGAAAGCGCTATATCAAATGCAAGGATTATTATATTATTGTTATTATAAGAACTTTGTCCCACTGAATCAATCTATTAGTGAAGGTCGAAGTCTGGGAAAAAGAGTACAATTGGAGAAGTGTTGAGGTAGGAAAAGTGAAGAACGAGGCTCGAGGAGCAGGCAAGGCTGCAATGGTTCCAGCTGTGAGTATAGGGGAGCGGATCTCTTCACGACTTCTCAGCTGAGTGCAGTGTGAACCTGGTAGTATAGTTATATATCGTTTGTGTGATTTATATACTTATGCTCGTTACCCTCATTATTATATCTTAAGACTATTACCTTTTATTCTAATTACAGTATCTAATAACTATATTTGAAATCTATGATTTATACCTATATCAAACACTAAACTTATTTATACCTTGTAAGGATTGTTGGGTCATCATTGGAACTCTCGGGATCGGAAATCCCCACATGGCAGAGCTTACTGAGCAGGGGGAGCGAAGAGGTGACACTATATATTTTTCTATCCTAACCCGATTGTCTTGTTATCACTGGTGTAAGCATTACTGTATTTAAAACATATCTCATTCTCCAATTCCAAGGGTGCAACACAGTAAGGATCACCAGCCACATTTCTGCTTTTCTATTCTCTAACATGCAGCTACTGGCTAGGTACCAGTTTGCTCTCACTCAGTTCAACCGTACATTGTTATTGGGCTCTTTACATTGGAATTGACAACCTTGGATAAAGAATTGGATTACAGTCACTTAAATCCCTGGTTTAATTGTGAGTGGATAGTGTTACTCAATTTTGAGTAAGATTGCATTTGGATTTTATAGTAAACAAATGGCATTTAAAATTAAGTTAATATGTTAATTCAATCCACAGAGAATGTTGTTGGAGATTGGTTTGTTTTGGAAACAACATTTGTTTGACCAGTTTTTTTTATGATAGCATATGATGAAAACCAGACTGAGAGTTGTACATTTGTACACCACCCATGCAACCAACTGTTGTCCAGAATAGAAAACACACTCTCTCCTCAGAGGAACACACACTGTTTGCCTTAGTTCAAAAGTATTAATAATCCTTGCACTTGATGAGGCATATTATCCAAACCTTGGGCATTGGCAGCATCAGTATCCACGGTTGCGCACTCCACCTCACCAAGCCAGTCAGGAACCTAGGCTTCTTGTTCGACCCTTAATTGTCCTTTCTTGCCCACATCTATGCCATGACCCATTTTGCCCTCCCCCAACTCCACAGCACTGCCCGAATTCCTGACCTAAGTGACTTAGTCTGGACTCTAAGTCAGACTGACTGCACTTGTCATCAACAGTGCCTTGAAATGCTGTAAACCCACCTGAATCAGCAGCCAGACTATCAAAGCTCCGCTGTCCCCTATGTCTCTAATCTCCTCTCTCCTCACGGCAGTAATGGCTGCCTCTGCTCTACTGAGTCTGGCCTCCTCCTTGTCCACCGAATTCTTCACTTCACCTAGATCAGCCGTGGTCACCACCATTGCTAAGTGCTCTGAGACACTGGCCAGTGTGGAGGGTGCTATCCAAATACAAATTGTTGTTGTTCCACTCTAGGTCTGTCACTTTCGAGTAAGCTCAGTCGTGGTTACCTCATCATGAAGGAGGAAAGTTTCTGGTTAGTTATTGGACATGATAAGCACAGGTCTGATCATTGTTGAGGTCCTAAATCAGTGCCTTGTCCAGAAAAAAATTACACATTGTAACATAATGCCACCTTGTCTGTATGAAACCCCACTCCCGTCATCCCCTCTATTGTATCATTGCTTTCAGCCACTATGCCCCAAGACTCTACTTCAATACCTCTGTCTTCTCCTTCCTAGTCTGTCTTCAGATCATACCTGAAGATATACCTCTTTGACCTGCCTACAGCCACCTCCTGGTTTGGTAAACACTATCTGGTGTGAAGGAATGCTATATAAATCCAAATTGTTGTTGTAATCCAACAGCACGGCCAAAAGCTCCAAGTAAAAGTCTAATCTCTGCATCTTTCCATTTTATGTTAGATAACCCAGTTGGTAGATGAAGTGTAACCAAGTACTATTTAAATTCCATACCACAAGATCACAAGAGTGGTTTAAGTGATGAAGAAAGCATTTGGGCCTAATTAACCTAATTCATCTAAAATATCCGGCCTACTATCTTCCCATTATATCATCAAACATTAATGTTTTGGCCTTAAGTACCCTTCTTTGCAACCCATTACCCTCTGCATACATAAATACTACCTTATCAGTAATAAAGGTATTTTAGAAATCTATGTCTAATAGTTCTGAACTGAAGGCCATCAGGAAATTCTATCAGTTTTGTACACATGATAAATCTCTTTGCATTTCTGGCATTCACCATCAAGACAACTCATATGGGATATCATCCAATTTACCAGAATACATCACAGGTCTGTTCAGGTGTTGTGGGTAAAGGAAGATATATGGAAGGAATTTGATAACCTCAGTCTCCTGTGATGGAATTGAATTTTGAGATTCTTGAATTGGGCAAGGGTTACACAGTAAGTCTCACATGAAAACAGAAAGACATATGTTTGTCTCTCCTCTTCACACTTCAGTTTCTATAATCTGACACATATTTCCTGATATGAAATACAGTAGACCCTCGCCGAACGCGGGGGTTACGTTCCTGGAAAACAGCGCACTCAGTAAAATTGCGTTCGGTAAGCTTAATGGGAAATGGGGGGTTAGGGGAATCCATCCACAGGCTATCCAACCTCAAGCCTCCAGGCACATCCACACCCGATCAACGCAAAGTGCGTACTGAGGTGGGCTACAGTCGGCTGGCCCGCTCTCCCTGCTCGTTGACTCTCCCCGCTCTCACTGACTCACTGGACAAAATAAAACAGCACCTTACAGCACCACAGCTTGGCTAAATTATTTTACCTTTGGTCCTAGAAGTGCTAGGAGACTCTCTGTCTCTTCTGTTTACCATGCAATGCTATCGGGTTGCTCCAAGGCTGAGGAATCATCGGACTTAGGCAGGAGCTGGTGGCGTCCTCTCATGTGTGCATTGCGCGCGGGGCCAGCCAGCCAAGGAATCATCGGATTTAGTCGGGAGCTGCCGGCGTCCTCCCAAATGCACATGAGTGCGGGGCCAGCCATTGCGTATACTCAAATTTTATTCGCATTTCGCAAAATAGTGCAGCATTTATTTGTTCGCGTATAGTTGAACTTGCAATCCAGAAAGTCGCGTTTGGCAAGGTTTGCCTGCAATATCACAAATTGTACACCTCTGAACATCTGCAATAAAGTAAGGTGAATGATAGAGCACAGATTGCCTTAGATCTTCCATTCTGATTAAAACACATCCTACTTGAATATAGAAGTATATAATATTTCTCATGGCAACCAGTTTTTTGTTCCTTTGGAATATGGAATAATGATATTATAAGAATTCTTGCATTTGATACAGCATCGGGATTCATTTCTAAGAGCTTCACAATGTTCACTGCGTACCTTGTCAGGGAACACAGCAAGCAAATTGGTAGTTGCGTTCCCTTACAAAATATACAGCAAACTTACAAAATATCAGGGTCAGCCTAGCCTATGCAAAATCAAAGTCCTAAACTAGGTCTTGAACCCATAACTTTCTAACCCAAAGGTGAGAGGACTATTAAGCCAGCCAAATGACACGCAAGTCTACAATTTTACCTAGTTTTACCAAATAAGCCTATTTTGTTTTACATTTAAAGATAGCATGGAACTGTTTGAAAATTCTAAATTCAATTTCAATTTGGATCTGTGCTAGATGAGACCTGTACACGAGGGATGGGTTACACCTGAGCAGGGCTGGAACTAATGTCATTGCAACAAGAATAACAAATGCTGTGGAGAAGCATTTAAACTGATTTCATGAGGGGATGGGGATCAGAAGGTAGCATCGGGGAGGGGAAACGAGTTACATAGTTGATGCGGAGAGACAAATAGAAATGAAACAAGGAATAGTCCAGCAAAAGACGGAAAGAGACACGGGAGAAATGTAGAGCGGATTAAGCCGGTCTTGAGTAAATGCACGGAGTGTAACCAATAAGCTTGGTGAGCTGCAGGCTAAAGTTGCCACATGGGGTTGTGATGGGTAATAATAGACTTGGCTCAAGCAAAGACAGGAATGGAAGCTGAATATTCCTGGCTTTTATGTGTTCGGGAGGGATAGGGAGATAAAAAAGGAGGGGGGGCAATACTCATTAGGGACATTGTCACGATCCTGGTAAAGGAGGATGTGTTAGAGGGTCCAAAAACTTGATCTATTTGGTTAGAGTTAAGGAGCAGAAAAGGAGCTGATACTCTGTTAGGTATTTACTATAGACCACCAAATAGTGGGAAGGAGATAGATGAGCAAATCTGCAAGCAGATTTCGGAGAGATGCAAAACCAATAGAGTACTGATAATGGAAGACTTTAATTATCCTAACATAGACTGGGAAATACATAGTATAAAGGGCAAGGAGGGAAAGGAATTCCTGAAATGTATGCAGGAGAACTTTCTGGATCAGCATGTTTCCAGCTCAACAAGGAAGGAAGCTGTGCTGGCTCTAGTTCTGGGAAATGAAGTGGGGTATGTGGAGTAGGTTTCAGTAGGAGATCACCTGGATAACAGTGATCACAGTATCATTAGGTTTAGAATAGTTATGGAAAAGGATAACAACTAATCAAAGGTAAAGACCCTCAACTAGAAGCGAGCTAAAAAGGGATTGGCCAAGGTAGATTGGAAAGAAAGATTGGCAGGTAAGACAGCAAACGAACAATGAGAAGCCTTCAAGGAGGAGATAATTTGGGGATAGAGCAAATACATTCCCGCAAAGGGGAAAGGGAGGGCAGTCAAACCTCCCTGGATGACTAAGGAAATTGGGATTAAAAAAACAGAAAAAGGAGGCAATGGAGGAGGTGGGCAAAAGAAGACGATGCAACCAATGCCACAGCATTGCAACTGTGTGAACAGACATCATTGATTCCTCACTGATGTGCATGCTATCAAAGAGTTTGAGCTACAGTAAATATGATAATGGATTTAATTGGCAGAGTGCCTATGGTACCATAATGAATCCCTGTTAATCTTATTATCATATTTTCTGAATTAATGAATTAATCTTATTATCATATTTTCTGAATTAATGACTTCCTTGCCATGCCTTGAAATGTTTTAGACAGTTTAATTAGCTGCTGCACTACAAGAACCTCAGAGAAATATTAGAGATCGTAAAACGTTCAGCAAATGTAAACTGTATTTTCAAATGCAAACAAAAACATGTACTATCCAAGTTGCACTTAGTGACTATTCTCCTTGGAGTGGGTGGGGATGTAAATTGGGTCTCCTTGGAGTTGAACTGGAATTCTCAGGTTTGGTTATGATACTCTTAAGCATGGTGATGGATTTCCACATTTGTCATACCTAAGTCCTACACAAGTCTGAATTGAAACCAGCATAAACCATTCTGTCACTTTCAATGGATAAGAGAAAGATAGTTTAGCTATCACTCGAATTGAGGTATTAGTATCACCTTCGGTGCCACGTCCAGAAGCAAAATTAAGTAAAATGTGGCACCTTTAGCTAAATTGAGATACATGGGTATTTGAGCTGTTCACTTGGCTGGTCTTTAAGCAGCTAATCCTGAGCCCCTTGCAATGAGACCACAACATTGTGTACGTATTATACATACTGTGTATATATATATCTAATATATACATATATATTGTATAAATGTATATCATATATATTTGAACACCGGACTGCAGATCCTGTCATGGCAGGAATACAACTAGAAAGTTGTATGGAGTACAGGTATCCCCCGGGTTACAACGGTTCTATTTACACCGTTTCGATTTAACGAACATAATTTTTAACACCTTTCTATTGATATATGACATTTTGTTTTGTTTTAATGAAACTTTTTGCGCATGCGCAGTACATAATGTATCTTGCTGTAAAATTGCGGTCATATTTGGCGCATTTTTTTGCGCATGCACAGTACATAGTGTATTTTGTGGTAAACTCGCAGTCGTTTCGTGTATCCAAGTGTTTGAACTGGCCAACAGCATGTCGCTAGGTCATTGTTTAAAAGCCAGCTGATTTTGAAGCAACTCCACGCCGTCAGTACAACAGTAATTTAACCAGTATTAAAGTACAGTACTGTACAGTTACCTCACATACCCCTTCTTGTCTATGTGTGTTATTTTGTGTGTTTTGTGTGCTATTTAGTGGGTTTAAGGTCCGAAAATTTTGTGAAAAGAACGCATCTCGGGTTATATAATGGGAGCGCACGGTTTGATTTATGACCTTTTGATTTGCGTGACATTTTTCAGGAACGCAACCCTGTCGTAAATCGGGAGATACCTGTATAAGTATGGAATCCTGTAGCTCAGTGGTTAGAGCACTCGCCTTACATGCGTGAGACAAATGTTCGAATCTAGGCAGGTCAGGGCAAAACCTTAGGCAAGTTTCCTTACTCCACACCCCTAACAATAATCTCTCAAAAATAAACAGTAATAAAATTGGTCATTTCAATCCACAACTGTTTGTGGGACACTGCTGTGCACAATTGACAACTGTGTTTCGCCCACAAAAAACAGACAGTCAATTCCTTTTACAGTATATTTTGTGAAGCACTTTGAGACATCTAGAAAACATGAAAAGTGCTATTATTATTATTATTTATGATTATAATTATCTAGGATTATAAGACTATAATATTGCATGTGTAATGTTGTGGTTCCCCATGTAAAAAAACATTTGCATGTTGCAGAGCCTCAAAAAATTAAACTCGGAGAAAGTAGTTGGCAGAGGCTCGATGATGTCCTGAGAATGAAGTAATTTGATTTATGTTTGGCCTTCAATAGTTTGATATATGAGTTATTCACGGTGACACCACAAAATACTTGAATTATCAGCAGATGGTCATCAGCCTGACTCACTTAAGAAACAGCTTGATGCTGTAATGGGAGGACAGTGTATATTCTGGAACAATGAGGTCAAGTGGTCCAAAGAGGCCTTCTTTACCTCAACCTCGTTTTGTGACCTTGCAGACTTAGTGAACCTTGTAAAACACCAGTCTTATTCATCTACTGTTTTAAGCATTCAGTTCTCTCAGACTGCTAGACATCTTTTGTTTCATGCACATCTTTTTCCTTGAATTATTAATTATTAATTGAAGAGATAAGATGGTACAGGTCACGATTTTTGGCATAATCACAGCATTGTTCAAACAATGCTGTAGGTTAAACATGTGCATCAATTTTACCAAACTCCTGCACTGTCCTTGAGGGTTCATTTGTGACAAAATCTCTTAAGTTCTAATGAAATCACCTCAAAGCTCTTCAGGAGGAATTTCAGTAAAGTGTAGTGAGGTTGCGACTTCAACCTTCACTTCACCCCATCCTGCTCCACCTCCTCGGACATCTCCTCTCCCCGCCACCTTGGAACATCCTCCTGACGTAAAAGGCACTCTAAAAATGTAATTGTACTTGTACAATTGAAATATGGCAGACAATTTATCTGCAGCAATTATGCCACCAAAACCAGCCTTGAAAAGAACGACCAATTTACCAAAATTTACCAATTTACCAAAAGGAGAATTTGTCAAACAATGTGATGAAATCATTCAGTTCCAGCTGAACAGGCAGGCAGAATCTTAGCTTAACATGTCATTCGAAAGAGAGTGCCTCTGACAGTGTGGTGCTTACTCACTACTTGCAATGAAGTATCAACCTGGACTACGAGTTGAAATTCTCAAATTGGGAGCTTGAACCCACAACCGTATGAACCAGAAGTCAGAATGCCATCAACTAAGCCTCCAAATCTGAGACTGCATGACATGACAAGAAATAATAATGAGACCTGACTATCTTTTTGCCTCCACCTCCTCATTCAGGGTTACTAAATTGCTGTTATTCTACATTCATGACATTTGGGCTCATCCTGTTTTGTGGAGAAGTTTTAATATAACATTATCCTGAAAGTGCAAGCTAGTTTTGACCACAAATATACAGTCAAATTCACTTTACAGTATATCCTGTGAAGCGCTATAAGACATCCAGAGGACGTGATAAGCGCTATATCAAATGCATGGATTATTATTATTATAGTTGGAACTACAGCCATGGAATATCAAAGTTAAGTGTAGCATTCTTGAATGTAGCAGTGCTGCCACCTGTTGACCACAAAACCAGTTTAATACAGGTAAGCCTCTATTTAAGACGGTTCGACTTAGGACGTTTCAATTGAAGGAACATAATTTTTTAACACCTTTTTATCGATATAGGACATTTGGATTTGTTCTAACGAACAAATTTTTTTTGCACATGCGCAGTACATATTTTGAATATCGCGGTCGCATTTCACGCATCCTTTTTGTCCATACGTACAGTCCATAGTGTATTTGCGGGTAAATCCAAGCGTTTGAACTGGCCAATAGCATGTCACCACATATCTGTTTCAAAGCCAGCTGATTTTGAAGCAACACCACGCCAGGATAATATTACAGTAATTTCCAAACATTCATGAGCAACTTCGAGCGATTTACAGCCTCTACCGCGATTATATAAGCAAGTCGGGAAGAGACCGCAGTAAGTGAAATGAGCAGTGATAATACCACTAGCGGCAAGAGACCCCGCAAAGTCATCACTTCAAATACTAAATTGGAGGTGATAAAGTGCATCGAGTCTAGCGAAAAAGGTACGGACGTCGAGAGGGCTTCAGGGCTAGCTAGATCGATGGTGGCTACTATAAAACAGAATAAGGACAATAAACTAGCAAGTTCAAGGTGTGTTACAAGTGCAAGCAGATTAGCAAAACATAGGAGTGATGTGATGGAAAACATGGAAAGAATGCTGAGTGTCTGGATTGAGGATCAGAACCAGCGTAATACACCATTCAACATCCTGGTTATCCAAGAGAAGGCAAAATCATTGTTTAGGGAGTTAAATGATAAATGAAGGAGAAGGCTCAATGGCACCATCTTTCAGTGCTAGCAGAGGGTGGTTTCAAAGGTTTTAAAGACGCTATGGGTTCCACAACATCAAGGTGAGTGGGGAAGCTGCAAGTGCCACTGTCACTGTCACACTGTCAAGTATTAAAGTTTACCAGTAGTGTACTGTATTAAAGTTTGCCAGTATTAAAGTACAATACTGTACAGTTACCCCAAGTACCCCTTCTTGTCTATGTGTGTTAATTTGTGTGTTATGTTGTGTAGTTTTGTGTATTATTTAGTGGGTTTAAGGTCTGAAAATTTTGTGAAAAGAACGCATCTCTGGTTATATAATGGGACCGCATGGCAAATCGCGTTTCGAATTAGGACGTTTCGATCTAGATACAATTTTTCAGGAACGCAACCCTGTCCTAAGTAGAGGTTTACCTGTATTTCATAAAATGTTTTAGTTTTCCTACAAACCTCAGTAATTTTAGGAATTGCTAAAGAAACAGTAAATAATAATTTGAAAAATACATTAACAGACTCGTTTTCCTTCATCATACAAAAAAGACTGAATAAAACCCAACAAACTTGCATTTGTATAGCGCCCTTCACGCGAGGCAGCATCACTAAGTATTTAAACATGAACAAGATGGAAACCGTCCTCCTTGTCTCCTGTCTATGCTTGATAATTTCCAGACTTCCTCAACATCATCAAAACAAACGTGGAACTTTGGAGTTGAGTTTGATCCTCAGCTCTCCTTTCTCTCATAAAGTCTCTGACCAAGACTATTTTTGCTAACCTCTGCCAAATTGCCTGCCTGTGACCTTAGCACACTATAAATGCCTTCAATGCCTTATTGATGCCTTCAATTCCTCCCCATTGGATTTTTCTAATGAACTGTTTCCTGATCTCCTGGTCCACCATCCATAAACCTTTATCCTTGACTACGCCATCCACATTCTCATTCACTCCGACCTTTACACGTCCAAAACCACAGTCCACGTCATGCTCCGTTAGCACCCTGTCCCTGAGCAGATCAATATCAAGGGCCTCACCTTCTCTCACCAAGGCTCTGAGAAGTTATTTTACATGAAGAGTGCTATATACATGTAAGTTGTATAATCTAAATTTCTTCAACTGACACATAAGTAATTTGGCTGTAATTTTGTTGTTGTAAGATGAAGTACCAGGAAAGGTCATAATTTCTATAGAAGGTGTATCTGCATATCAAACAATCCTAAAACACGCATTTGACCCTTTACTCAGTCTTGTTTGCCCTTTGCTGGCAAGGCAAAGCTAACAGGCTGTGACAGTGATGGTGGCAGATTTTGCTGTAATGGAGCGTTACATTGCTTGCATTTGTTCCAGCTGTCTGGATAAGTCCTCATAACCAAGGTACCATTCTAGCTAACAGACAAATACATTGAGAAACTGACCTTGTCCCAAATCACACCAAGAACAGGTTGTCAAAAGACTAAGGACTAAAGTATAAATTAAAAGTTGTTAAGGGCAAAACACTCAACGTCAGAATGGGTAATTGCTTGATCAGGTGCAATCAAGAAAGTTATTTCAATAAGTTTTGAAAAATGATCTCACTCATCTACAGAAGATGCAAACGTGTATTTCCACACTTCCTGGTTAGATTTCATTTTTCAGTAATTGCTAGGTAATAATAAATAATAATCCTTGTATTTTGACATAGAACTTTGGTTTATTGTGGAGAGGGTAAAAAAAAGTGAAACGTTCCGTTGCCTGGCACTAAAATCTCTCATCATTATGAAATTGAAAATCATTCTCCCACTCAAAAAGAGGTTGGCTAATTACCAATTGCCTAACTTTTTTTTTATTATTGCTTCTCTCTTACTGTTATTAGCCTACAAACACAGAACCACCCATCTTTCAGTGAATCCTGTGAAATGCTTTGTGACATTTTGACAATATGATAAACCAATTCAATATCAATTCCAAGGATTATTATTGTGATGATCGTATATTGTCTCTTTTTTGCTCATTGTTTCTTTGTTATATTATTCAACTGCAAGGATTTTCATAATATTCCTTTTTCTTAATTGCTGTGAATCAGTTACATTTCTGCTATCATGTGGTCAGGGCCAGCATTAACCTTAGGCGAACTAGGCGGTCGCCAAGGATGCCAAAATTTGGGGGTCGCGGGCCATGATCAGCATATTAACAGCTGCAACGGTAGGGGGACAGTACCTGAATTCCTGCCCCCCCCCCCCCCCCCCCCACTCTTGCTCTCTGTACAGTGATTGGCTAACGAACCCCACCAGTCACGTCAATCCAGCGTCCCATTGGTCGCCACTTGCATCAATCAGGCGGGCACCATTCACGCCCCGCCAACATGTTAGGTTGAGATCACTTTAAACGGCCTGCCCTCAAAGCTGGTCACGCCCTTTGCTATTGACCCAATCAATTAATGAGGTTATTTCAATTCTTTTTAAATAATAATTATACATATATAGATATCTCGAAGCACAGTACAAATAAAACAACCACTATCAGGAGGTGGGGGAGGGGGGGCGGTAGGGGGTGGAGACGAAGGAAGTTGTTCTCATTAATTTTTAGTATTAACATTGGCTTATCAAAAGTTACTAGGGGGCGCACATCTGAAGGCTCTCCTAGAGCGCCAAATACCCTTGCGCCAGCCCTGCATGTTGTGCATGTCACTCTCACCACATGTTTATGGATTAAATGTGGGTAGGAATGGGGCTGTCCCTAACTGGGTAAACTTCTTTAGCACTGAGGAGTTTATGGTGTGATCTCAAATTAACAAACTGGATTAGGAATAACTCTTCCCTTCTATAGCTATCCAAAACAATTTAAAACAGAACAAAGAAACAATTATTTTACAAAGAGTTGTGAAAATGTTGGACGCTCTGAAGAAAGATGTACAAAAGTATGCATACGCACACTTGCTTAATAATAACCCTTGTGTTTCATCCTATGCATTCTTGCATTGTCGAGATGTCTCAAAGTGCTTCACAGAATATACTGTAAAGTGTAGGGACTGTATATTTTGTGAACGAAATGCAGCATCCAATTTAGCAATGGTATAGCTTGACGCTGAGGTGTTTGTAGGAACATATGAACAGTAGTAGCCCCTCTAGCCTGTTCCACCATTCTAGAAAATCATGGTTAACCTTAACTCCATTTACCCACCTTTCCTCCATATCAATTGATACCCTTACTTCAGAAAAAATCTATGAACCTCAGTCTTGAAATTTTCAATTGATCCAGCATCCACAGTCTTTTAGGGGAGAGAATTATAGATATCCACTACCATTTGTGTGAAAATCCAGAGTAGGCATGGTCAAAAAGGAAGTCTTCAGGTGCCAATGGATAACAACAACAACAATTTACATTTATAGAGCGCCTTTCACGTCGGGAGGACGTCCCAAGGTGCTGAACACGAGGCGTGTGACCCGAGCTGGGAGGGGAGTGTTTGGGAAGGGGTGAAACACGAAGGGGAGGTAAAAGAGTTCGGGGTGGAACAAAAGGCACGATCGAAGAGGAAAGTCTTCAAACCGGCCTTGAAAGAGGAAAGGGAAGAGACGAAATGGAGGGATTGAGGGATGGCATTCCATAAGGTGGGAGCGGAGAAACTGAAGGCCCGGCCTCCGATGGTGGGGTGGTTCGGGCGGGGAGCTTGGAGCAGGCCAAGTCCTGTTGAACGGTGGGCATGTAGGGGGAGAGTAGATCGGTTAAGTAGGATGGGGCAAGGCCGTGTAAGGCCTTGTAGGTGAGGACGAGGATCTTAAACTCGATGGAGACGGGCGAGAGTGGGGGTTATGTGGTCGCGGAGGCGGGTGCGGGATAGTACACGGGCTGCAGAGTTTTGGATGGCCTGCAGCCTATGAATGGAGGAACCGGGGAGGCCGACTAGGAGAGAATTTCCGTAGTCCAGCCGTGAGGTGATGTATGCGTGCACGAGTGTTTCGGCAGCGCGGAGGGTAAGATAATTACGGAGCCTGGCAATGTTGCGCAGATGGAAATAGGCTGTGCCGGTCAAGGCGCGGATGTGGGGGAGGAAGGAGAGTTTTTGATCGAACATGATGCCGAGGTTCCTGATTGGCTTTGTGAGGTGGAGAGTGCAACCTTGGATATTGAGGCTCGCAGCGCCCGATGTGCGGAGGCGCTGGCTTGAGCCAATCAGGCCATTTCTTAGTCAGACTGTACCATGTAAGCCAATGAGTAGAGCCATTTCACCTTAAAATGAAATGTAATTTACTGTGTTTCATATTGGTAAGCATGTTCACCATCACAACACAATATTCAAAGTTTGCCATAAATCCAACTGTGAGGTATCAGGCTGCAACCTGACACACTGGTTGCCAGGCTGTCTGAGTTGGTAGCACTCTCATCACTCAATCAGAGTGTTGTGGATTCAAGTCTCTTGTTGGGACTTGTGCTTCCAGGCTAGACTAACACACCACACTGCTGACAAAACGCAGCATTCTCAGAATTGCCATCCCTTGGATGAGACATTTAACCGAGGTCTCGCCTGATTATTGGTGGATGTTAAAAATCCCATAGCACTATTTGAAAAGAGATGGGAGTTTTTTGTGGTGTCTTGGCCTGTTATCCTTCATAATAAAAAAAGGTCATTCACTTCTTCGCTGTTTGTGGCAAATTGGTGTGCGCAAACTAGCTGCCTTACTTGTCTACAAAATGCACAGTCACTACATTTTTCAGTAAACTCTGTACTTTGAGACATCTCCACAATAAAGCTTTAAGAACTCACAGTTCAGAGACAATTTTGGCCCACCCAAGTCTCCAGTCACACAGTGCCAACAGTGTGACTTCAACACAATTAAAGGAGGGAGCCACCTGCTGCCGTCTTCACCACTTTCAGGCTGCTGCGTTAATAATAGTGAAGGGCAGAGCAGAATAACACCATAACAGAATCGGGTGGAAGGAAATATTTAAATCAAAATTCTAGGCACAATAACAACATTTAAAGCAGTCAGGTCTGTACACTATATGCAGGATATGTGCTCTAAAATATGCTTTAAGACATCTCAATGATGTGTTAAGACACTATATCAAATTGCAAGGATTATTATTGTTAAATGAAAGGCAGCAAGGAAGAGTTTCAACTTTTATTCTTTGTATGGGGATAAAGAAGCCAGCACACAATGCTACAAACATCCTAGCAGGTGGGAATATTTTGATTTGTAAGAATTATTATTTGCTAATCATTCATTTCTAACTTAAAAAATGTCTTCTCCTGTTTATCTTAGCTTCCATAAATGATGCAGGATCATTTAGATCTATGGTGCTTTTTCTACTCATATCAGAAGCTGTGAACGTTTGATCAAACTTTAATACACTCCGTTATTATCAATGCCAAAATGGATCGGTCCAATAAAAAGCACTACAATTCACACTTGGTTATTATACAACTCACAATTCACACTTATATAATCACAATGATTATATGGTGCCAATTCAAAACTCTTCACATGGATAGTGTGGGACACTGTGCAAGATGGGAAGGAAGGGGATAAGGAAAACGGTACTGAAGGATTGTTCAGGGAGGTAGCTTAACTGAAGAATTTGAAGAAATTGTGAGAGGTTAGTGGCTAGTAGTCACTTTTTAATGGGTCACAAGAGAGATAGGACAGTCAGAGGAAATTGCAGAAGTACGAAGGGACAAGGACATGGAAAATGTAAAGGTTGGTATGACGATCTTGAAATCAATCTGATAGGAGACTGGGAGACAGTAGAGCTTGATGGGGATCAGGATGACGAAAACAGTAAGCCTAGTGAATTAAGGATGCAGGATGCAGATCGACTTATCCATATTAAGTTGAAGGATGTTTTGGTTCATTGAGGCTTTAATGTCTGACATAGGCCATCAAGTGTACTGAACATAAGTTGACCTGGAGTCAAGAATAGAAGTGGAGACGTAGACTTCCTTGTCATATCTATACATGTGGAAGTTAATCCCTTGTCTGCGGATTCTGTTGCCAAGAAGGAACATGTGGATGGGGAAAAGGAGGGGCAAGGATAGTGTCCTGAGTTGAAGAATGCTACCAAGAGAGCTTCTCAATGTACAATAAGGCTAGTGATATAAACTGTCAACACAAATTGTAATCAGTCAATTGAAATAAGGAAATTGCAATCTTATTGTTAAGAGACAATGTATTTTCAATATGTTGCATGAAGTTCCAGAACAACTTTACTGCAACAATTCAGTTTGACCAGGAGGTGGTAGCCTTGTACTGCATCATGTATTCACAGTACATTTGCACTGCTTGTCAAACTGTAATGAACTCATCATTCCCTTAGGAAAAAACATGGTAAGAAGCTAAACTTAGAATATTTTCATTGTGAAATTAAACACTCAAATGAATTCCTTTTGTGTCATATTGACAATACTATATATATCTAATATATATGGTGGGTTATTTTCAGAATTCAACTGCTATGTTATGCTTAACATTACCATAGATTGAATTGGATCAAAATATTCCATTTATTTACTAGAACATGTTTCATGTTACAAGCACGAAAATATGAAATAGATTTATGAATTGTATTAAATGTGTGCAATGTTGGTGAGTTTCCATAACCAGGGGACAGAAGTATTGTATAAGGGAGGGAGGGAGAGTTTCTTCTTCGTGCAGAAGGTAGTCAGAATGTGGAGCTTGCTATAGAGAAGTTGGTATAACAATAACAATCCTTGCATTTAATATACAACAACAAAATTACATTTATAGAGCACCTTTCATGTCGGGAGGACGTCCCAAAGCACTGAACAGTTAGGTTGGGACCTGAGCAGTGGGGGAAGTGCCTTAACAGATTTTCTGGACATCTAAAATATATTGTAAAGTGAATTGACTGAATTTTTTTTGGCAAAACCTGGCAGCCAATTGTGCAGAGCAGTGTTCCACAATCAGTCGTGGATTGAAATGTTATTTTTTTTCTTGAGGGATTGTTACCAGGCATGTGGAGTAAGGAAACTTGCCCTTGGGATTTCCCTAACGGTAATCGAGACCAGCTCTGCTGTATTATACACAGTTGACCACTCCATCCTATCCTCCTCCACTGCCTCTCCTCCTTTATCCACCTTAGTGTGACCACCACACTCACATGGTTTGTGCACTACTCGACTAACCAGGACCAAGATATCTTAGCAAATGGATTCTCCTCCCGCCACCACCCTGTCACCTGCATGGTACCTTAAGGCTCCATCCTTGGCCCTCTCCTTTTCCTCAGTTACATGATCCCTCGCAATGATGTCATCCACAGACATGGGGTATACTTCCACGTGTATGCATATGACATCTAAATCTACTTCTCCTCCTCCTCTACCTCCCAGCTGTGACTCCCCGTCCAATGATGTCCTGTCAGCTTGTTTGATGAACAACAGGGCCTTGATGAACGCAAATTTCTTGCGGCTGAACACTGGCAATACTCCTCAACCTTTACCCTCCTACTCTCTCTACCCTTCAACCGTCCTGATTCCAACCCACCCCCCAACTCCTCACCCCATCTTTCGTCTCAAGTGTAATTTTGTTGTTGTTGTTAATCTCTGACTGTTCAATGCCTTGGGACGTCCTCCTGACGTGAAGGGCTCTTTACAAATGTGATTTTGTATTGTAACCTCCCTAAGCTCTCCCTCAGATTCACACAATTTAGGTGTTAAGTTCGATCCTAAGCTTTTCTTTCTACCTCACATCAGTTCCCGGTGCAGGCCTGATTTTTTTCACCTCCACCACATTGCCCGTCCGGCTTGGAGGGCGCTATATAAATTGAAGTTGTTGCCCACATCTGTCCGTGGTTGCACCCACAGCAGCCAAAACCCTCACCCAGGGCCTTTGTTACTTTCCGGCTGGACAATACCAGTGCCTTTCTCTCACTCGTTTTGAAATACTGTCATGCCTTCACACCTCCCTACGTTTTCGACTTGCTCTTCGCCCACTCCACCACCCCTGCTTCAGGCCCGGCCAGGTCCGGTTTACCCTTGCACCCTCCATTCCAACATTGGTGGCCATGCTTTCAGCCACTATTCCCCCGAACTTCTGGAACTCTCTTCCTTAATCCCTCTGCCTTAATCCCTCTGCCTCTCCCTCCCCACTTTCAAATCTCACCAAAACTCCTTTCTTTTAGATCGGGCTTATGGTCACCTCCCTCTCCTTCGCCCCTGGCTTGGTATCAGACTCCACCACTGACAAGTGCTCCTTGAAGCTACCCCGTGTGAAGGGTGTTACATAACTGCATGTAGTTGTTTTTGTAAATAATCCAGTAATAAATAAATAAAAACTTTATCTTTCTATTTAATCCATAGATTTCCTTCCTTCACATGTTCAGTTCCTCAGATTGCAAACAAAATGCTGCCCAAATACTCATTCACACCATTGGTTTCCACCAGACGTGATTTCATCAATACACTATTATGCATTAATATAATTTATATAATATAATGGATTATATCTATTATGGGTGTATTTTTTTGTAGACAAAATGTGGCAGTTAATTGCGCACAGCAGTGTACCACAAACAATAATTATTATTTGTTTATTTATTTTGGAGGGTTTATTACCCTCGGAAAAGTGATCCATCGATCGACTAACACCCAAGTTCCTTTTTATTGCTAGATATACAATGGAGTGTGGAGTAAAGATACATGCCCAATGTTTTGGCCTGCTGGGATTCAAACCCATGTCCTTTCGCTTGCATGGACTCCACATGATCAGTGCAATATACAGAGACAATCAGCGTTATGTGCAGAGATGATCAGTGTAATAATGTACAGAGATGGTCAGTGATAAAATGGTAAAAAGTATTTTGCTTTAAAATTTAAGATCACGCAGAATTCTGAAAATGTCTTAAATTCAGTATTAATTTAGAAGCTTTTTTTTCCAGAGTTGCAAATAATGACTATTTTATAACAACAACAAAAATCTTTTTACCACAAAATATATATTTTTTTAATTGAATTTATTTGGTGAAGAAGCACTTTGGGATTTTTGTTTACCAAATCAAGCCAACAAGTTCTCATTTACAGTGAATTTCATAGCACGGAAACAAGCCGTTTGATCCAACTACTCTGGGCAGGTGTTTTTTGCCCATGAGTTTCCATGCATCCTAATCCACTCTACCATTCCCTCACACTTCCTTCTCCCTCATGTATTTATTTTGCATCTTAAAAAAATAGTTTTTCAGTTTCTGAAGACCAACAGATACTAAACTGAATCTATTTGGCAGAATTTACAAATTAAATTTTTTAAGTTTGGATCTCATATACCAATTAAATTCGGATTCATCAACAACCAAGTGGAAGAATCAGAAACTTTACTGACTGTGGAGGTAAGTTTTCTTTTAAATTATGCTTCAGAAATGCAAATGGTGTTAACCTCAGTCTTTCAAGCATCAAATCATGTCATTTGCTTGCTGAAATGAATTAATGACTTTGCTTTGACTTGAATGGCCCCATTTGTGATCCATGTTATGAATTGTGAGTTTTAATATTAGAGATAAATGTTAAACACAAGTGGAAAAAAATGAAAACATTGCAGTTTTTGTCGAAGATGAAGGATCAATGTTCCAAATTTGACATTTGGGGTGCAAGAAGTAGATTAAAGACCCTGGTTGTTATATGCAATGTGTTGTTTTACAATTGATATGATGGGATCATAAAGGTTCAAATTTCTACATGCTGTAATTTATCCCTACCTCTGTGACCTTCTCCAGTTTCATTCTTCTGCTCAACCCCTCCACTTAAGAAACTTGGGCCCATTGCGTGTTCCTCTCCCCCTTCTCCCAACCATCAAGTGAGTGAGTCTTTAGCCACTGTGCCTCAATTGTCTGAAACTGCACCCTCCCTAAATTCCTCCAGCTCATCTCTGTCTGACTGCCCGCCTGTCTGCCTGATTGCCTGCCTGCCTGTCTGTCTACCTATCTATCATTACACCCACCCTGAAAAGCGATCCCTTCAATCATGCCTATTGCCTGCTTATTGTCTCAGTAAAATGTGATGTGATGCCAAACGAAAGTTGCGCTGTAAATTCAAGTTGCTGGTGTTTAAAAACATAAAGATGCAAGGGTCCAAGACACAAACGTAGATTAAATTAAGTCAAAGGAGGATTGGCATACAATGGATAGCTATCCGTTGGTCTGGACGTTCCCTTGGAATTTTGTCTTTTAAGAAAAGTTCTAAATATTTCTACACACAGTGCATGTTTCTTATCCTCTGAATCGCTGAAGCAGTTATAAGTTTGCTTCCAATATTCTGGAGTACAACAACAACAACTTTAATTTATATAGCATCCTCCACACTGGACGGCGTCTCAGAGCGCTTCACAATAGCTGATCTCAGAACCGAGCCAGGGGCAGGTGTAGAAAGGTGACCAAAGGCGCGGTAGAAGAGAAAGATCTTCAGCTGGGACCTGAAGCTGAGAAAAGAGGCAGCGAGGCAAAGGTAGTGAGGAAGGGAATTCCAGTGCCTCGGGGCATAGTGGCTGAAGGCACAGCCACCGAGGGTGGAGTGGAGGATTTGGGGGACATGGAGGCCAGACCCAGTGGAGCGAAGGCAGTGGGAGCTGATTTGAGGAGGGAGGAGGTCAGAGAGGTAGGGGTGGTGCAGAGGAGTGGAGGGATTTGAAGACAAGGGTGAGGAAGTCGATCCTCTCTGGGATAGGGAGCCAGTGATGTCTGGCAAGGACTGGGGTAATGGGGGAGCGAAGTTTGATGCGGGTGAGGATGCGGACGGCAGAGTTTTGATTGAGTTGGATTTTACGGATTGTGGTGGAGGGGAGACCAGCGAGGAGGGCATTGGAATAGTTTAGGTGACGAAGGTGTGGACCAGGGTTTCAGGAGCTTTTGGGGTGAGGTATTGCCGGAGACGGGCGATCCGTCGGAAGTGGTAGAAGGCGGTGCTGATGAGGGACCGGATGTGGGGGAAGGAAGGACAGTTGGGGGTCAAACCTGATGCCTAGGTTGCGCACAGGTTCGGAGAGTTTCAGGGGCAGACCGGGAAGGTGGAGGAGGTGGCAGCCATGCAAATGGAGACGTTGACGAGAGCTAAAGAGTATGGCTTCCATCTTGTCAACATTCAGCTGCAAGAAATTTTTGCTCATCCAGCTCCTGATGTCTGACAGGCAGGCTGACAGAACATCAGGGGACTGGGGGTCGCAAAGTGAAGTGGAGAAATAGAGTTGGGTATCATCCGCGTACATGTGGAAGTGTACCCCATGTCTGCGGATGACATCCCCAAGAGGGAGCATATAGATGAGGAAGAGGAGGGGGCCAAGGATGGATTCCCGGGATACCCCACAGGTAACTGGGTGAGATCAGAGTAAAAGCCGTTTGTAGAGATGTACTGCTGGCGGTTTGTGAGGTAGGATTCGAACCAGGCGAGTGCGGTGAATGAGGGAGGCCCACTGAGGTGGATGATGGAGACAGGTGGTGGAGAAGGATGGCATGGTCGACTGAGTCAAGTAGACTTTCGGATGGAAAAGCCAGGAACCCTCAAGGATACAAGCTTCAGTTATGAAGTAAGAATTCTGAAACAATTCGACTACATGAATTGTTCTCTTCAATCAAGCTTCTAAATGTACTGTTTTAATTTTTTGTGTTGCCATACTGGAGTATCTACACCAAGATTTACATACGTTTCCGCACTGCTTGTCCAGTTACTGTACCCGACCTGATATTAACAGGAACAGAGTTCGATGACTATGTGTCCCCAATGAATGGTCTGTCCTGTTTTAAAGAATAAGAATAATCCTTACATTTGACATTGTCAGGCGGACATCATTTATTTTAATGTGTAGTCACTGTGTTTTGTGGGCAAACACAGCAACCAACTTGAGCATGATATGTATATTTCTAAACAATTATATCTGTCAGTAACCAAACTCTAACTTGTGTGAATGAACTACAAGTATTGGTGTAGATCTGGTAGATTGGTGGTAGGAATTTTAAGCGTTTGTGACTTGGGATGTAGATTACGTCAAATCTCTAAAACTCATATTTTATCCTAATTTTCCTTCTAGGGAACAGAATAGAATAATAATAATCCATTCACTTAGCGCTTTTCATGTCTTCCAGACGTCGCAAAGCGCTTCACAGAATATACCTTAAAGTGAATTGACTGCATATTTGTGGGTGAAACACAGCAACCACTTTCACACAGCAGTGTCCCACAAACAGTTGTGGGTTGAAATGACCAATTTATTATTGTTTTATTTTAAGGGATTATTATTGAACTTGTTGTGCAAGAAAACATTCAGCTTTTATTTGTCTCTAACTATTTCATGCTAAATACAACCCTATTAATGAACTAAAGTTGGTTAGTAGTTCTCATTAAGTTTGGTTATCAAGGATGCAAACACATTTAGCAACAACAGTTTGGAACAATTACAGCAAACAAAAGGACAAGCTGGGAGAAATGTCATCTGGGTTTACATGTGCATCATTTATGTGTCCTAAAATCTACAAAAACAACAAAATTGCATTTGTGGAGTGCCTTTCATGTCAGGAGAACATTCATAGGTGCTGGATGCTGGACATCCCAAGGCAATCTAACATTTTCATCCACATTAGATAGTCAATTAACTTTACAAGATATTCTGTGAAGCACTTTGAGACGCCCAGAAAATGTGAAAAATGCTATATCCTTACCCTTCTCTTTTCAGGAGAACAGAGTCCAAACTTGTTCAGTCTTTCCTGATAGGTAAAATCTTGCATTTCCGGTATCGTCTTTGTAAATCTCCTTTGCACCTTCTCCAGTGCCTCTATATCCTTTCTATAACATGGGGACCAAAACTGTACACAGCACTCCAAGTGTGGTACAGCCAAGATTGGATATAAATTTAGCATATATGGCCTTTATTTTATGGCCTTATTAACCGTTTAGCAATTTGTGTACATGAATCCCTAGATCCTTTTGCTCCTCCACCCCATTTAGATTCTTATTTTCCAGGCAGAATGTGGCCTCCTTATTCCTCCTACCAAAATGTGCCACCTCACACTTATCTATATTGAAATTAATTTGCCAATTAAATGCCCAGTCAGCAAATTTATTGATGTCTTGTTGTAATTTGTTGCAGTCTTCCTCAGTATTAACTATACCGACCAATGTTTGTGTCAGCTGCAAATTTTGAAATTATATTTTCAAGTCCAAGTTCACGTAAATTGTGAACAACAGTGATCCCAATACCAATCCTTGTAAAGCATCACTTTACATCCTCTGCCAGTTTGAGTATATACCCTTTACCCCTACTCTCTGTTTTCTGTCTTATAGCCAGTTTGCTATTCATTCTGCTACTTTTCTACTTTTCTGCATTTCCGTTCACTCCACATGCTCTGACCTTATTTATTAAATAAGGTGGTAAACCAATAAGGCATTTTGTCCCACAAAGAACCAGGTTACATTTATTAAACAAAACCTGCTAAATACAAACCTCCATTACTCCGATTAAATCATAATAAATTCTATTATAATTCGATCTTAACTAGGTGCACAGTAATTTATTTCTGATTATGATCAAATATCTAGTAAAAGAATTAGACAAAATATATCACAGTTACCCCATTAATTAGTTTTGGAAAACCTGTGAAAGCCTGAGTAAAGGTCAATGAATCTGATACTAAAGCAACTGGGATTACATTTTCTAATTTTCACGTGCCACTTAGAAAATTTTTGAACATTAATACTAGAAATGATTTCAGCAGATACTGAAGAGGGTCATGGAAGATCATTGATAATTATACATGCTTATTGGTTTTCTAGGATTTGAGCACTCTTACAGTTCCTGAGTCAAGTAACGTGAAAGCCATGGTTTACAGCTATTAGACAGTTTAGCAATCTCCAAACTTGGCTATGCAATTTCTTTGTGTACAGTAGTGATGAACCATGAACCACTATAACCATTTTACTGCAGAGTTTGTTTGTTTCACTTGAAGTGAGAAATTTACAGTTAGATCAGGTCAGTCACTTTAAGATGGCCTCTTAACGTGAAAGGCACAATATCAAATGCAAGGATTATTATGAAACATCTCTGCCTTTTGAAGAAATTTCCTATCTACGGATCTATTATAGCACAATCATGGTAAGAAATACAATCAATATTAAGTTAACTTAACAATTTATTATTCAGTGCCTTGAATGTTGATTTTAGAATTCTTAATAAAATCGCTTTGTCTTCCAACCAAGAATTCTGCCACAAACAAATCACTTCATGCCCCTTACCTCTCCAACTTGCTTACCCCACTCCACCACTCGCTCCCTTTATTGACCTGGTTCCAGCTTCCTGCACATCCCTCACTCACTCCGTTCCACCATCGTCAGTTGTGCTTTCAGCCATCGCATCCCAAAACACATTACTACAGTCCTTGGCCTGCCTTTTTTCAGGTGCAGATTGATCTGCGGTGTGTTTCTGTTTTTATTTCAGGAGCAATAATTGTGCCTTAAAAGCTTTGTTAGTTTGTTTAAAATATATTTGTAACACCCTAAAAGGTTCAGTTGAACTAACACTAGAAATCTATGATCTCTACATTTGATATTTTTCCTTTCCTGGAGTTACTGTGTAGTTTTGGGCAAATGTGACTACAAATTTGCACACAGCAATGTCTCACAACACCTTGTTGTGAATGATTATATTTGTGGAATGTTGGCCAGCACACTGGGAGAATTTGCTTTCTCTTTTCGAATAGTGCCATGGCATCTCTGACATTCACATGAGCAGCCAGACACCAGTTAAAGATTGCAATCAAAGGACAACATCTCTGACAATGCAGTGTAACTCTCAGCACTCCAATTCGAATCCCGACGTGAGGTTTGAACTCACAACCTTCTGACTCAGAGGTGAGAGTCCTGCCGTTAAGCCGGGCTGACACTATGATTTCTCGGCCTACTGCTCAATCCTCACTTCGTCTGTCTCAGGCAGGGGCCAAGCCTTCAGGCACTATGGCTCCAATTCTCTGAAACTCTCTCCTAAAATTAATTTGCCTTCTCTTCCAGAATCTCTCTATGTCTGTACTTTTTGGTCATTACCACGGCCAATAGAAAGGTGGGGCTGCACCTTTTACCACGGAATCCACTGCAAACGCCCTCCTCAGCTACAAATGTCCCCCGGCTCCACTACAAACCTGTAGGCCCCAGGGGAGACTCGCGTTTGCTTGACGCTGCTACACTGGGCGTTGTGGCTCCAGTCACATGTGAGCGGGCAGTGTTGGCATCATGGAAGCGGCCCAAGCCTATTTGGACCAAACCTGTGGTGTAATTCCATAAGTAAACTAATCATAGTTTTTGTTGCACCAGTTCTAAGTTGAAGATAAAACAAGCATAACTACAAACGAATGACTAGGAGCAAAGCTAGCTCATATTCCTTTGCTACTCCAACCCTCCACCCTCCCCAATCCCTACCCCCAACTCGCATTCAAAATACTATCTGGCCAGTACCTTCGGACATCCTCCTGGCATGAAAGGTGCTATACAAATGTAATTTTGTTGCTGTTGCTGCTGCTATACGCATTTCTCCCCTAACGCACTTTCTCTACCAATGCAGATCTAGAGAACTACAACAACAACAACAACTTTGATTTATATAGCGCCCTCCACACCGCACGGCGTCTCAGAGCGCAACTATGTAAATATGAAACCAAAACACAACATAAATAGGGAATAATTTAAAATACAATTTAAAATAGATTCAATGAAATAAATGACTTAATCTATTGAATCTTTCTTAAAATACCTCTTCATTTAGGTTCTGTCATATTTATTAAACATGCTACTTCTAATCCACTAGGTGGAGCTGGAGTTTATGAATAGTAATACAGTCAATACACTACATAAAGAACAAGAATCTATGCACGTCTGGAAATGCATGGTCCATATTAATCTCAGTGCTAAGTCCTGAACTCATAATGGAGGAATAATAAATGCTGAGCAATTAAGTACGAGAGCATCCTTAATTATGAAAACATCACGCTTGTATTTAAATCCCTCCACTCCTCTGCACTCCCCTACCTCTCTGACCTCCTCTCTCCTCACCGGTTCTGGCCTCCTCCTTGTGCCCCGAATCTTCCGCTCCACCATTAGCAGCCGTGCCTTCAGCCACTACGCCCTGAGGCTCTGGAATTTCCTTCCTCACTCCCTTTGCCTCGCCTCCTCCTTTCCTATTTTCAGGTCTCGGTTAAAGACCTTTCTTTTCGACTGCGCTTTTGGTCCCTCCCGCTGGCCCGGCCCAGGATCTGTTATTGGGAAGCGCTCTGTGACGCCATTCGGTGTGGAGATTGCTAAATACAGTAAATCCAAGACATTGTCGTATCTAAACTATAATTAAAGGGGAGGGAGATACCATGTACTGTAAAATTAGTGGGTTGAATATTCATTCTTGCCAACTATACAATTGGCGATCTTCAAAGAATACACATTTCATCAGGTCTATGGTTCACTTTGATTCTTTAACATCTGTTTTGTAAGGATGATCGCTGAAGGCAGATGGAGGATCTATTTCAGCTGCAATCTCAATGATACCTGGAGAGATTTCAAGAGCTTCACAGTGCTGAGTTAATGAGACACAAAAGGCTTCAATGTCACGACTTACTGCAGCACCAAAGCTCTTAAAAAGCCCTTTAAATTATAATGAAGTATCATGGTATTTAACATCATTATTCTGTAACTAATTGCAATGGTACCTACACGCAATATGAACATTTGCATTCCTTTGCTAAAGAAAATTCTGTTGTTTGTTTCGCTTTTTACTCCCAGAGTAAAAATGTTTTTTTTTAACTGTACAAATATCTAAACAAATGGTGCAAAGGGATCTAGTGAAGTCGAAGCCATCTCTCACATTCTTGTAACCCGGAGAAAATCTTAGAAGTACTTTTTGTTTCAAATTTTGATAAAGATTTAGTTAATAACAAAAGGGGATGAAATTCGGTTGTGGGGGATTACAGTAAAACCTTTGTTATCCAGCACCCTCGGGACCTGACCGGTGCGGATTAATTAAATATACCGGATATTCGAGTGGCAAGTTGCCGAAAATCCAACAAAATAATATTAATTTATTTTAAAACATACTATATCAATAATAGACTAAAGTTGGAATTGAAAGGATTAGTAGAGATACAGATCACCCACGATCTAAGTAAATGGCGGAATACAATAACAGAATATTGTATGGATACTAAAGGCGCTATCTTTAGGCGAACTAGGCGGTCGCCTAGGGCACCAAAATTTGGGAGGCGCCGGCCCTGGTTACAGAGCACGTACGGTTTGCCGCACGCGACAAAATGATGTCTGCTGGCGTATAGTGGTGAAGGTGTGGGAGTTAGCAGTAAGTTGAACAAGCACACCGTTTTAATCGCACTACATACACACATGCAGGATGGTGTGATTTTAAACAGACTACACAAACATAAATGCAGTGAACAACATTGGCTATTAACATTAGCTTATCAAAAGTTACTAGGGGTCGCACATCTGGAGGCTCACCTAGGGTGCCAAATACCCTTGCATCGTTCCTGGATACTTACCAATAAAGCATTCCAGTACACTTGGTAAAATGATCGGTAAAATAAAAAGCATTCCAGCGTTCGGTAGGTTTAATAAGTGCGCAAGCACACGCATGTGCAAAGTGAGCATACCACGAGTGTCCTGGATGGCTATGGTATGAGATCTGGTTGCTGGAATGGTGAATTGTATTCGGAGATACCGGTTGGTTGAGTATGCTGGCTGGTTGGGTACCGGATAAACAAGGTTTTACTGTACTATGTATAGTATTTTCTATATATACAAGTACAAGACAGTATTTTAAAATCTACAAATATTATAACAGATGGAATGAGAAAAGGTCATTTGATCCATCAAACAATATGTAATGTTGTTTATGCATAATGTTTGTTGTCATGGACTCGATCCATAGGAACAGGAGTAGGCCATTCATCCTATCGAGCCTGTTCCGCCATTTATTTAGATTGTGGGTGATCTGTATCTCTACTAATCCTTTCAATTCCAACTTCCCGCTTTCAACCTGTATTCCTTAATACCCCAACCTACCAAAAATCTGTGAACCTCACTCTTGAAGGTGTGGATGGATCCAGCATCCACAACCTGTTGGGGGAGAGAATTTCTACCAGATTTCCACCACCCTTTGAGTGAAAAAATGCTTCTTGATTTCACTCTTAAGTAGCCTGGTTATAATTTTAAGACTACACACCCTCGTTTTGCAGACAGCTTACCAATAAAAGCATTCCAGCACACTCGGTAAAAGTGAGCTAGGTAGCCAAGAACAGGTTGCATTTCAAACAAGATAAACAGTGACTAAAGTTTTTTGATGACCTGGAAGTAATGTGCAAAAACACCAGATTATGAGTTTACACTACAACTCACACTCTTCAGCTCCAATTACTGGTGATCTCACAAGGAAACATCTATAGTTTCAGCAGAACAGGAACCATTATGCTCCGTTGCATATTTTATCATCTCATCTAGCCTTTTCTTCATTATCCTCCATCTGATTTGAACAAGTATGAATGTAGATCTTTTGTTTTCAATTCAACACAAAGCTAAGTGCTTCTATTTGACATCTATTAGGTGTTAATTTTGAATTCATGTTTGCTTCCAATCGTTTTTCAATATCCTCATCATCTCTCAAACAAAAATAAGTTCCACGAGCCTCTCTTCAGAATTTAGAATCAAAAGATCTAGATCCAGATCTAGAAGATCTGGTGTACTTGAATCCTTCTAAAATGTAGAAACATCCTCTCAAAGTAAACAAAGAAAACTGAAAGGAAACTGCCCATACTCGTATGAATATTACAACAGTTTTCTTGTCAGTGCGGTTAAAAGATATCTGATTTGTAATCAATCAAATGCCCTTGACAAGCATGTCAGGTACCAGATCAGCCTTGTTTATAACAGCTTGACACCACACTCTTTCAATGAATGAGCAATCAATCGTTCAATAAGTAGTCGTAACTAAAGCACAGATTGCAATGTACAAGAAAACAATGTTGAATTTGTATCAAACCCACCTCCAAACCCACCACCATCTTCTACCGGCCCTGGAAGAAGATTCCCCCTCAAACTTTCACCCATATATGCCCTAGAAACCTCCGACCTCCTCCCACAATGGCATTCTTTTTGCACCGACCCATCCTCCGCCTCCACCGCCCTCCACAGCACCCTCTCCACTACCCTCAACACCCTGGCCCCCCTCACCTCCAAAACCGTCTCCCATTCCCGATCATCACCGTGGTACACAACTCATCTCCGCTCCCTCAAAAGCCAAGTGAGAGCAGCTGAACGCACCTGGCTCAAATCTGGCCTCACGGTCCACCGGCAAATCTGGCTGGACCGCATCAAATTTTACCGCTCCGCCCTAGCCACCGCCAAATCAGCCTTCTACTCCAGGATAATCCTGGAAGCGAAGCACAACCACCACCACCTCTTCACCACCACCAACCAGCTCCTCCGCCCCCATCCCCCCCCCCCCCCACCCCGTCTCGCTTCGCAGATCCTCTCCTCCAACGATCGTTGTGAGGAGATGCTGGACTTCCTCGAGTCCAAAATAGAGAGAATCCGCTCTGCGGTTTCCTCCCCCCACCACTCCTCCACCTCCGTGCCCTCATCAGTTACCTCAACCCCTACTCACCCCCCATTTCAAACTTTCAACCCCACCACCCCGTTTTCAGTCACAAAAATAATTACCTCCATGAAACCCACCACGTGCTCATTGGACCCCATCCCTACCCCCCTCCTCCGCACCCAGCTCCACCTTTTGGCTCCGCTCATTTCTGACACCATCAACCATTCCCTCTCCTCAGGCACCATCCCTACCTCCCTTAAAACAGCCACCATCACCCCTATCCTGAAGAAACCCTCCCTTGATGCGTCGCAACCATCAAGCTATCGACCCATCTCCAACCTCCCGTTTTTATCCAAGGTCCTTGAAAGAGTGGTTGCCTCCCAGCTCCGCTCTTTCCTTTCAACTCACTCACTCCTTGAACCCCTCCAATCAGGTTTCCGCCCAATTCACAGCACAGAAACTGCCCTGGTCAAGGTTACAAATGACATCCTAACCGCCTGCGACCAGGGCTCCCTCTGCCTCCTCGTCCTCCTTGACCTGTCTGCTGCGTTCGACACAGTCGATCACACCATCCTCCTCCAACGTCTTTCCTCCCACCTCAACCTTCAAGGCATAGTCCTTGACTGGTTCCATTCCTGCCTGACCCACCGTTTACACTTTGTTTCTTCCAACGGTTTTTCTTCAAACCCCCGCACAGTTTCTCACGGCGTCCCTCAGGGCTCTGTTTTAGGCCCCCTCTTTTTCACCCTTTACACGCTCCCTCTGGGCGATGTCATCCGCAAACATGGAGCCTCTCTTCCCTCACACTCTGGAACTCCATCCCACAGTCCCTTCGCCTCACTTCCTCACTTGCCTCCTTCAATGCCGATCTCAAGTCCCTCCTCTTCAATCGTGCCTTCTGCTGCCCTCCCAGGTAAAAATTTAACCTGGGTCTGGATTTTACTCTGGTCTCTTACAATTTTAGAAAGTATAGAATTTGTCAAGTTCTTAAATATAGCTATTCTTTCAAGAAGGGCAGAAATGACTTCAAAGTTAATAATAATCCTTTCATTTGATATAGTGCTTTTCACATCTTCTAGGCATCTCAAAGCGCTTCACAGAATCTACTGTAAAGTGAATTGACTGTATATTTGTGGGAGAAACGCGGCAGCCATTTGCGCACAGCAATGTCCCACAAACAGTCGTGGATTGAAATGACCAATTTTGTTTTTGAAGGATTATTATTAAGCATAATTTATTAAACTTAACCCAGGGTTTCTCCCTGACCTGCCTGGATTCGAACATAGGTCTCAAGCTTGTAAGGCTAATACTCTAACCACTGAGCTACAGGACTCCGAATACTGAATTGAACACATTTCACCACATTCTGGAATTTAAGAAACAATTTTGAGGTGGGGATGCTCTCAGACCCACTTTTTTCCCACTACCACATTGTGCATTCTTTGAAATGCAAAGAAAATAGAGGAAATCTAAACTCAGGTGGAATTTCGCCTTTTTTGTGCCTACTCAGACCATATACTGTACTATTCACTGAGCAAGTGAATACTCTCTTCACAAGCTCTACCTCTACTCCATCTACTTGAAAATGCATAAAAGAAGACTGGAATTGTCCACTCATTCATTTTTCCTCCTTCTATTTAGCATCTCATCTGATAACATGAAAGTGTTCAGTAACTGAGAATAGAGGAAATTGTCAGCCTGAATCTGTGCGCCATCATTCTTTACTATAAACCATTGGAGCACCAATCTTGCGGCAATAGATACATTAGAAACCATTCATCTCAGAGTTTCTTCGCTTAGTTAAGGTTAATATGTACCATCACTTTTCTGGGTTTGGTAGATTACTTATTTTTATGCAATTTTGTTTAATGTGTGACATTAAGAAAATTATATTTCTGAATTAGAAGATATCAGAACAGTTTGCCAAAAAATATGTTATGTGTCTCATGATGATTTAAACTATTATACTGACACTAGAATCCAATTTGAAACCATTCTGAAAGGCAATAATAAAATAATTCCATTTGTTCACTCAGCGACAAGTACTGCAGCTGCTCATTAGCAGCTGGTCATTTATCACACAAATTGTTTTACAGACACTCAGGAAATATGCTGCTTAGTACTCTGCATTTTGTATTTTACATCATCTTGACCCAATGCATTGTGCATATTTCTACTTTACAAATTAGGAAAATATACCACTGAAATAAAACCAACATTTTCTCAAGGGGACTTTACACCTTGGCATTTAAATGAGGTTGTACCCAATGACCAATTTATTATTGTTTTCATGTAGCTCCCTTCATTCAAGTATATAAAAACATAAACAGATCTGTCTTGAATTAAGCTATTTTGGGCATAACTTTGTAATTTGCCTCAATTTAGGTTTACATGCATTTTGTTCCAAATCATGGTGGTATATGTGAATTGGGGCATATTCTATAAGTAGTGTTGATTTTCCTACAACCCACATTTTCCCGGCATCATCTTTCTGTTCATGTACATGTTTTCCTCATAACCTTGGAGACAGGATTGAAATTTATTTATGACCATGCATCACCATTTTTAACGTCTCTCTTTTAGATAACATAAGGGGATCGAAAATGTTCTAAGGTATAGTCATTAGACTTAATTCCATCTACCTGCCTCCTTGTAGGTGATCAGGTGATGTTCTATAAGGCCATTTTATTTTTAAATTCACGATCGCTCAGAATTATGGATGATTCTTACATTTGGAAACCCTTATTTTGTTGAAAAAAAAGCAAAAAACAGATTAATAATAACTCAATTTAAGAATTTTCTACCTTTACGTTTTTTAAGCACAATTTGGCCTTACAGTCTATGGCTAGTGTCTTAAAATTCAAGATTGCATGGAATTTTGGAACACAACCTTAAATATAGTTTTAATTTGGAAGCCAATTTTCCATGATACTCAAAAAGAAAATTGCTTAAATTGCTGCAAATTAGCTTTCAGATGAAAGCTGAATTTAAGATTGCTTTCCAAAAGTCTGCACAATCTTTTCAATTTCCAGTCTAATATCTTGTTCATAACAAATAGTGTAGCTTCCTGCATATAATTGCAGTTATCTTGGCATAGTGGACTTAAAAAGCACATCTTTAAAATAAGTGTTTACTTTATTGAATTCAACTAAATATACAATTTAATGGTATTACAATTGGTTCTGACGAAGGGTTGTAGACCCGAAATGTTGACTCTTTTTCCTTTCTCCATGGATGCTGCCTGACCTGCTGAGTTTCCCCAGCAACTTTTGTTTTCGCTTGTTATAAAATTTAATGGTATCACAGCGGTGATATTGACAGTTCAATTATAAAAATCTGAGATAGCCACTGGATGTAAGCGAACTCAGTGCTAATTAAAATGGAGTGTCAGGACATGAAGTCATAATTGGTCTTGTCAACTGAATTGTACCTCTGATAAAATTCCAGTAGACGTAAAATAAACAAATCCACCAGAAGGTATAGTTATTCAATTTAACATACCACCCACATTGTTCAGACAACAATTTTCTCTTTATGGACGTTTTTATGCGACCATGTCTCACTGTCAGCACGCAAAGTCAGGTTTGGCACCAGGCTCTGGTTTGTGTCCCTGGACACACAATTATCTTTCAACAAAATGTGAGATTGGACAGTGCATCACTTTCATAGTTCAGCATTAGACAAGCTCACAGGAGCCAAACTATGGTTCTTTAACCTAGAGAGACGACAACTCAGGAAGAGATGTACCCCAAAGAGATATACACAAGTTTAAATGGGATTGACAAAGTAAATACAAATGTATGCTGACAGTAGAATAAGAGGACATAGGTTTAGAATTGTAATAGGCAATTTCAGGACGGATACCAGGAAATGCCAGGAATGTGGTAGAGAGGCCAGGGCAATAGATTAATTTAAAAAGCATCTTGATGCAGTGGTGGGACAATGGTTGGTTGGTTGGTTGGTTGGTGGGTGGGTGGGTGTTCTGGAGGGATGAGATTGGATGGACCCAAGGGCCTTCTTCTTCCAGATGATCTTGTGATCAGACCAAGTGAAGCTAGAGTACATTTGTCTTTCAAACTATCTTTCGGCTCTATTTACATATTACAGTATTAACATGTAGTGTATTTGCAGCATATTTGTGTTTTCATTTCCTATATTAATCTTGCATGCTTCTTGTTATGCTCTATGAATTATGCCAATGATTAATCTTTACAAGCAGCAGTGTTTATTTCACATAAAACTCCACTAAACCTAATCCTCCCGCACTAGCCTTCTCCCATATCCCTCTATTGCCTTTGTCATTTTGCAGGTTTTGGTGCTATAAGTAATGATTATGCTGTAATAAATATAAGAAAGCTTCAAATACATTTTGCTAAATGCTTTTGAAGCTTGAAAAATAAATCAACTTCCATGAAATAATGACCACTAGACACTAAGAAATTGAACTGCTGAAAGAAAAACTACTCTCTAGGGCTGGGCCAAACAATCAATTAAAGCAGATTATAATCTCCTCATATAAAAATGAATGATCAGATTTGGGAATCTGGGCTCAGGTCATTAATCTGATGCTGCTCATGCTTGAACATGCAGCCTTTCGTTACATGGAATTTTTTTTAATTCTGCAACGGAATGCTGACTCCCTCACTGGAAAGATGCACCCCGCTTATTTAATTCCAGAAATAAGTATATTGGACACAAGTAGATGAGAGTCAAGATTTAGGGACCCCAGGATGTGTTTTGGGTTCCTGATAGAGTTTAACTCAACAACAACAACTTGCACTTCATAGCATCCTTGGCATATCTCAGTTGAAATCGCAGTTAAACCTCGTTGAAATTGCATTGCTTGCAAACATTGACCGATAAGTTTCCCAGTCCTTATCCAGCTAAGAACACCCTACCCACTAGGTCCTGCCAATGAGCCAGGCTGACCGTTCTGCCGTGAGCAAAGTCCTGGAGTACTCAGGCACCACCTGGTTCAGGAATCGGCTACTGAAAATGTCATGGACTGGACTGAGTCAATTTGAATATTCTGTTATCATAACATCACCTTGGAGCCAGCTTAGCCTCAATGAAATCCTGTTCAGCACTGGCAGATGGCACTAAGCATAATTTTCACTCAGGTGATTCCCCACCCAACACTGCATTCTAACCATCATTGTGCACTTTGTCGAGAGCAACAACATTCTCCCCAAAACAGTACTACATAGAGCGCTCCAGATGTATTGAGTATACAGTTCTCTATAACCAATATGTTACAGTACACCAATATACCAATGTATCTAATCAACAAATAATTGAATACTTCAAATTTACTATAGTTATTCACTGGAATAATGGTTTGAATAGTTTTATCACAATGACCCTAATTCCTTTCCTTGATCAGCAATAAAAAACTGTTTTACTATAAATGCTCTGTGATTTGGTTTTCTTACCAGCATTAGATATTTTTCATTAAAAAATATTCAAGGCCTGTTAATTCTCTAGCTAAAATTTATTTTTAGAGGCTGTCAGTTTCTATAGTGACTGAAACTCTGTATTTATATTGTTCTAAAGAAATTTAATTGATCAAAGCATTGCAAATATGCAAACACCGACCTTGTGTAATAGAGATAAGGAGATAGAATCATAAGGAACACTAAAGGGGAAAATAATAAAATATTATGATAGCATCATTATCCGCAATCAACCTCAAGTGTCTATCAATCAAGATTCGATAATAATTTGCTACTTATCCAGTATAAGATTGATTGACCGGAGGAGTCAATTTCTCATTCATTAGCACAGAAATGCAAACAAAATTACATTTGTAGAGAGCCTTTCACATCAGGAGGACGTCCCAAGGCGCTAAGCAGTCGGGGATTAGAACCCGAGCATATGGGATCTGCAGGATTGGGATAAGGAAGGGCAGAGAGGTAGGGATTCGGCTGAAGTCACGGTCACAAAGGAGAGTCTTGATTCGGGCCTTGAAGGTGGTAATGGAGGGAGCAAGGCAAAGGGTTTGTGGCATGGAATTCCAAAGGGTGGGGGCAGAAAGGCTGAAAGCCCGGCCATCGATGGTAGGGGCGTTTCAGGCAGGAGTCATTGAGCACAGACCCTCCTGAATGGAGGGAGCAGACAGGTTGATAGGGGTTCTGCAGATCAGAGAAGTAGGAGGGGGCAAAGTAGCCTTGGATGGCCTTGAAAGTGAAGATGAGGATTTTGAATACTAAGCAAAGACTGCTTTGAAGGAATTTACACTTGTGCACAAACTGCTATCTAAACCAGCAAAAGTGCAAGACGTTAAATGCACACAAAGAAGAGATATCATTTGACCTGTTGTTATACATTGAATTAAACCACAACAACACTAGAGGGCTAACTCGCACTGTTATGCAGAAGGCATGTTACATAAAGCTGATACCACCGGTGTCAGTGATCGCAGTGTGAGATGAGGCTTTCAGATTTCTAAGAGCTGCAAAGCAATACAAATGGTATCGTTTATCACGGATTGGTACTAGGAGTACAATCTATTTTCGAGAATGAGACTGATTTCCACCATGAGCAGTCCTGGAATTTTGCTATTAAAATTGCTAAAATGAAGGTAATCATTACAGTTTCATTCCATTATGCAGATAGCACAAAGTGCTCAGTGTTCAGCCTTCTGTTACCATAACATTCATGCTGCAGTCAAAAGTGATTTCCACGTGCAGATGTTCATCTCTCATCGGATCTTTCTCCCAGAAATCATCATGCTCAAACATGCAACATCTATTTCTCCAGCTCTCTTCATGCAGTCGTGGAGTTCGATGGACCTGCCAGGTGGCTGTGGGGAGTTAATAGTAGGCAAGGTCAAAGTGGAAGGTCTTCGAGTGTGATCTGAAAATGGACAAGGAAGGGGCAAGGTAGAGGGACTGAGGTAGAGTTCCAGTCATTGGCTGATGGTAGAGAAGATGGGGTGCACAGGGTGCACAGGAGGCTGGAGCTAGCTGAGCAAAGGGGCGGATAGAGTGGGATTTAAGTAGGATCTTCAAGTTAAAGAGGTGCCACTCATTTGGCTACATGTCGTGGTTTGTTTTGTGGCTCCTTATCTGAACCATATGTCAAGACTTGTGGGAAAGATTACAAATGTAATTCCAGCATGTGTTGGCCAATCATCATTTGGATTCTGCTGGTGCTAATTTTCTTTAGAAAACCACGTCATTATTGCCGGTGCTGTAACCTCCTGTTTATGTGCAAACTCATATTGCTTGGAACTGTTACCTTCCTCTCAACTATTCCGGTGGAATAACTACCAAGGATGTGTACCCCCTTGGAATATCTCAGTGCAACTGAACATGTGCAAACTCATCATTTGTGTCCCCAAATTTGGCTGATTTATGCCAGTGGTATTGGAATTACTTTGGCTACTGATACAGATAATATTCCTCTTTTCCGCAGACTGATAAAGTTCTCACAGCATGAAATGAGAACCTTTATTTTTCGTACAAATAAATATCTAACAGGCAAAATAAATAGTCTGACAGCCCATTTGTTTTGTTTAAATTGTCCCCTGTGTTGTACTGCTATAAAACTAACAGTATGTAATGTACTGCCTAAGGGCTAATGTCTCATTTATATTACTGTATAGAATCACTTTCAAACACATTTCCCCCCCCAGTAGAACCAACTAACCAAATGCCTCAAGTTCTTCAGTGCTGCCTACCATAGTTCATGCCCGTGGTAAAGTGGTTTTTCAAGCATTTAACGGCTTCTGAGTAGAACAAAACCTAAGGAAAAAGGTATTGTAAAATTCACATTGATCCATAGATCAACACATAAAACAATCATTCAATTCATCACATCTGCACTGGTCCTTCTCTCCATGAGTGCCACCTCATCACACATTTCTGCACACTCCCCAGATATTGTTTTTCAAGTACTGTATCTATCGGGTGCTGCTTCAAGTTTAATAGTGGCACTTTAAAAAAAATATTGAGCCACTCTTAGATTGCAGAGAAGCCACTGTGTTTAGTGCTTCAAACCCTGCTTCAAATGCAGGAGGCTCTGGGGCAAGTGGAGAGTGAGGGCATCAGTTCTTATGCTATTTTTGTCAACTCCAGTCAGCTAACTTTTGATTGACACTTTGCAGCAGTACAGTAGTTGCCTTTTAGTCAAGTTTTGGAAGATCACAGAAATGCTGAGGATTATTTTAAAATTGCAAGCCTGATCAGCCAACAGCACTAAAGAAACCCACACAGCATTTCAGTCTGTCTTTGCATTCCAATTATGCTGTATTTGAAAACATTCAGAAAATGCATTGCTTTGTTTCTTTAACTTTAAGTGACAAGGTGCTTAATCGTTTTAAGAATAGATCAAAGAAAACCAGTGTAGCATTATGCAACATGATTATAATATCATAGAAAACAAAGGGTATATTTTGGGTTCTACTTAAACAGCAATAATGAATGGTTACACAAACAGTAGGTTAGAGTTGAGGGCAGACAAACAACTTGACTGAAGGAGACTGGTTATCTCAGCCTTTAATCACTGTGTATATTCTTAATTGTCTATTGCAGCCCCATGCATCCCTTATGGTTTAATTGAATGACAACTAGCAATGAAACTTAAGTATTCAATTGAAGTGTCATTGATTTATCTGTGTGACAAGTGGTAAGGGTTATTGCAAAAACTGAGATTTTCAAATGGATATTTCAGTGTGAATCTTCACAACAGTACTTTGGATAAGAGGTTAAACCATGGCCCTATCTATCTGTTCTTGTGAGTTTTAATGATCCCATGATACCTTTGAAAAGAAAGGGGAGTTTCTGTGTCCTGGCCAACACCCCCCCAAATAAAATTGTTCTATCACTTCATAACAGAGAATTTGCTATGCACAAACCAGCTGCTGTGTTCACCTAAAACACACAATCATTCCTCTTTATAATATCCTGTCAAGTGCTTTGAGACACTCTCCTGCCCTGCAAGGCACTATACCAAATACTGCACAAGGATTATCATTATTAATTATTGTTGTATCAGATTCGGCATACATTAAAAGCAAATAAAATGTCCTTCTACATGGTTAGTCTTCTGGATAAAAACCACCAGGAGCAGAGTGTATACAGACTGCCTTCTGAACATACATCAACTAGGACCTTTACAATTAACTGTATGAGGAGACTTTCATCCATTATTTGGAACATGATTCACGTATATCTCTGAACGGAATTTTCCCCAGATCTAACATTAATCTTCCAGTGATTTATTTTGTGTTTGTGTACCTCCAAATCATCCTATGACAAAACTCATCCAACTTGGTGCTCAGATTGGATGATGATCGGTTCCAAGTTTTCAGAACCTTTCATTTCAAGAGATGCTACTTGAATTTCTTACTAGATTTTTTCTTCAATCCAAGTACCCTGGTGTAAAATACTACATGGGGTATTAGAAATGAATAATAAAGGTGCTGCAGGATTATCTTTCCAATGCTGAATATTCGAATCACATCCATCCACATCAGATTCCACTGGCTCCGTAACCCAAAGTGGATCAAATGAAAACTTCCAATACAATGTTGTCTGCAAGATTAGAAATCCATTTTAATAACAACAAATTAAATGCATATAGCTCCTTTCTCTTTGGGTAGATGTCCCAAGATGCTGAACAGGCAAGGATTTGCACCCAAGCTGGTGATTTAGATCAGAAGGAGTGGAGGGCATGGAGGGTGGAAAGCCCCAATCTTTACAAAATAGGTGCCCCATTTTTCAGGTGTGAAAACAGTGTAGCAGCATTGCTGTTACTTCATCATCTACCAACTTCACTGTATTTAATAGTGTTAACTGTTTTACAAAATCTGTTGCCTTTTCTTTTGGCACTTCTTCATATGAGTTGTTGCTATATCAATCTTAGAGACCTTGGGGCACTGCTACTCTACAAGTCAAAAATCATACAGTATTTTCGCTTCAGGTAGGAAAATAAGGGTAATGAAGCATTTCCGAAACACAAAAATCACTGCAGTGTACATTGATTTTTTTTCTGCATTTGGTCTTACTTATATCACACTGTGAGCTGCAATATAACCAGCAGCATCCTGAAATCCCATCGAGAGATTGCTGTGTTCCACACAATTGGAATTGCATTATGAGCATCTGCAATATCTTTTTTTACCACATTCAATTTATAATGATTGACTGCAGGATAAACAGAATCTGCCATATTGTCAGACAGTACAGTGCATTGAAACCAGAAGAGCAAATGCAATTTGATTTGCAGCCCAATGAAACCACATAACGCTGGATACAGAAAGAATAGAAACCAGTTAAGGTCAAATTATCAAAGTGACAAGTGATTGTAAACTTACTGAAATAATGAAGAGGGCATAAGGCTTTACACAAACGTGGGTTGGAAATCATGGGGAGTGATTTTACATTTGTAGGTAAATTTTCTGGCTTTGGCGTTTGGTAAATTTCACCATGCCCCATACACAAATTCTTCAATAGATCACTGTAATGCTTCTAATTCCCAATAAATAACATATGCAGTATACAGATATCCCCCCAACCGCGGTATCATCAACCATGAAACTCATGCATCCACGGTTTGCTAAATGTGACAACCCTTGCCTAATACCTTGCTTATCCACAGATTTTAACACTAACACTAGCATTTAGCACTAGGACCCAGTTGCATCAATCAGCCTCGATGTCACTTCGCCCTAGCGTATGGCACTAGGACCTAGTTGCAATGTCGCAATCAACCAGCGAGAACACTTCTCTCTTAGGATTAAGGTAAATACAGTAATATGAATTTATTGTCGCTTCTCCGCAGCCTAGCAAGTAAGTTTGGGAGCATTGGCTGCCAGGATCTGCAGATCTCTCTCTCCGTGTAAGTGTATCACAGGCTGTAGAAGTCTCTCTCTCTCTTTCTCAGGCTGAAGAGGGATCTCTCTATTTATTTCTCTCTCTCTCTCTGTGAGTGCATCTCAGACTTCAGAAAGGTCTTTCTCTTACCTTCTCTCTATTTCACCTTCTTTTTACCCCCACCTCCCCTACCCCTTCTCTCTCTCACCTTCTCTCTATTTCACCTTCTCTTCCCCCCACAACCCCCCCACATCTTCTCTCTCAACCTTCTCTCTCTCTCTGTCTGTGTGTAGACAGTCAGTCAGACAGCCTCGCGGATTCCTGCAGATGCGCCCAAACTTACTCCCCCTATCCCCATGTATGTTATAACTGTATGTGCTTTTTGTGTGTTTAATTCTACGAAACGAGAACTTACTCCCCCTATCCCCATGTTTGCTATATGGCCTTGCATTTTCCAACAGTGGTTTTACCAACCACGGAGGTTTAGAGGAACGTATACCCCGCGGTTGGGGAGGGATACCTGTATTACTGTACAGATTAAAACATATTTTGTATTGTGAAAGGTGGACATAGGCTAATTTGATATCTTTCTATATTTGGAGTAATTGGCTTCACCATTAGATTAAATCCCACCCTAATACAACTGTTTTTGTTCCCTCCTAAAACCCTCCTAACCCTTCCCGACCTGTCCTTAAAACATTCTGAACCCATGCATAATTTAGGCATCAGGTTCAATCCCTGGTTATCCTCCCTCCACCACATCTGGGGGCACCTAACAGGCACCTTTTTCTTCCATCTCCACCACATTGCCCATCTCCGTCAATACCTTCTCCCAAAAACTGCTGAAACCCTTGTCCATGCTTTTGTCACCTCTCGGCTGGAATAGTCCAACACATTCCTCGTTGGTCTCCCCTCCTCCAACATCCACAAAATTCAGCTCATCCAAAACTCCACCACTCACATTCTCACCTATACCAAACTTCGTACCCCAGTCATTGCCAAACTCCACTGGCTCCCTGGCACAGAGTGGAACGACTTCAAGATCCTCACTCTTGTGTTTAAATCCCTCAGTTCCTCGGCACAACAACAACAACAACTTCGATTTATATAGCGCCCTCCACGCCAGGCGGTGTCTCAGAGCGCTTCACAGTAGCGGATCCCGGGACTGAGCCAGGGGCAGGGGCAGGAAGGTGACCAAAAGCTCGGTCGAAGAGAAAGGTCTTCAACTGTGACCTGAAACTGGGAAGAGAGGGGGCGAAGCGAGTGAGGAAGGGAGTTCCAGAGCCTCGGGGCGTAGTGGTTAAAGGCACGGCCACTGAGGGTGCAGCGGAGGACTCGGGGGACATGGAGGAGGCCAGACCCAGAGGAGCGAAGGCAGCGGGTGCTCGGTTGGGGGGAGAGGAGATCAGAGAGATAGGGGGTGCAGAGGAGTGGAGGGATTTGAAAACAAGGGTGAGGATCTTGAAGTCGATCCTCTCTGGGATAGGGAGCCAGTGAAGTCTGGCAAGGACTGGGGTAATGGGGGAGCGAAGCTTAGAGCGGGTGAGTATGCGGGCGGCAGAGTTTTGGATAAGCTGGATTTTGTGGATTGTGGTGGAGGGGAGACCGGCGAGGAGAGCTTTGCAATAGTCCAGCCGAGAGGTGACGAAGGCGTGGACCAAGGTTTCGGCGGCTTTTAAGGTGAGGTATTGCCAGAGACGGGCGATTCGTCGGAGGTGGTAGAAGGCAATGCTGGTGACGGACCAGATGTGGGGGAGGAAGGACAGTTGGGGGTTGAACCTGATGCCAAGGTTGCGCACAATTTGGTGAGTTTTAGGGGCAGGCCGGGAAGGTGGAGGAGGTGAGAGCCGTGCGAATGGAAATGTTGACGAGAGCCAAGGAGTATGGCCTCAGTCTTGTCAACATTCAGCTGCAAGAAATTTGTGCTCATCCAGCCCCTGATGTCCGAAAGGCAGGACAGAACATCGTGGGACTGGGGTTCACAAAGTGAAGTGGAGAGATAGAGTTGGGTGTCATCCGCGTACATGTGGAAGTGTGCCCCATGTCTGCGGATCACATCCCCAAGAGGAAGCGTGTAGATGAGGAAAAGGAGGGGGCCAAGGATCGATCCCTGGGGTACCCCGCAGGTAACTGGGTGAGTGCGGGAGGAAAAACCGTTTGTGGAGATGTACTGCTGGCGGTTTGTGAGGTAGGACTCGAACCAGGCGAGTGCGGTCCCACTGAGATGGATGGCGGAGGACAGACGGTGGAGGAGGATGGCCTGGTCGACTGTGTCAAAGGCAGCCGACAGGTCCAGGAGGATAAGGAGGCAGAGGGAAGCCTGGTCACAGATAGAGAGGACGTCGTTTGTGACTTTCACAAGCGCAGTCTCTGTACTGTGGGCAGGGCGGAAACCGGACTGGAGGGGTTCAAAGAGGTAGTGGGAGGAGAGGTGGGCGCGGAGTTGGTTTGCGACAACGTGTTCCAGTGCTTTTGAGAGGAAGGGCAGGTTTGAGATAGGGCGGTAGTGGCTGGGGTTTGAGGGATGTAGGGAGGGTTTTTTAAGGAGGTGGGTGATGACGGCAGTTTTGAGGGGGGCAGGGCCTGATCCGGAGGAGTGGGACTGGTTGATGATATCAGCCAGCAGTGGGCAGAGGAGCGGGAGTTGGGTGAGCAGTAGGTTAGTTGGGATGGGATCGAGGCAGCAGGTTGTTGGCCTCATGGAGGTGAGCGTGCGTGAGAGGGAGGAAGGAGAGATGGGGGAGGAAGGAGAGATGGGGGAGGAGTGTAGGAACGGGGTCGAGGTAGGAGCTGAAGGTGGGGGGGTAAGGCGGTTGGGTTGGGGATGGTAGTGGGAGACGAGAGGCTGGAGGATGATGCTGCCAGGCGGATGTTGTGGATCTTAGAAGAAAAGAAGTCCATGACCTCCTCGCACTTCGCATTTGAAATGAAGATTGAGGAGGCCTGAGGGGGTGCGCGGAGGAGGTGGTGGGAGGTGGAAAAGAGGACTTTGGGGTTGTTGTTTGCCTCCAGGATGATGTTGGAGTAGTAGGCCATTTTTGCTTGACACAAGGAACGGCGGTAGCTGTGGAGTTGCTCGAGCCACAGTTGGTGGTGAACCGTGAGGCCGGTTTTCTGTCACCTGCGCTCGAGCAGCCGGGTTTGGCATTTGAGGGTGTGGAGATGAGAGTTGTACCAGGGGGAGTGGGTGGAATTGGAAATAGACCTGGATTTCAGGGGGACGAGAGAGTTGAAGGTGGAGGAGAGGTGGTCGTGGAGCAGCTGGACAGCTGCTTCAGGATCGCTGTGGATGGAAGACCGGAGGGGTAGGAGGTCAGAGGATGTGAGGGCATCCTTGAGGGTCTCAGGGGGGAGGCTTTTCCATGGGCGTAAAAGTATGGTTGAGGGCTTGGTGGAGGGGAGAGGGATGGAAAAGGAGACAAGAAGGTGGTCCGAGATGGCCTTGTCCGAGATGCTGAGGTCGGAAATGTCAAGGCCATGGGTGATAATGAGGTCGAGGGCATGGCCACGGTTGTGGGTTGGAGAGTCAATGTGGAGGGTGAGGTGTAGGGAGGAGGAGTGCAGTGAATTCGGAAGAGGTGGCACAGTTTAGGTGGAGGTTGAAGTCGCCCATGATGAGTAGGCGTTCAGAGCTGAGGGACAGGGAGGAGAGGAGAGTGGAGATATCGGAGATGATATCGGCACCCTCCTACCTCTCTAACCTTCTCTCCTCATTGCAGTACCCGCTGTCTCCACTCTACTCCATTCTTTCCTCTCAACTCACTTACTCTATGAACCCCTCCAATCGGGTTTCTGTGTTGCCCACTGCTCTGTTCAAGGTCACAAACGATATCCTGACCATTTGCGACCATGGCTCCTTCTGCCTCCTCGTCCTCCTTGATCTATCCGCCGCCTTTGACACCGTGAACCACGCAATCCTCCTCCACCGCCTCTCCTCCCACTTCAACCTTCAAGGTTCTGTCCTTGTTTGGTTCCGGTCCTACCTCTCACACCGCCTTCATTTAGTCTCCTCCAATGGCTTTTCCTCCAGCTCTCACACGGTCTCATGCAGCGTTTTGCAGGCCTCTGTCCTTGGACTCCTGCTCTTCACTCCGTACATGCTCCCCCTCGGTGTCATCAGTGGCAGACATGATGTAAATTGTCACATGTATGCAGATGACATCCAACTCCACCTTTTCACTTCCACCCTCAACTCCAGGACTATTGGCGTCCTGACTGTGTCTCTGTCCGACATTGAGTCCTGGACGAGGGACAACTTCCTCCAACTAAATGTCAACAAGACTGAGGTCCTCCTGATTGGCTCATGTCAGCATCTCCGCACTTCAGGTGCTAGCAATATCAGAATCCAAGGCAGTACTCTCCATCTCTCGAAGCCAGTCAGGAATCTGGGCATCTTATTCGACCCAGAACTGTCCTTCCTCCCCCAAATCCTCACCATGACTGATACAGTCTTCCATTACCTCCACAACATTGCCAGCTCCACCACTGCCTCACCCCCCATGCTGCCGAAACACTCATCCATGCATTCATCACATCAAGGCTCAACTACGGAACTCTCTTCTCATCGGTCTTCCCAGCTCCTCCCTTCACAAGCTATAGATTATTCAGAACTCTGCAGCTCGTGTACTCTCCTGCACTAGGCTCCACGACCAAATAACTCCCATCCTCAACCATCTCCACTGGCTCCCCATCCCCCAGAGGATCGAATTCAAGATCCTCATCCTCACTTTCAAGGCCATTCACAATCTTGCCCCCGCTTATCTCTCTTACCTGCTGTCTCCCTATCAGCCTGCCCTTGCCCTCCGCTCAGCGGGCTCTGGCCTGCTCCATGTCCCCCACCCGAACTGCCCTACCATCGGTCGCTGGGCTTTCAGCCTCTCTGCCGCCACACTCTGGAACTCCATCCCGCAATCCCTTCGCCTCTCTTCCTCCCTTTCCTCCTTCAAAGCCGGTCTCAAGACCTTCCTCTTCGACCACGCCTTCTGCTGGCCTCCTAACTCTTCCCCCTTTCCTATTCTTCATCCCACTGCCCCTACCCCAATCCTCCGCCCCCTGCTTGGGTCCCGACCTAACTGTTCAGCGCCTTGGGAAGTTCTCCCAATGTGAAAAGCGCTCTATAAATGTAATTTTGTTGTTGTTGCTCTTGTTGTATTGGGTCCAGCCTCCTCCTTGTTGCTCAAATCCTCCGCTCCACCATCGGCAGCCACTATGCCCTGAAACTTTGAAACTCCCTCCCTCAAACCCTTCTTTCCAAACTTCAGGTCTCGCCTGAAGATCCTTTCTCTTCGACCGTGCTTACAGTCACCTGGCTCGGCCTCTTACTCCGGAATTGTGAAGCACTGTGAGAAGCCACATGGTGTGGAGGGTGCTATGTAAATGCAAGTTCTTGTTTTTTTTCAATTTCTGAACACTTTGTCTTCTCAAATAAACAAACTTTGAAGTGAATCCTAAATCTTCTAAAGAATCTGATTCATTTTTAAACACTGTAATGTTATGTTCGTTTTTCTTTCTGTTTATAAAAAGCACCTTGGGATATCCTCCTTATGTGAAAGGCGCTACACAAATGTAATTTTGTATTATATAAAATTACCAGCTGAATATTTTGTAAACTTTATTAGATTTCAGCTGAATTTCAGGATATATTTTTTCCGACATTTCTTGTTAAAAGAATGGAATGGGGTGCTCACTGTTGAGGAGGGAAGCTGTGGGCAAACGAAAGCCTGCTGAGAAATTGGTAATGCATTACCAGTAAGTATCTTTAAATTAACTTTGAACTGGCGGCTGAAAAAGGTGTGTGTGCACCAACAGGGCTAAAAAAGAATTTGGCCATTAGTTCCCTTAGACCAATGGTTCCCAACCTATTTTTGCTGCCACCCAAATTAGCCTCCAACAGGTCCTCAACCACTAGAGGGCGATATTGTGATTGAGCTCAGCCAACACGTTATCTCAGTATGTTTTGTGGACTCAGTGCGCTCTCTAAACAAATTGGTAGGCAGTGTCGCTTTTTTTTTTAGCGTTAAAAGCTTTTTTGAGCATTAAAAAAGCATTTTCAACATTAAAAAAAGGAAACAAAATTCTGATGATCCTTCATGACCCTACTGAGGGTCCCCCGCGACCCTGTTTTAGGTCATGACCCGAGGTTGGGAACCACTGCCTTAGACAAATGGTTGCTGAATACAGTTGGTTTATTATGGAAAATTGTTTGGGGTTGTTCCGGAGTGATTGTTGACACCAAGTGATTGTTGAATAAAGGTGGCAACAGGCTTGACTGTATTTGAAAGCACTGACTTACTGCAGTATCGCATTCTTATGAAAATACAGTAACTAATCTAAATGAACAATTTGCAGTGTTACACACCAGGTTACATTTCAATTGTAATTAGATTATGCACGTGTAAATGTTATTGTAGCTACATTGGACAAATAAACCTTCATAATATACAGAGGAGCTTTAGATCACTGTAAAACGCATACTCCAACTCTACTTGTAACCATAGTACAGCATCATAATATTGTAAAAACAGTTTTTCTCTTTATTCAGGGTAAAGGGCCACAACACTCTGCCTGTTAGCAAAATGAATGAATATTATGTTGAAATATTAACGAGAACATTCATCATTTTTTAAAATTCTAACGAAAACAATTAAAAATAATAACTTGCATTTATATAGCATTCTTCAGGATAGAGCAGTATAGTGTCTCAGTGCATTGCCCAGTGATATGGTTGGACAAAGTGTGAGGAGAGGAGACCACAAGCACAGTTGAAAACCTTCAAGCAGGTTTTAAGCAAAAACAAAGAAGGAAAAGGGGTATTCAGCCAGGGAGTTCCAGAAACATAAGAACATAAGAATTAGGAGCAGGCCATTCGGCCCCCTAAGCCTGCCCCGCCATTCAATAAGATCATGGCTGATCTATTCTAACTCCATCTACCCGCCTTATCCCCATATCCCTTAATCCCTTTATCCACAAGAAATCTATCAATCTCAGTCTTGAATATGTTCAAGGACTGAGCTCTACAGCCCTTTGGGATAGAGAATTCCATAAATTCACTACCCTCTGAATGAAGAAGTTTTTTCTCAACTCAGTGTGAAAGTGCTGACCCCTAATTTTAAGACCGTGACTCCTGGTTATAGTTTCTCCAACCAGAGGAAATAGTCTCCCACTATCTACTCTGTCATGGCCCTTAATAATCTTATAGGTTTCTATAAAATCACCTCTAATTCTTCTATATTCTAGAGAATATAGGCCTAGATTGCTCAACCTATCCTCATAGCTCATCCTTAGGGGCTTAGTAAAAACAGTACATATAATAAATAAGCAAGGTTGCAAGCTTGATTATATTGCCCTCAGTTATTTTCATACTTTCTATATAAGCGAGAAAGATTAGCATTGCAACATGTATTTTCATTTACAGGAACAGGATGAGGCATGGCCGTGGTGACCTTACAACAACAACAACACTTACATGAACTATTTGTAGAAAAATTCAACAGTAATTAGTTATTGATTTTGTTAATGTTCTTTTTTACCTGGATAAGATATTAAAGATAGTGGTACCAGATATTCTATTCAATTTATGCTCCAATTCCGCTCTTCATGAAAAAGCACAGATGTCTACATGTCCCTGATGCAATGTTCTCCCATTGGTCAGTTCTAGAGTCCTGTAGCTCAGTGGTTAGACCACTCACCTTGCAAGTGAATTATCTGGGTTCAATTCCCAGAAGGACAAAATATTTGGTAAGTTTACTTAGAACATAATGAGACACTATCCTGCATGAAATATAAATGCTCTTAATGTTGTGTTATGACATCATATACAGATAGTATATTTTCTATTATTTAATTTGCAAACAGTTAATAATATGTCATATATTTCATATCTCTCGGGATAGATTTTGTTTCTTGCTTTTCTAATTGTATACTCTCAGATTGAGTGATAATTCTCTTGAATTAAACTTTGCATCAGTTAAATGTAAATCTGAACGTTGTTGAATGTACATTAACCCATTCCTTCAAAGAACCACCCATGCCAAAGATAATACAACCACTGTTACTATAGCACATTCAACCATCTAGAGCGCAATCACATTATAATGTGTTTGGAATCTATAATAGAAGATGAAGTAATGAGTCATCCAGAGAAGGAGAATATAATTAAGAGCCATCAGCTTGCATTTACGGAAATAATTATTTGAAGATGTAACCAACAAAGAAGATGAGGGTTATGTGGTGAATGTAGTTTATCTGGATTTAAAGAAGACCTTTTATAAAGAGCCACATGAGAGGCTTGTGACTAAAATTGAGGCATGTAGAATCATGGGAGAGGTATGGATTGAAGAATGTTAGGAAAGGAAAGGGTAGGAGTTAAGCATGTCTTCTCGGGCTGGCAAGAGATAGGAAGTGGTGTCCCCAATGATCCAAATAAGGACCGCTACTGTTTACCATATACCTGGGTTTGAATCCCTGCAGAGCGAAACATTGGGGAAGTTTCTTTACTCCATATGTCTCTGTTTACCTAGCAGTAAGTAGACACCTGGTTGTTAGTCGATTAGCAGATCAGTTTACCAGGGGGATTAATTCCTGAAAAAAAAAGGGTCACTTCAATCCATGACTCTTTGTGAGACACTGCTGTGCACAATTTGTTGGCATGTTGCATCCATAAAATATACAGTCAATTCACTTTATATTCACAGTATATTATGTGAAGTGTTTTGAGACATCGCTAAGATGTGATAAGGTGCAATATCAAATACAATGATTATTATTATAATAAGGATTATTAATTATATTCTAGGATTATGTCCTCAACATCGCTCACTGGTTTTACACCCTGGTAAACTACAATTCAAAGAACATTTCAAACTAGATGATGTGACTTGATTTTACTTAATCCTTCATTTTTGCGGTTCTTTTCATCCTGACATCAGGATATTGTCAGATACTGTGAAGGATGGGGTTTCGAGGTAAGAACATGAACAATTTTCCTGAAGAAAATACACACGAGATATCAAAATGTAAATGAACCTGAACAAAAACCATTGAACTGGCTCAGGTGAATTGCAGTTAAATGAATAGTGGCGTGCCACATGTATTCTACTCAGAGGTGAAGGATTGATACTTTACTGGTGGGTAAATCTGGCAACTAAAAAGGAACAGATTGTCAGTTGTACTACCTCAGGCTCTGCATTAGTTCTGCTGTTGCTTTCTGCATAGCAGTGGGTACGCTGCAACCTTCAAGTGTTATGCCAATTTGGGAGGGTGGAGGCTAGAGGTGAAGAAAATATACCTAAAATGTGTCAATGAAAGCATTTGTAGCTAAATTGCAAAATAATTGTTTTCAATTCTAGTCCAACAAAAAAAAGATTTCTGCCCATTAAAGTAATGTCATATTTTTGATACTTTACGTGAGGGAACATTTCATATGCAGGAATTATCCAAGGGTGAAGAATCAGTGCAATGTTCCATGGTCAGAGAATAAGGAAACAGCAGGGAGGCAGAGAAGCCACAGCCAATTTCAAAATTCTATCGCTAACATCTTAACTACTGTAGTGAAGCCCAAAGGACAAATCCTCTGATCATACAAGATTCCAGGGCTATTCTCTAAATCGCTGCATTTGCTGCCTGTGGAAATTGAGTCGTCAATTCAGAAAGGTTTTTTTTTGCATTCAGTCTTGATAAACGACATGCTAAATTGTGATGTTTTTGATTTGATTGGAGGCAATATAAGTCGATTTCAACAAAAACTTTGTTATGTGACAGAACCTGCTGAAAAATGTTTTGTTACAATAAAAATAAGAGTACCTAATGGGTTAATGGTGTTACTCTGTAATTTTAGCACAAAAAGAACATCATGCAGCTCATGTCATAAATAATTTATTCCAAGAACAGTGTACAACAAAGTTAAGTTACATTGAGCAGCAGTGGATAGCAATTAGCAGGACTGGCATGAAGTGGGAGCAGTATCAAAACGCTCAACTTGTTTTGTTTCAAGACCTCAGGTAAGGTGAAGACACTGAATTGCTGCTGTATGTCACAAAAAAGCAATATTTTGTGAGCGGCAACATAATTAATGGATGTAAAAGTGCAACTGTAGCCATGGTGACTAAAGAAGATTTCTGCAAGCATACTGCTGGGACATTTTATTAATTATTCATGCTGATTCCCATAGCATATAGAGAGAAGAATGGTGCAGAGGGGAAAATTATCTTCAGCCAGCAGCTACCTATTGTTAGTGAGAAGACAAATCACTGTCACCTTGGTTCACTGAGGCAATAATGGGTCCTTCTGCCAGATGCAGCTGGAGATAGTACACATGATTCTTTAGCAAATGCACTGTTCACAGTATGTTCCCTTTCTCTCCAATACTTAGTTCAATGCAATCTTCAAACTTTAATGCTATTCATCAGAATTTTTTCCTGATGATCAAACAGTGGCAGACAGCCAGACCAAATACCAGGGAAGACAGAGGTGAATCATTATAATAATGGACCTGTCTGCTGCTTTAAACTCTGCACTATGTGAATCCAGCTCCCACCAATTAGGTTCTGCACTGCGGATGCAGGGCTGATTCCAGTGTGCAGTCTGATTTTTCCTTCTATCCCCTAGGCTCTATGCTGTCACAATGGGCGGGCTACAGAGTTAAGTGTCAGAAATGTTCCTCTTCATAGATGAGCTGGGATTGGTAGAGAATAGGTTGGGGGAACGAGCATGGTTTTGATTGCAAATTGGTAGATTAGTCCCAGTTGCAGCCCTTTTCAGAATTGCTACCAATATCACTAACCAGCTGAGGAGATGTGAGATTTCAAGAAGCAATTTCATAGTCATAGATGCTCCCCTCCCAAAAATGCCCCAGTTTCTGAACCCCATCCTCCAGAAATCCATGACAGAAAATACCTTTAATATCTTCTATTTAATGGTTTTACATTTGGAATGACCAGAGGTACTGCAATGGCCTTTTTTTGGGGGGTTCTATTCATTAGTATGTTCCAATTTAACAAGGTGAATCAGAATACTATAATAATAATCCTTGCCTTTGACAGCTTTATCATATCAATGAGATGTTTCAAAGTGCTTCACCAGTAACTGTAATTGTAGATGAATGTGGCAGCCAATGTTTGCGCAGCAATGTATCACAAACAGCCATGAAGTGAATGATCAATTTATCTGAGGGACTGATGGAAACTAGGAGACATGAATGGACACCAGGATCTGTGTTATTCTACATTTAAATAGTACCCCTTGCATTACTCTTGCATTACTCAAAAAATGCATTAGCTGAATCTAAGTGACGGACCGTATTATATAAGGTGTCACCTTCTGGGTGGAAGTCAACCAGATAAATACATATTTGACTTAGGCTAAAACCAATGCCTTACAAATTAAGATTGTGTTGAATTTTGGAAAATTCTTAAATGTTGTCATAACTTAGAAGTTGTTTTTTTGTTTTCACAGTTATTTGGTATGTTGGGGTATTGCTTCAGCAGGAATTATTCAAATACTGAATTTATAGGCATTGCTATGATTTGCTGTTGCCAAGTAATAATGTACTCTGATAGTATAAGATCACAAGAGTTTTGGATGAAGAAAGCCTGCTGGCCCATTAAATCCTATCTTCCATATTATCCCCCTCTGCACGCATCCTCCCATTACAGCATCAAGCTGTTTGTTAACTTTAGTAGAATCCTTAACAATCCTCCACAGTCTTACAACAAATTTAGATATACAACAATAAAATTAAATCAGCCAGATTAGCTCCAAGGACACCCTAAGTGGAATTACAATAATAATTACAATGTCGGGAGGTTGTCCCAAAATGCTGGTAAATAGTAGTACTAGTATTGTACTTGTTTGAATCTTGTGAGCAGAAGATAGCCATTAGCTATTTTCTGCTCAAGGGGTGAGCATGCTTGGCAACGGATTGTCAGAATCGAGCCAGGCCTCTGTGGTGGTCTCAGTCATCTGGTTCCTGAGCCAAGCAGCTCCACAGAACTCTAGGGCACTGCTGATGACAGTACAGCCACTTTGACCCATCAACAGAATTTGGAAGGACAGACCAGTCACTGGGGACAGAGAATCCTCCCACTCAGCTCCTGTTAATCCTGGAAGCCAAAGCCTTCATGGGTAGAACTGTCCTAGCTGGACAAGCAGCAGGAAAGCTTGTCAAACACCGATATAGCTAAGTGGTATTAGCTGGTTATACTTCAGCAGTATCCCGAATGCACAATCTGGGTTCCCCAAGCTTCGGCTCTTACCAACCTGCATCTGCGTCAGAGGTTGTACTTTCAGCCACTATGCCCCAATCTCTGGAACACTCTCCCTCAATCTCACCACCTTCACCCCTCTCTCCCCACTTCAAGTCCTGCCTGAAAAGCTTCCTCTTTGACCGTGCTTATGGCCATCTTCTCCATCTTCTCTCAACCCTACTGCTGGCTTGGAGACAGGCTCCGCCACTGTTTAGCATTCTGAAAAGCTACCCAGTGTGGAGGGCGCTATATAAGTGCAAGTTTATGTTGTAACCAGTTGCTTTCATTGGACCCAAACTGGGGAACAGGATTGGGGATGGTGGAAGGCACAAGAGGAAGGAGAGTGATTGAATGCATAATAATAATCCTTGTGTTTGTTATAGCATTTTTCATGTCTACAAGATATCTCAAAGTGATTCACAGAATATACTGTAAAGTGAATCAACTGTATATTTTGTGGTAAAATCCCGGCAGTCAATTGCACACAGCAGCGTCCCACATTCAGTCATGGATTGAAATGACCAATGTTATTATTGTTGTTGTTGTTTTTAGGGATTATTCTTCGGCATGTAGATATGGAAACTTGCCCAAGGGCTCCCTGTCTGGAAGCGAACCCAAGTCTCCCGCTTGCAATGCAAGTGCTCTAATCACTGAGCTACAGGATCATGGCATGGCCAAAGAGGAAGATCTTGAGGAAAGGGAGTAGGCGAAGCAGAGAGACTGCAGGATGGCGTTCCAGAGGCTGGTGGCAGTGTGGCTGAAGGCCCTATCCTCTCCCTGATTCTATTGGCTTCCCATCACACAAAGGATACAGTTCAAGATCCTGATCCTTGCCCTCAAAGCCCTCTATGGCCTTGCTCCCCGACCTACTTCTATGACCTCCTAATCCCCTACCAACCTGCCCGTTACCCCTTCTCAGTAGGTTCCAGCTTTCTTCACATCCCCCACCTTGCCTGCTCCAGCATTAGCAGTTGGAACACAGCCACTCTACTCTCACCCTTCTCACCCACCCCACCCATCCATAATGGTCATGAGACATCCTCCTGACATGCAAGGCACCATGTAAATGTAATTTTGCAGTGTACTATAAATATTTGTTCAGGTACTTTCCAAATCTTAAATGTATTTTGATAGGGTTGGATGTCATCCACAAACATATGGGCGATTCCACAGTAATGGGATACATTGAACTAGTCAAAATATGCATGCCATTTTCTGAAAAGGGGTGGATTATTTCTTTTTCAAAGCATGAAAATCATAGAGATAGAAAAGATAACTTTGCCTTAAAATGAGCTTTATTTTTAAAATGACAATAAATTAAAGATCACGTCCACCCTAACCAGAGACCTCTAAAACGTGACACGGTAAACAAGGCTGCTTTTGAAACCAATTTCAGATCATATTTTTAACTCTCACTATCATTAAGTATAACTAAATCCATAAATCAATAGTTAAGACAGAAAGCTGATAAGTTTTTGTTTCATTCAAGAGCTTGATTATATTTGTTTTTTCCCGTTAAAAAAAAATGCTACACGCGCGTAACCCCGTCTGTCCAAAAAGTTATGACTGTTGAAGACGAGATTTCAGGTTAAATTTTTTAAAATTCTATTTTGCTCTCAATTAATAATATAATGAAGTAACTACCTCGTGGTTAGAGTTAGTTTGGTAGGGCTGAAGATCGCTTACCTCTGCGACATTTTGAAAATTCACGCTTGACGTTCTGTCCTCTAATTGCTACCTTCGTAATTACCATGGAAACGCAGCGAGGAACTCCCAGAATGACGTTTTTAAGAAAAAAAACGGTTGCATAGCTTTGTGTTCGGTAACCCGGAAGTAGCAAATTTAGCGTTAGCCGTCGGTGTTGCTGCTACACATGGTTTAGGTGAGTGAGTTATCTGTCTGTCAACAGTTTAGGTGAGTGAGTTACTTACCCGTCAACATGGTGTTACGCGCGTTGCCACGGTTATGAGCAAGACCTATTCAGTTAAATTGTGATTTAATTCGGCGGAATATTTGTTTCCTGCAGCTGGATTATCAAATAAGGTACATTTTTATATTATTACTACCGATTTTGAATGAGATTTTTTGAACGACTGCAAGGGTATTTCTAGGGATTTCCACGGGGACAAACACCCGGTAGATTAGGACTAATCAGCTGTTTTGCAGGGTTACAATGCATGGGGTGTGAGCATTTTGAAGTGTACAAAAAATGAGTGTTCTGCAATCAATTTGATTTTCTGACCTCTATGTCACACTCGTATACCCCATTACCATGGAATCGCCCATATAGAAGTTGACCCCATGTCTGTGGATGATGCCACCAAGAGGGAGCTATTGAAGCGGAGGGGACCAAGGACAGAACCCTGAGGAACGCCACACAAGATGGTGTGGGGGCTAGAGAAGAAACCATTTGTGGCGATGAAGTGGAGGTGGTTTGAGAGGTTGGATCTGAACCATTATAGGACAGAACCATGAAGGTTGAGGTGAGAGGAGAAGTGCAGGAGAGAGGATAGAATGGTCAATGTTATCAAAGGTAGCAGAGAGGTCCAGGAGGACGAGGAAGCAGTTGAAGCCATGGTAACAGATGGACAAAATGTCATTTGTCACTTTGACCAAAGCTGTTTCTGTGCTTGGTGTGGTGGGAGTGGTGTGGTAGTGGTGGTGGGAGCAGAAGGAGCGAAGCTGGAAAGGAACAATTCATTTCAGGACCTTAGAAAGGAAATGGAGGTTAGAGATCAGGTGATAATTTACGAGCAGGGATCAGTCCAGGGAGGATATTTTAAGGATAGGAGTGTTGAGTTACATCCATGACCTTCTAACCCATTACCACTCAGCAGACTCTGGCCTGCTCCACGTCCCTCGACCCATTTGCCCCACCATTGGCCGATAAGTCTTTAGCCATCCTGCCCCAAACCTCTGGAACTCCATCCCACGGTCCCTCCGCCTTGTCCCCTTCCTCCTTCCTGGGCTATATCAATTCCCGCCTCAAAACTCTCTTCTTCGATGGTGCCGTCGGCAACTCCTAATCCCCCCCTTCCCTCCCCATCCCCACCCCCAGATCGGATCTGATACAATGACTGTCCAGCACCTTGGGACGTTCTCCTGATGTGAAATGCGCTATACAAGTGTAATTTTGTTGTTGACGGCCAATTTTACAAGGGTGCAAATGGTGCCAGTGGACAGGGAAAATTCTATGATGTCTGTGAGTGAAGGGGCAAGGATTTGGAGCTGGGAGGTAAGGAAAGGATAGGATGGGATTAAGGGAGCAGATGGTTAAAGATAATGTTTAACTACATATTCCACGTAACTATGTGCTCCAATTGAATTATTGACAATTTCAATGTAGAATTTCGAGGATCTCGTTTAAGAGACCACTGGTGAGACTGACTTGGGCTTATAGCTTTATGAAATGAGGGAGAATTGGAGGACATATTACACAGATAATTGCTGTATAGCTTAATATATTTTCATTCTACTCTGCATGGTAAATTTTGTGGAATGGCATATAGGGTACAGTGCATCATATCATGGAAATAAATTTCTCTAGTATCCATCTATTATTTATTTTTCACTCATCTATTTCAATTCTCTGCTCACTTTTTAAAAAGCAAAAACAAGTTTAGCTTTGCTTTCCTCAACCAACGGAAATAACGGGGTCTAAGTTGCATATTAAGCTAACCAAACATTTGCTAAACATCTTCAAATGCACATAGATAGCCTTGAATATGTAACTAACGTTAAATGAAAAGGATTGTAGGAGATTTCTGTGTTCCTTGTCATTGAATAAACACACTTGAGAGCATGTGTATGTATACGCTTGAACATATTTGTCCACAACCCATGGGCTATTATCCCACCCTATTATGGATCCTATTATTTTCAACCCATTCCATATCTGGATAAAATCTGATCCTCCTACACTAAATGAATGACCTGATCTCCCCCGGGAAGCAATTAGAATGAAACCATATACACATAGCCACAAGAAAACAGCTAGATATGTTAAACATCTATGTAGGCGACTCCTGATTGTTATATTTTATTCAAAGAATAAATTCATTGCCTAGCTCGAAATCTACCTGTATAAACCTATAAAATAAACAATGGCTTAAGCTCGGAATAAAAACATACAACGCAAAATTCAATACTACCAGGTTCAATTATACACAGTACAAGATAAAGTATGAACAGTTTATATAATTCTCAACCACAATATTGTTACATCCTATCAAATCTTATCATACATCTTAGTGTAACTTGTACAGTATATATATGATAGATATGGTGCTGTACAGCTTGTTGTTGATCAGTTATTTGTTTTTCTAAAGTTGCATTATTTTTAAAACTAACAAACTCTTCTAAAAGCTGTCTTGATGGCCATTGAGTTATAATTCTTGTGAATGAGAAGCTTCATTGGAAAACAAAGCAATGTTTATTGGAAAATAGCACAATACAGTATATATTACAAGGATATTCTGTATGTATTCTGTATTCTGCTTTGATGTGCAATATTGAATTGTTTAGCTCCAGCAGGGAATATAGGGCATTTTAGTGTCATAAACAAATCTTGGTCTTCTAATCGTTTTATGTATCTTACTACGAAAGTGTGGGTGGTACCTTGTACAGATGGATGTGAGTTTAATAATGTGTACTCATGCGCCCAATTTGGTGAAAGATTTGATGCAATGCACTCTGTCAGAGCTCACAAGCTTATAAATAATGACGTGAGCAAAACTAACGTTTTATTGTTGAGAGCTTTCTCCACGGTGCACAATTTAAACTTTTCATCTCACATCCAAATCTTAATTCACTTGGAATAAAACGATGCCAGTATAACAATAAATTATATTCAGTATTACTGCAATGAAGAATTCTTACATAACTAGGGTTTAGGAGAAAGTGAACAGACGTCAATGCTATCAATCTAAAATAGAAACAGAAATGTAAAGCAGGGCAATCAGCATCAAAAAGACAGATAAGTATGATCACACACAAAATGTTCACTTGTCTCTTTGTTTGATGCTGATACAGTCACTGTGTTTTTCCAGTGTTTTCTTTTTCACTTTCAGGTTCAAACATCACTGCAGCCTTTCATCACCAGGTTCTGATGTGCACACAGCATACCTTCACCTTATTCATGTTATCATCAAAACACTTCAGGATCTTTTCATTCTTATTTTAGTAATCTTTCCCAGATAGGTTATATCAAGGGACAATTGGCCATGCTGCCTTTTCTCTTTTGTTTTAAACAAGTCAATCAGTAGTTTACATTAAAAGAACTGATTAGCGAAATTATAGTATTTCTTGGAAAGAAGATTTAATAGGTCTAATGTACACACATTGTCTTGTTTCACAGCAGCCTTGTTACGGATAAACTGATAAATGTAATAAGCAAAGTAATTATGAAAGTCTTTAAAGAAGTATGGTTCAAATATAAAGGAATCTTCATGAAGAATACTGTATCAGAACATTTTGTAAAAACCAAGGCAAATGCTGAACAGTGGGGACAGGGTAATAGCTGCAATTGTAAAGGTAGATTTCAAGGCATGACTTCATCATAACAATTATATTCCTTGCATTTGATATTACATAGAATATACAGTACAGAAACTGGCCATTCGCTCCAACTGATCTATGACAATATTTATACTGCACATGAGCCTCCTCCTGCCCTTTGACAACTAAGTCTAACAGCATAATGTAAGTAACGGAACAAGCTTTATTTACCACTTAGTTGAAGAGCGTCATATTTGATCCCATCATGTGTTGTGCATATTGCTACCTGGTGGAATGGTAGAGTCCTGTAGTGTGGAGCCCTGAGATTTGATACCCGGGCATGTAGGGCGAAACCTATCCCCACCCCCATTCCTCCCCCTCGTCTCGCCTACCCAGCATGGTTCTGACACAGTGTCCAGCGCCTTGGGATATTGTCCTGACATGAAAGGCTCCTGTAGCTCAGTGGTTAGAGCACTCTCCTTACAAGCGAGAGACCTGTGTGCGAATCCAGGCAAATCAGGGCGAAACCTTGGGCAAGTTTCCTTACTCCACACACCTAATAATTATCTGTCCAAAAAAACCCATAATAAAAATTGGTCATTTCAATCCACGACTGTTTGTGGGACACTACTGTCCACAATTGGCTGCCGTGTTTCTCCCAAAAATACAGTCAATTCAGTTTAAGTATATTCTGTGAAGCACTTTGAGACGTTCTATTTCTTTCTCCCTCATGTACTTATCTAGCTTCCCCTTAAATGCATCTATGCTGTTCATTTCAACTACTCCTTGTGGTAGCAAGTTCCACATTCCCACCACTCTCTGGGTAAAGATGTTTCGTCTGATTTCCCTATTTGAATATTTGACATTTATGGCCCCTGGTTTTGGTCTCTCCCACAATGAAAATCATATAGCCCTTATCATGATTTCAAGATGTCTCAAAGCACTTAACAAAATATACAGTAAAGTGAATGGACAATATTCTGTGGGAGAAACGCAGGGTTGAAATAACCAATTTATTATTTGTAGTTTTTGAAGGAATTATTACATCTGGAAAAGTGATTTTGTCAATCAAATGACAACCTATTGTTATACCTATTTACTGCTAGGTAAATAGAGGCATGTGGAGTAAAGAAACTTGTCCAACATTGCTTCGTGGAGTAAAGAAACTTGTCCAACATTGCTTCCTGCTGGAAACTGAACCGATTTCTCCCATTTGTTGAGTTTAAGATATTTTCTATAAAGCCTTAGTCCCAGCTCTCTAACTAGAGAGCTGGGACTAAGGCTGAAGGACTAATAGAGGGGAGGTGGGGGCGATGCAGAAAGCCACAGGGAGCTGCTTCCAAGTTAGGAACATGGAATGTAAGACATGTAGGGCCCACAAAGCAAACCCAAGTGAGCCAAGTACTGTAAAAGCCTGTTTGTCCGGCACCCTTGGGGCCTGGCCAATGCCGGTTAAAGCGCGTGCTGGATATTCGGCCTAAAACGCAAAAAAAAATTCAAATAAATAAATTTAAAAAATAAAAAACATTAATGCATTATTCCGGATAAATTCCGGTTAATCGAATGTGGCCTCTTTTTTTATGTACCGGTTATACGGAAGTTACGGTTGATCGGGTGCCGGATAAACAGGCTTTTACTGTATATGGGGCAAGCAGAGGAGTGGAGTAGAGGAGGATCAAAGAGGGATGTTTTTGGGAGTGAGAGGATTTATATGTAATGGTGAGACCTTGAAATCGATCTGCTGTAGACAGACAGTAGGCCATGGTAAGGATTGGGGAGTGGGTAACGATGTGGCTGACCAAGTTTTGGATAAGTTGGACTTATCGATGGTGCAGCTAGAGAGACCAGTGAGGGTGAGTCAGAAACGTCCATGCGGAAGGTAACAACGTTGTGGGTAACAGCTTGGGAAGAATTCGGTGAATGAAAGTGGTTAAAATGGGCAATGTGGCAGAGGTGAAGAAAAATCTTTAGAAATGTCTGTAGAAATGCAATATGGATAACACAAAAAGTACTGTTTATAGGACATTCGTGTCAGTTGCTGCAATAACGTACAAAATACAGTTACTCCCGTTCACAGTAAACCGTATGATGTAAAAGGTATTATACCAAATACAAAGTTATTATAGAAAGTATCTTATAGTTGACAGTACGGTAAAGCAGTTCTAATTGTGGACAGAGTTTAAGTCACTGTTGTATACAAATTCACGTATTTTTAACCCATAAAATAGATTGTATTATCATCCACAATTTCTACTTGATACTCCAGTTAAACCTACTAGTCCACACAATAATTATATCATAAAGCATGGTTCCTGTCAATTAGAAAATCAATGATGTGGGAGAAGATACAAAATGGATAGAACAGATCAAAATAATGAGTGAAATAATATAAAAATTACAGATCACATTAGAAAATTGCTATCAATGGCACTTACAGATTACTCAGTACTTTCAACTCACTAATATTAATACATATAACAATAAGTTAACATTATGATGCTTATATAACAGTTTCAGAATTTGAAAACAATGACTACAAGATTAGTTTGGATGAAAAAGGTGTTTTGGGCCATCCCTCCAAAATGCCCACCTCCCATCATAGCATCAAGCTACCTTTTAAATAAGTCCAGTATCCAGGCCTTAACCATCATTCTCGGCAACCTGTTCTAATCAGGAAAAATCTCCTTGTCTGTCCTCAAATTATTATTATTACAAACTGAGTTAGACAGCCTCTTTGTCATCGATCCGCAGGCACAACCATGCTCCATCACAATTTGCTTAGTAGGCTAGACACACAAATTTAATCACACGTCCTGTTGGAGGTGTTCCAATATTAAAGAATCAAACAGAAGCATGAGTTACCTCAAGGTTTGTAAAGCCATGCTCATAGCATTGAATATTCGGCCAGTGACCTTAACAGACAAATGGGAGAGTACCCATGTTCTCTTAAGAGTACAACAACAGCACCACTTTTTAAATTATACTAAATAAAAGGATTTAAAAGGAAAGCAGAAAAGACAGTGAGCCCTCTAGAATGTAAGAGCAGAGCACTTCATCCAAGGTGATTCTAAGTAATTAAGGATATGAATCTTCAAGTAAAGCATCCTGCAGTTGAAAGCTTGAATTAAAGACAGTAATTTGTGGTAGCCAATGTAATTCAAATTTGTTGCCCTAGTGCATGGATATAATTGATCTCACTCCAAAATATTTACCACAATTATCTACTTGGTAACTATTGTTGTGGTGAAGCTATCTTTTTCAAATCAATTAAAAATGTCTTCTCTTGAGAATTAACAACAAAAATAAAATTAGATTTATATAGCGCATTTCACGTCGGGAGGACTTCCCAAGGAGCTGGACAGTCAGTGTTTCGGACCCAAGCTGGGGTCGGAGAGGGAATAAACAGATTGATTGATTCATTGATTGACTGATTGACTGATTGATAATTAAACCAATGAAGTGCATTTCATATTCCTACTTGATTTAAGATGCTGGCCTTGTTTATAGATAGATCTATGTACAGTTGTTAGGATTAAAGTTTTATTAGTAACTGTTGAAAACAATTAATTATTTAAATAGGCAGATTCCATTGAACAATAGTTTGTATATATGATATAATGTCTATAACATTAAGAACATCTCAAATTTCTGTAAAGAGCAATGTACTCTGGTACATTTGTAGGTGAAGGCTGCAGATGCACAAACAAATATGAACTGAATTATCAATTTTCTGTGGCAAATTCTTTGCTGGGACACGCACAGAAATATATTCTTAACTTGTGCCAATTGGATCTTTAACATCTACTTGAACATGCAGAATGAATCTCAGATGAATATCTCATCTGAAGGATGTGATCTCTGACAATTCAACAATGCCCCCAGCCATGCACTGCAGTGTCAAACTCAAAAGTGTCCACCTAGAAACGTAAAATTCCAAGTGGGATTTGAATGAACAACCAACTTCCTGACCCCGAAGTGAGAGCGAGAGGCTACCCATTGATCCAGGCTGACATTGTTGACTTAAAAATATCTGAATTAAAATATTTTCAGAATTCCTCAAAAATTATGCTAGATTAGAATAATACCTTTACTTGCTCCCATTAATTTAAGTCTCTTCCAAAAACCACAGATACATTAAGAGAAGACTCTAGTCAATCAAAGTTCCCTTTGCTGCTCAAACTGACATACCAAATACTGTATTGTCATTCACACTTGGCACATTGCCACACATACTGCCCTTACAATTCCACTCAAACTGTTCTTACAATTCCACTCAAAACGGTTACCCACACTGAGACTCAAACACCATGGCTACTCAGTACCAAAAAATATATATTTTTAAAAGCTTCCAATTTGCAGTCAAATATGCAACTTTTACAAAGGTCTGCACAATGAATTAAAAATATTAAAATTGGTCTTAATATGAGAAATGGTAAGCTTAGTAGGCTTATCCTAGTTTTTTCAGATGTTAACTGTAAAATTGATAAGCTACTCAAAGTTGCTGTCAGAAAGCTTTTGGAAACTGACCATTTTAGCATAATGAGAGAGGGTCACTGTAGCTGAAGTGTGTGACCAAAGGCTACTGCTTGGCACAGCAGACTATATCTTCAGCACCTGTGTTCATGGACATTTGAAGAAATGAAATCATGGAGAAACTACTGAGACCCAAACTCCACATGGTCATATGGTTAACATTATTGCCTTAAATAAATAATCCTGCAGAATATTGGAAGGTTTTGTTTTGTGATTTGGAAACTGTTTTTCTGCACATTTATTTCCAAATTTCTGCATTATCTAAAAGCTAATACCAGATGACATTTAGTCATATGATATACATGAATTGGACTCCAAATTTAGGAGTACACTAATTTACTACAGTAATTAGAACTTTAAAGTGTCTTTAAGGTTGCTGGAAGTCTCTGTGAAGGCCTTTACAAAGAAAGGTCCTTTGAAGACAGGATTACTAAGTTGTACTATTTACAAACTGGCAATGAAACTGGCATCTTACTGTCCAGAATTACTGTTGTGTTGCATATTTAAATTTTCCAATTTACAGTTGCATATTCTATATATTCTCTAAGTTGACTAGCAGCAAACAGTCACAGTAACAGTCAAGACAATCAATAATTTTAAATTGTTTTCATAAATGTCCTGAAAATATTTATTCAGAAAGAATATTGCAATGCGGTATTTTCTATGTTAAAGATGTGTGATAGACTGCTCGTGGAAGACTGGTGGCAGATGGTATGAGCAAATTCAAGAAAGACAGAGATAGCTACCTGAAAAATAAATTGACTGACAGTGAGAGAAATAGAATACTTTTTCTTATTTTGTGGCCTGCCAGATGGATCTCAGAGGTCTTTACTGATCCCAAATATCCTATATTCCTATACTCCAAAAGGAGAAAGAGTAAGTGGTATATCAAGTAAATTTCATAGATGGAGGTCAATATCGTGGGTGTGTGTCATTGATAGTGCAAAGCATATACTAAAAATAGAGAAATTAGCTTTAAACAAAATGTTTTTCCAAAATAGTTGTGCAAGAGAAACAGTTTAATTTGATTGAATTGTACATTCCCTGCACTGCTGTATTGCTGTTTGTGGCACCAAAGACCATTCAGTCAGTTGATCATTTAATTTTTTAACCAAAGCTGAAATATACTTCAGAGAAAAAATAAGGTGTGAAATATAGCCAGCTGGTGCCTGTCACTTCCCATAGATCAGATTAACCAATTGTTCCATAAAAATCTGGCTTGTGTTATGTACCGCCAGTCATTGTGTACAGCTTCTCTATTGAAATTTAATTAGATAATTGTATGTTTTAATAATGAAATAATTTATGTGAATTTTTCATACCTTTGACAATGTTTAAATACTTGAAATGAATAATCGATGTTGCTTATAAACCTTTATGATTATAATGTGTTACACTACCACAAGCTCACACACAAACAAAATCTGGTATTCTGTGGCACAAGCAGGCTTTTCAGGGATACACATATTTGACAATATGCCAGTAAATCCAGTCCAAGGGTAACCATGAAGTTGCCCAGAAAAATCAATAAAGGTAGTTGTGTGGTTCAATCTCATTAAACATTCATCTCAACCCAATGGATGGTAATTCACAAATTACACCTTAAAACTGGAATCAATTCAGTTTTAAAGAAGAAACTCATTTAGGAAAGGTTAGAATATGTGATCCACAGGCAAAGCTTCTGTACCAGTGAACATTCACATGGCTCACTGAAGAATCTTGCTCATTGACACAAATTGAAAAACATCAGTAAAAAGTACTGTTCTGTTTAAAATAAATCTTCAATTAATAATATTTCTTTTTAATATGACTGCACTAGATGCCCTCCTTGAATATATCCTGCCCAGTAGGTCAATGTTCATCCGCGAGTCCACAAAGTGAGAGTTGGTCAGCTATTCAACTGTGAAAGGATCTCAGTTGAACGCAAAACGTAAAATACTGCAGATGCTGGAAGACTGAAACAGAAACAGAAATCGCTGGGAACACTCAGCAGGTCAGGCATCATCTATGGAGAAAGGAAAGTGAGTCAATGTTTCAAAAGGGTCATGGACCCCAAACAATAATGCATTTTCCTTTCTCCATAGATGCTGCGTGACCTGCTGAGCGTTCCCAATGAATTTTGTTTATGTCTTGGTTGAATGCGATTCTATTCTCACCTGATATCCAGTGCTGGGCACTTACTAGTGTAAACAATGGATATTTCTCCTCATTAATCCTGGGTGGTGAGGTCAATTACAGCAATACTGGTTAACTGACTAACTCGGGAGGAGAATATAGATGAAATCTGGGAAGTTGTTTAAATTTAACGTGACTTCACACGGGGGAGTGGTTTTCTCACCTGTGTCATTCAGAAACTACAGTCATTTAATTCTTCTTCTGCTTTGGAGGTCTGAGATGGACAAGATTCTGTCCCTTTCCTCCAACAGAACAAGGAAAAATAAATCATGTAATCGAACAAAGCAATTACTCTTGCCTACTTTCCATTCATGTTGATAGTGTTTAAGCGTGTCTATTGTAGTCAGTATTATTTGTAATCATGTACAGTACTTGCGGTTTGCTTCCAGTTTATATCTCAGCAAAGCCCTCTGAGACAACAATGTCCTCATCCAATTGGGAATAAATTGTAATCTTCAACTTCTCCATCCCAACTATAATAATCATTGCACTTCATCCAGCATCAACCACCTTCCTGGCAACCTTGTTTCAGTCATTAATTACAACAACAACAACAAAATTACACTTGTATAGGAGTAGAGAAAATCTTCTTGGTAAATGTTCTGAATTTCACCTTTGCAACTCTTCACCAAATTATTCAGTTGTCTTGGTGCATCCTAATATCCTGGTTTTATTTTTTCAATCCCAATTAAAATGGTACACAGTCATTGATTCATCGGTTATGCCTTCCTCACTGGTCTCCCCAGCTTCAGTACCCACAGACTACAACTGATTTAGAACTCTGCCACCAAGATTTTCCACTCACACTAAACCTCTGTGCCTCCATTATACCAATCGTCGCCAGGCACCACTGGCTCTCTATCATGGAATGGATCAACTTCAAAATCCTCTGACTCATCTACAAATTCCTTCAGCCCTGGCTTTTCCTTACAATTTTGATCTGCTTGCTGCCCAAAGCCTTCAGCCACTTGGTCGTCCCTCGTCCATTCTGCTCCAACCATCGGCAGCCGCACATTCCTCCAGTATAGGGAACTCTCTCCCCCAATCTCTCCGCCTTGCCACCTCCTTCCCCTCTTTTAGATCATGACTGAAGAGCTTCTTCTTGGGCTGTATTTATGAACAGCCCCCTCCATGCCCCCAGCTCGGGGTCAAACTCTGCCACTGTTAAATTCTCCGAGACGCTGAACTCATCCTCCATGAAGGGTGCTATATAAGTTCAAGCTGCTGTTTTTATGTTTCAGGTTCATGGCAGAGAATTCAAATGTGTTGTTTTTAATTATAGTTTGCCAAACCCACAGGATACTACATTGGCTGCTCAGCAAGTACTCTGACCATCCACCCACACTCTCTGCCCTAAACATTCAAGAACAATTTCACCTCATGGCAGCATAATGCCTGACATTTGCAGAATCGTCCTGAGTGGGAGCATGAGGAGAACATTAATCATTTAGATAATGTGATCAAATAAATCACATTTAAAAAAATCATGTGTTATAAACACATGTATGGAAACATTTATACATCACCGTTCATGTCAGGCAGAGCTAGTGGGAGATGTGAAACAAGCTATTTATTTAGCAAAAAAAAGTCTGAACTGATGTTTTTTAAAAATATCCCCCCCAAAAATTGAAAGATGTTTAAAATCTCACATATGAAATTAACAGTCACAAGATATCTCCCTACATTACTTTCTTGTCTGTTTCAAGAATATAATGAGGTTGGAGGAGGGGAAGTATATTAATGCTATAATTCAATTATGAGTTTGTGATGCTTCTCTTTTAGTGATGAATGCAAATAAATTACTAAAGAAAAATTAATGATTAAGAAGCTTGCCATTTGTTCACTGGGCTCAGTATAAAGCATCAGTTAATGATAAATTATGGAATATCTGTATGTAAAGGAGGCCAAGGTTACACAGGCAGTTTTAAAAGTTCCTGAAAAACACATTTCTTTACTCTCAGTATCCGTGAATAAAATGTGAAAAATAACTTGGCAGGAAACTCCAAAGTGTGACATTCCTGAAGGACATCACACTCTGCTTACATCCGACAACAAAGCAAGCAGGATTTATTTTCATTGAATAATAGAAATTACATAAAAGATAGACACAGAAGCAGAGTATTTTGCATTGAGCCTAAAATGGTACTAGCTTTTCCGATGGAACGATCTAATTTCTGCTCTTTTACTGCTGTCTTTATATTCTTCTTTTTCAAAACATGTTTCCATTTCCATGTCATAGACTCAATCATAAAAACCTTTCAATCCTGTTAGGTCATGGAAGTCCCCTTGGCCGAATAGAAATTATGGAAAATATGTTGGCTGCACCCACTGAAGGGTATGAAACAGTGAAACAAGAAAGGGCCATTTCACCCACTCCTTCCAGTCCATGCAACAGCTAGATTTAGCATGGACTTCACCGCATTTTCCCCATCCAGAGTCCTGTTCAGTGGTTAGAGCACTTGCCTCACAAGCGATAGACATGGGTTTGATTGCCGCCAGGGTGTTTCCTTACTCCACATGCCTGATAATAATCCCTCAAGAAAAAAGAAAAAATACTTTGGTCACTTCAATCCACAACCGGTCGTGGGACATTGCTGTGCGCCACATGTCACCCACAAATATCACATTCAATTCATTTTACAGTTTATTCTGTGAAGCACTTTGAGACATCCAGAAGATGTGATAAGGCACTATATCAAATGGAAGAATTACTTTTATTATATATCTGCTGAGTGAAAGTATGGTATAAACACTCTTTGAACTCCAGAAATATCAATCAAAAACTCTTCTAGGCAAAACAATCTCCTCCCAGACCGTGTCTATTAACACCAAAGCATTGAATGCTATGTAGAATTTGATATATTTATCCTTACTTCATCCACAATATTTCTGAAGCAGATACTTAATCAGTTCTGTTTTGAAGAAGCTGATCAATGTGGTGGCTTCAGCTGCTTTTGATGGAAGTAGCTTTTAGATTTCAAGTGCAATGCAAGCCAATTTCCTCCCCATAATTATGGCATGTCAACACAAAAGTAGAGTAGTAATATTTTATGACTGCCCTCACAATCATTTATTTCTACAGCAATACCAGGAAACTTGCAGCAACTGAAAAAATCTGTTGGTAATACTGACACTTGAAATGCCATTTTGCTGATGAAAATAGAGCAAATGAAATGCAATTCTAAATGCTTCATTGTATTCCCAATCTTGAGCAGCAAGAATAGCTTCACATCTGAGAAACTGGTTATTAAGTATGCAAATGTATTCTGCGGTGTTCGAAATGGATGCAAAATAAATGTTAGAGTCTCCAATATGATGCTGTATATTTTCATAAATATATAATTGTACAAATTTTCTAAAGGACGGCAACACACATTTTATAATACATGTAATGTCCCTGACAATAATAAATAAATCATATCATAAGTTTACAGGTTAAGCACGATTGTCAGCATTGCATAGTAAAACCTTAAAATGTTCCTCCTGTAACTCTCAAACAGATCAATATAAGGAACAGTGACACATATTTCATCAAAGGCATGTTGAATTTCTAAAATGACAAGTTTGGGAAAGACTAGGATTACGAGTAGAGCTTTTGGCTACAAGCCAAAAACAGAAATAAATGAAGAAAACAAACATATTGGAACAACCTGTGTTCCTGTGTCTTGAATCAATCAATTTGCATAATGAAACCATACTGCACAGGTTAACTCGGTGATTACTGATGATCTTTACATATTTCATATGTCAAGATTATATATTAAGAAAAATACAGCATGGCTGAATAGGAACTTTTAAAAAATGCATATTTCTGGATCAGTAGAGCTAAGTACAATCCTGTACTTAGCTCTACTAGCTCTATTAAGGAGAAGAACTGGGACAGCAAGCGACCTTCTTGTTCACCCATCATTATAATTAGAGTGGATTTTTCTCCTCATTCTGGAAAGATTTAACCCTCAAGTTGCATTATCCACAGCTATGTGAAAGCACTCAACTGAGCTGCAATAATAAATAATAATCCTTGCATTTGATATAGGGCCTTTCATGTTGTGAGGATGTCTCAAAGTACTTCACAAGATTTACTGTAAAGTGTATGTGGCAGCCAATTTGCACACAGCAATATCCCAAAGCCAACTATGAAGCGAATGTCCTTTTCAGCTGGGAAATGTTTGGATATAACAACAACAACCTTTATATACATTCATATAGTGCCTTTTACACAGGTCACTGGGAGAATTATTTTTTGGTCCCAAAATTGCAATCAGTTTCATGCAACCAAATGCTGGAGTGAACCCGGGCTCATTGTCCTCCACAACATCAACAAGTCAATACCAGCCCCAACGCCTACCATCAGGGCAAGAAGGATCTGAATAACAGTACTTTTGATGCGTCTGCCCCGGGGGCACTCGATAGTCCGAAGGTTCGATAGTCCGAAGGTTCGATAGTCCAAACACACCAATTTCTTATACGCCAGGGGCGTTACCGCTCGATAGTCTGAACCGAAAATGAAATAAGGTTTGTTAATCCGAACGTTTCCATCCTTAGGGTTAGGGGAAGCTTCGAACTAATGAACTTTCGGACTATCGGGCGGTAACCGTCTGCCCCACCATGGACAATGGCATATTTGAGATGAAACTGTCTGCTGGGGACTCCTGCTTGGGCATCGGTGACAGAAGCCTTTCACATTGGGATGGTGAGAGGGTGCAAACGTACTGTTTCCCCCCCCACCCCACCCCCCACCCCCCCCCCCGCAAAGTTTTCATGGGAGTGCCAGACCCCTGTCACCAACACTCCCCCACCCCCAACCCCTCGGCCGGTTCCGCCACCGATGCACATCAATAATATCTAGAATTGAAGCATTAAAGAGCTCCTAAGGTGATTAAATGGTGAAGCTGCAGGCGTGAGATATTTAACATGGGGACTATCTCAAAATGAAATGTTACAAGCATCACTGCACGTTGCAGTAATTAAAGACTTCACTTTCCAATGCCTGGTTGAGTAAATTAATTTGGAATTAAAGTCCACTAGCGCTTATTATGCCTTATTGCCACATGTTCAATTACTGCAATGTGATTGTTTATTGACATCCCAAGGTGGACAGTAAGCCTTTCTTGCCTTTGTGGGTTTAGGAAGAATTAGTACAACAGGAAATACACTGTGGTGAGACCCTTTTAAATGTTATCAATTATTAATGCAATCAATGGAGGAAGAGCATTTCAAATTATTAACAGGTTAACTGCGGGAGTAATTACTTTGGGTTTACCTAAAGACTAGAGTCCTAAATAAGATTTAAAACGTCAAGTAAAATTCTACTGGTGTCACATAATCACTGAAGAGGTTAATACACACATATGAATTAGAATCAATTTTTTACATATATATTATCGTAACCTAGTATCTTATCATGTACATGAAGCAGTGCTAAATCACAGCTATCTCTCTCAACACAGTTTATGCTTTGCTCCTTAAGTATGTTTTGTAATCTCACATTACAGTATTTCATGTTGCAATATCAATGCTTGTATATTTATCAGTTTGTCACATCCTTTCCTTGACTAACCAACATCAATTCAAATAATGCCTTCTCCATCTCACTACAATTCCATGTTGAAGAATCTAATGATGTGAAAATTTGATTCGGGTTCCACATTATTCCTGAAGAAATATTGAAATTCATTTTTTCTTGAACAAAAATAGACAGCTTGTTTAAAGTTCACATCAGCCCAATGCAAACCAACAGCAGAAAATAAAAGATACACAAAATGAAGTGAGTAGTGAGCATGTTTTCACCCTAAAAAAATTAATTAAACCATGGTAACAGTGTTCATTTCCATCTGCTGTTTTTCTATAATGCTGGGCATTTCAAGAGTTGTAGAAGGGGTAATGAAAACAGCAGTTGAGAAATGAGCTACAGTATACACTATTATAAATACTGTAATTATAATTCTTGCATTTGTTATAGCACCTTATCATGTCATAGAAATGTTTCAAAATGCTTTACAGAATTGACTACTATATGTATTTTGTGGGTAAAACATAACAAGTTGTACAGAGCCATCGAGTGAGTGACCAATCTTTCATTTTGGGGGATTGTTGGCTCGGAGACTGGAAGAAATTGCCTTCTCTTTTTGAATAGTGCCATGGGATCTTTAATAGACTTCAACAAGCAAATTGAGCCTCGGTTTAACGGCTCATCGAAAGGATAGGCCATTCCTCCTCAGAGCTGCATCAGAGTGCCAGCTTAAAGTATGTGATTCCTGACGTGGGGCTTGAACTTTTCTGACTTAGAATGGCCTTAACATAAGCCATTTACATTAAGCATCAATATACAATGTTAAAGTAGTTCAACAATAATGTCTTTCATGTACTAAATAAATATGAAAGCCACAGGTTTTAGCATTTATGGAGTTCACTGTTCACATTTGAGACAATCAGCTATAAGGGAACATAAACTTGATTTATCTTGCTAAATTTATAAGCTGATCTATTATATTCAGCCAAGGCAAAATCTATTGCCCACCATTGTAAAATGTGAAAACAAATAGTCGAAATTAGAATGTTTCAGTTGACCTTTGCTTTTCCCCTTGAATTAGATCACAATTGATCTCAAGATTGGTCACTGTTTTTTCTAACATTGTTCTCTAACAGGTAATCAGCTTTATTTTTTGGAGGGGCAGGGGGGTAAGAGAATGTAAAACACAACAATAACATTTGTAAATAAAAATAGAGATATTGGACTTCCACACGTCCAAGTCACACTACTATCTCTAAGCTTCCAAGCTTGTCTCACAATTAAATTGAAGCAAGTAGAATTACACAATTAATGTCTCCAATTGCTGTAAAGTCTATAAACCTGTGATCTGTAAACCTTCCACAGATACTCATGAGATAAGGTAAGATTTGTCTGACTTTGGAATCAGCAATAAAGACAATAAATAGAAGGCCATCAATTGGAATTAGAATATAACCTTCCAACTCTATATCAAACTAGAGCTATCCTGATGATCATTTGCACTCAAACAGTACATTTTTACCATGCAACAATAATAAACATATTTTGCTAAGGAGACTCTTCTATTTCCCTCTGTCTAACTGAAGGCAGCCATTTTCAGAAGCACCTATTATTTCAGAAGATTGAGAAATCAGAAGGTCCAATTTGTTGGAACATCATTTTACAGCACATGTGTCTTTTTAAAAAGTTGTTAATTTTATGCTAAATGACAACGCTGCCGTTAACTAAATGTGTTGGATCCAATACACGTGATGATACTTATAGTCAGAGGATAGTCATATCCTAAAATGTTTCATACACAACAATCAATTAGTCTGCAATTTACATTTTATGCACAATATTCATGTTTGTTAATTAAGTATACGTTACTGACAACTTCAAGTCACCTACCCTGAAGAGCTACAAGCAAACACCTACTCATCTGGGAAACAATTATCTTCAGAGACAATTTCTTCAAAGCCTCAAGAGTGTCAGTGGAGCATTTACCATTATTACTTCAATAAAGGAGGCTACCCAACCATGCAAATTCCCTAAATAGCTGAATTAGGCCAAGCAAAATTCCCTACATGAATATAAATCACAAGTATACATTATTGGATAGCACTCACACTCAAATCCCCAGTTCTACAGAGTTCTTGATCTCAACTGTGCCATGCTGGGAAAGCTAGGCTGCCACCCAAGAAAAAATAAACCTCCCACTAGGCAATTATTCTGTACCTCATTATGTCTGGTTGCAGACCACCTATTTAACTGTAGAACTGTGTAGCCTAGGAACGACCGCTGCAAATTAAAAAATGCAGTCTACTAGCTACATAGTTCTTAAAAAGACAGAAAACACCAGAAATTTACATTTTATATAATCTATCGCATCAGAGGGACATAGCTCAAAGTGCTTCCCACAACTGATAACATCATTATAGAGAAATGTATAGAAATGAACATTGTTGTAATAGTATGATTGAATATACAGTACTGGAGTTATTGCTTAATTAACGTGTAGTAATAGGAAGGGTTAAGGCATAGGCTTGATTTGTCAAATGGTCAATTTTTGTTCCATGCTTCATTATGTTCATATAACTGCTTCTGTTAGGTTCCCATAATGTGTGTGCATCAGAGGCTTGCTGTTATCTGAACATCCTTTGCTCTCTGAAATTGGATTCAATAACAACTTTTAAAAGAGAGGTAGACATTTATTTGGTGAGGACGGGTTTGCGAGGTTACAGGGAGAGAGCTGGGGAATGGGATTAAATTGCTCTTTTTAAAGAGCCGGCACAGACTCGATGGACCGAATGGCCTCCTTTTGTGCCATAAGATTCTATGATTACACAGCGAGTAGCAATGCAGCCGCACTTCCCAGAACTAATTTCGAACCATTCCTCAGTGTATAAGGACTAGCAGAATAGAAATATTGTGAGAGGGAGACAAACCATCAACAATAGAATACACAATGTAACTAGGATCGAGAATGAATATATTGCACTGCTCCACTGGCTCCCTATCACCAAAAGGATCAATTTCAAGATTGATCCTCACACTCATTTTCAAATCCCTTCGTACCCCAGCACAGTAGTTCTCAACCTTGGGTCCCGACCCAAATCAGTGTCGCGGAGGTCCTCAGTTAGGTCGCAAAAGGTCATCAGAATTTATTTTTCTTTGCTTTTTTTAATGCTAAAAAATGTGCCCATGGCAACACCGTCAACCAATCTATATGAAAGACCATACTTACGAGTTGTGCTGAGTCCACAAAAGAGACAGAGATAATGTTTTGGCTGAGCTTCACTTCAGTCGTCCCCTAAGGACCTGTTGATGGCTAATTTGGGTCGCAGCAAAAAAAAGCTTGGGAACCGCTGCCCTGGCACCTCCCTTCCTCTCCAACCTGCTTACTCCCCAACTCACATCTTCTGCTCAACTGGTCTTCTGCATGTCCCTTGGGCCCTGCGTTCCATCATTATTGGCCGCACTTCTAGCCACTACGCTTCCAAACTCTGGAAGTTTTGGAAACTTCCTCTTTCCAAGATCCTCTATCCCTCCGCCTTGCCCCTTCCTGCCCCATCTTCAGGTTGCGTCCACAGATCTTCCTATTCAAGCATGCCTATGGTCAATTCCCCTTCCCACCAGCTCTGCGTAATGCTCCACCAGTATACAGGAATGCAGCCCTGCTTGAAGGGCACTATTCACTATTTAAATGTACATTGTTGTTGCATGTGCCATCATGAAAGCCATAAAAGATTGGGGTCATCAGACCATGAAATGAGTGAAGGACAATGGAAAAATAAATTGTAAAATAAGAGACGTTGAAAGTCATGGAACAAGGGAAAGAGGGAAATAGTACCATTAATAATAACAATAACATTATTTATTCTCTTTATTTCTCACACTGAATGAAACATCTGACTACAAACAATGTCACCCATTACCACACTATTCTGTCCCACCGCTGCCTCTGGATACTCTTGATGCACCCAACATATTTGAACACTTGTGATTCATTGAATGGAAAACTATTATCAGTGTGAGTTGTGTGATTGCAGACCAATCTGTAAACAACAACTACACTATTTTTTATGAAATAAAAAAAACATTTAAATATATGATTAAATTCTGGTGTTGTCCAATATTTAAATGTGAATCAAGAATAATAAGTTCACGTAGTGACCTTCATTTTTGTATCCCATTTATTACAGGATGGTAAAGTGCGATTAAAATATACATGATTAAGTAAAACTAGTTTTACATCAAAATGATTCAGCAGACAGTGGGCCATTCATTTGAAAAATATGCACTGTAGAAGGTTAAGTTCGCAATAAAATTCACTGCAAAGATCTGGAAAGGCAAAAGCGATGCATTTATCATTTTTCCACTTCAAATTTGCTGAGAGCTGGGTAGTTATTCTAATCATCCTGGATTCTTTCCTGTCAATCTGGAAATTTCATCAGACAAAATTACTGTTGGACTGCAGGTACAAGGAGATATCAGAGTACTTGACTTTGGGATTATATTACAAAGACAATTTTACCCCAAGTAACACGGCAATATTTCGTGAAAAGCCAGTTTTATTGCTGCTGCAGATCTTATAGCAACAAATTGCATTGAGGTTGCATCTTTCATGTCAAGATGACGTCCCAAGGTGCTGGACAGTCAAGGGTTTTCACCTGAGCTGGGGGTTGGTATCAGGAGGAGGGGTGAAAGTGGGAGGATGACAGATTTGTGGATAAAAAGTGGGGGGAAATGAAAATTATTTATTGTAGCTGCAAACCAAGACATTTCTGATTCTGTCATCAATAACAAAAATTGTGCAGTCACATTGACATACCATTACAGAATAATTTATAGATGAATGCAATCAGTAATCTGATTTGAAACTAAAATGATCATTAATGGGGTTTCTATTGATCACCAATTGATATGATCAATAACCAAACAAAGAATAATCTGGTTGGGTAACCACTGGTGCACAAGAGATGAAAGTATCATTCAATTTGTGCAGTAAAAGTCATATTCACATGGAAACGAGCATTTTGAGCTATGCCATTATTAGAAATAAATTACTAACCAATTTATAAAGAAATAACATTGAGCAAAATTGGAACTAACTGTACAGTCTTTTTTAAAAACAATAAAACTGAAAGTAAATGATCATGTAAAATAAAATGAAGGTGAACTTCCATTCCAATGCTAGATATAACCATTTTCAGAACAGTAGCAAAAATACTTTCATTTGGCATTCTGATAAAAACAAACCACTAACAAAAATAGGGCCCAACCCAACTGGGATGCAGTTAAATACTGAAGATGTCAAATGAAACCTTCTCCAACACTGCATTGCTGAGGTCACTACCACTGGTAATGCACTGTAAATAAAACTATTAATAGAGCTGTCATGACTGCAAGATAATGTCATATTCTGACTTCCAGTTTACTTCCCACAGATGATTTCTGCACTAAATTAAATGTCTATTTAGGATGGAAAATTTAACATAAAGACAGCTATCCATTCCTCAGGAAAGCAAATCTGCTATGCAATTGTTCAGTTGGACAACATGTATTACACTGGAACAAATATTGGTCAAATACTGGTGAACAAACCTTTAAATTGGCTCTCAAATGTGTGAATTAAACAGTTATTTTAATTCACTTTTCATCTGTCTATTAAAATCCACATGTTAAATTTTAATTAATTCTTGTGCTAAATTTACACTTGAAGTAAAGTTTTTGCCATAAAGTGACATCATTCATATTGAAATCTGGATAGATTACTCCCTAATGGTGTTCTAAATTCACGATTTTCAAGCAGGTATTAATTGCTATATGAAAGCAGAATACTCACCAGAAGCCCTAACCTAATTTATTTTCAATCTTTCAATGTGATGATTCATGAACAATGTGGAATTTTTCATTCACTGAACTATTTAGCACAATTGCAAAACAAAGAAAGCAATGAGGTATATTCAATTAATGATAAAATAGTGAAATTAGCTCAAATTCACATTGCTTTCAATAAATTATTTAGGTTTAACATACAGAAAATGATGTGCCATCCTATCTTGGGATTTAAACAAAGTGGAGCAGCATTGAATATGTTTTTATGTAATGATTTTATATAACATTTTCTATCCCTTTAGAAAATCACTTTCATTTTACTCATTTATATTCTGTATTGGTGCACAATTACTGATAAAATACATTGACAATCTTCCACTAACATCACATATAACAAATCTATTCATGCTCACAAAATCAATCAATACCATTCCCTGTGATCTTTTGAAATGAACATTTGCAGCAAATGAAAAATATGCATTGAGAATAAAATTGACTTTCAAATGAATTAATAGAATTAATAGTTGATCAAGGCTAAGTGGAGAATCTCCAAAAATCGATTCATGATTAAATGGAATCCTATTACATCATTCATGATATGCAAGTTGATGCAATGCATGTAAAACCAGCAGGAGACTGCATCAAATATTGTGCTGATGCAAGATTACAACACTGCTAGAGAAAGTCTGTCTTTTCATGGCCTTCACCCCCACATAACTCTCTATCTTGGGCACGTTTCCTTACTCCACACGTCTAATAATAATCTGTCCAAAAAAACTCCACAATAATAATTTTTTATTTTTTTTAGTTTCCCACTGTTTGTGGGACACTGCTGTGCACAATTGGCTGTCGCATTTCACCCACAAATATATAGTCAATTCACTTTACAGCATATTCTGTGAAGCGCTTTGAGACGTTGATAAGATGTGAAAAGCACTCTATCAAACGCAAGGATTATTATCATTATTATTGCCTCTATGATTGTTTTCCAACTCAACTCGTATTTACCCCCTTTACTTGACAAGCTCAGGTTTGCTGCATGTGCCCAACCTCCTCCTGTTGATGACCGAGCTTTCTGATCAGGATGACCACACTTGGTGATGTAGAAAATTAGCTCGTCCATAAAGAATTGACACCACAAATGTTTTTCTTTTGTCACGCAGGTTGTCATAGATTGCACTGCACGTAAACGAGCTGCTCAGTCTAACTAATGTGTGCCATGATAAATACTTCATCCACTCTTTACTTCCTCGTTATCCTTCGATTTCTCCCTTGCTCATGTGTATATATACTAACTCTTAAATGCATCTACACTATCTACTTTATCCAGCAGTACAGAAGGCAAGGTTTATGCATAATCAATTGTAGAATGTATTTTAGGATGTCTTAAGCACAGCATCCACTAAGATGTACAGTATACATTACAATCTATTTTCTGAAAAATCCAATATCTGCAAAATTATATCTGTAAAATATAATGTCAGCAGGACTATTTACATAATACTTACTGTGTATTGTGCTTCAATTGGCTTGTACTGGAATTTCATGCTTTAATGCTGCCTCCTCCACTTTACTTTCCTCTATGACATACTATCAACATTTCACAACTTACTAATGACCCATTTGCTGCCTGGTGGTGTTGGAAGTGATTTATAACTTCTTCCGAAATTGTCTCTTGGCCTAGTGATATATTCCAATCTTTATTCGGCATTGTGGCCTCTAGCAGCCAGCTGATATTCTACCCAAAATATTAACATTAAAATATTGATACTAAGATATGAACATATCTACCTCTTACAGATTCAAATTGTTCTGCTATGGATATCCAGCATTTTATGTTTCTATATTACTCAACACTAAATTAATTATTTTTTATCTCTACCAATTTGTACACCATACTATGGTATTCAGTAAACCAGCCTTTAGGCGGGGTGAGGGCAGGGGAGAGGTCGGTGGGGATCTCCATGGAGCTGAATGGGCTCCATGGTGATGTGGTTAGCAACAGAATGTCAGACTTGTGTCACCCTCTATGATGATGTGAGTATTCTGCTTACTGAGCCAGACGGGTTCAGCAGCAGGACTTGGAGAGGTAGTCCAGTCATTGGGTGCAAGGAGCCAGGGATTCTTCCCACCCAGCTTCTGTTAACACTGCTACCTACTTAAAACCCTAATAGGTAGAGTGACAACAACAACAAATGACATGTGTACAGCAGTTTCCATATGAGGAGGCTGTCCCAAATAGCAGGAAGCTTGCCAGACTGAGTTCTCAATGGTAAACTTCACAGTCAATTACCTAATTGTTGATGGAAACATTGACATCCTCACCAGAAACCTGGAGCCTTGCCCCTGACTGAGGCCACACCACCTGGCTACACCTTCCATCATACGTAACCACTATGGTGGTGGGATGGCTCATCTCTTCAAGTCCACACATGGCCTAACCCACTGGCTTCCAAACTTTAAACAATGGCGCCCTTACTAACTCAGCAAAGTTTTCTTTGCACACCCCCTCCGACCCCTCCTTCACATTGAATAATTTTCGCAAATGATAACAGCAAATTAAATATTTTCTTTACCTGTTTTCAATTTTTTAAAAAAGTATTAACAAAATACATTAAATTGTTAAAACTTTTAAATAATGAAAAAAATTATTAAAATTCTGAAACCAATTACAGTAAAAGCCCATTTATCTGTGACCCAATCAACCGTAATTTCTGTATAACCAGCACCTCAAAAAAAAAGTCTGCATTCGATTAACCAGAATTTATCCGGAAAAATGCATTAAAAAAATTTTTAGGGGTGTTTTCAGCCGAATATCAGGCACACACGACTGCCGGATAAACAGGCTTTTACTGTACTTATATTTACAATTTACAACACTTCGAATTTGTTAGTGTGATGTGTGAGCTTGCTTTTCAGCGCAAAGTTTCTCCCCAACTGCCTGCCCAGCTCACTCACTCGCTCCCTGACTGCCTGTCCGGCTCACTCACTGCTGGTCTCGCTCGCTGCCGGCCTGGCTCACTCCCAGGTACTAGCGCCGTTGCACCCCTTTTTGCACCCACTGGCAAACAATGTATTATCGAACATAGCAACGTTAAGCGGGATTTACCTGTAATAAGAACAATCATGGCCAAGCCCCCCCAGCCAACGCTACGCATCCCCCATGGAAGGTGCGCCCCACTGTATGGAAATCACTGGCTTAACCCCTTATTTCTCCGCTTCCTCCCCCTCCTTGGAGACCACCTTAGCCTCTACTATCCCTCCAATCCATCCCTTCAAGTTCTCCTTGTTTATCACCTCCTCATCCAATGCAATTTGAACCTCAACATCACTTGCGATATCACCGCTGAGAAGAGTGTTACCACAGAGCCAATCTGAAATTTGGTATCATCTGTGAATTTAACTAACTTCTATGCCATTACTGCTTACAGATTGAGCATGAGGGTTCCAGTGCAGAGCACTGAGGCATCCCGATCAGATACGTTTTCTCATCTAATCAGGTTCCCTACCGATGTGAAAGGCACTATCTACAAATGTAATGTTGGTATTGTTGATGTTAGTAATGTAGGAACACAGGAGCAGAAGAAGACCTGCGTGACGAGTCAGCCTCCCAAAAACAATTTCAACTGCAGCGCATATCCTCAGATTAGGTTTCTCACTTTTGACATTTCTATTATTCCCAAGCAGTATATACATAAAGCGAAACAATTACAGAAGCAACAGTCACAAAATGTTCTGAGATCTTCACAAAAGGCAAATGAAGCAATTAGTGAAACCATGGTGATGGTATTCTGATATCATTGGCTTAGATCTAAATAACCTCCATACTGTATTATTTATTATATGTGGGGTGTGACAGGTGAATGCAGTGTTGCTGCTGCAGAGACAATGGTTACCGATCATTTAGACAAAGAATAACTAGACTACTAGACTACCGGAGATCTGGAAGTACAGTTATTGGTCCAGTACTGTATAATATCAACACTGCAAAGACTGAGTTGAAGACTGAGTTGTGTGATAGCCTTGCTCTGTGGTTGCATTCTCACCTCTGAATCAGAAGGTTGTGGGTTCAAGGGTTCAGTTGTACACTACCCATTGCCATGCTGAAGAGCATCAAATCCAACAACTCACATTTAGACAGCACCCTTCACGCAGAGTGATGTCACAGAGCGCTTGACTATGAGATTATGTACAGAGTGGAGTGAATGGCCAATTTTATTTGAGGAACAACACAATTATATTTGTATAGTACCTTTCACATTGGGAGGACATCCCAAGGCAATTGTTGAGCAATTAGTCCAAATCCAGACTACAAATTCCATATATGCATGCCGCATATTAATAGAAATGTCACTTAGAATGAAGTATGTAGTGTCTTTCCAGGAATGCACACCAGAACAATGGAACAGAAGAAGGCCATTTGGCCATCGTGTCTGAGCTGGCTCCCTCAAGAGCAATCCTTTCACTTATCTGTCCTTCCCCCACAACCTTGTATCTGACAGTTTTTAAAGGTATCTGTCTGGTTCCTTCATGAAGGCAAATGTGGATTTTGCCTAAACTAACACACCCAACAAGGCATTTCATATCCAAAATACCTAAATTCTTCTAACCCAACTGCATTCTTCTAACCGCAACATTGTTCGACTTCACCATTGCCTCACGTGATCCTTAGGCTGCTGAAACTCTCATACATGCATTTGTCACTTCAAGGCTTGACTACAGAAACTCCCTCCATATCGGCCTCTGCAACTCTTTCCTCCACAAGCTTCAGATCAACCAAAACTCTGAAGCTCGTGTCCTCTCCACACAGGGCTCTGTGACCCAGGCTCCCAACCCTCGGCCTGCTCCACTGGCTCCCAACCTTCAGAGGATAGAATTCAAGTTCCTCCTCCTCACTTTCACGTCCCTCCATGGCCTTGCCATCTCCTACCACTCTGACCTACTTATCCCCTTTCAACATGTCCATTCCCTTCGTTTAACAGGCTCTGGCCTGATTCAACAACAACAAAATTACACTTGTATAGTGCCTTTTATGTCAGGAGGAAGTCCCAAGGCACTTCATCTCTCTCTCCCCACCCCTACCCCCACCTCCCGACCTGCCCTACCATTGAAAGCCGGGCATTGAGCTTCACTGCCTCCAGGCTTTGGAACTCCATCCCATAATCCCTTTGCCTTGCTCCCTCCTTTGCCTCCTTGAAGGTCCGACTCAAGGCATCGCCTTTTCGACCGTGCCTTCAGCTGACCCCTGTACAGCTCTATCCTCAAGCATCCCAACCCTGACCCTCCTTCCCCCGTATTGGCTATCAAAATCCTTCATAATTTTAAAGACATCTATGAGGTCACCCTTCAACCTTCTCTGTTCCATCAAAAAAAAACCAAGATCCTGATTATCTCATTCAGAAAATTATTACTCGATTAATATTAGGTTTCTCCCTTCTCCTTCTATAGAAGCAGCACCTTCTGGAGAAATCTACTGTTGTAAGCACACATCCGATCACCATATAATATTCCACATTGACAATCTACATCATTATTGTGCAGCCTCAAAGCTCCAAGAAGAAAGGTTCTATTAACATATTACATGGTAGACATCTAAATATCATTAGGTTAGAGTAGTTATGGAATGGGACATAGAACAAACAAAGTTGATGATACTCAACTGGGAAAGGGCTAATTTCAGTGAGTTGAAAAAGGATCTGCCCAAATGGATTGGAAATGAAGATTGACAGGTAAAACGGTAAATGAGCAAAGAAAGACCACTAAGAAGTAAATAGTTAGGGTACAGACCTAACACACTCGCATGAGGGGAAATATAATACATCCAAAGCTAGAGTTCCCTGGATGACTAAGAACAGTGGGTTTGAAACAGAAAAGGGATGCTTGGGTTAAATATCAGGTTCAACATATACCATAGAATCGAGCAAAATACAGAAAGTACAGAGGAGATCTGAAAAAGGAAATAAGAGAGGCAAAGAGAGTGTATGAGCAAATAATCTTTTTTTAAATGCAGAGAATTATTACCGTCTGGAATGCAATGACTTAAAGGGTGGCAGAAACATGTTCACTAACAGCTTTGAAAAATGGAATAGGATAAGCACTTGAAAAGGAAAGAAAAAGCAGGGATATGGGAAAAGAGCAGGGGAGTGGGACTGGTTGGGTAGCTCTTCTAAAGAGCTGGCACGGGTGCAATGGGCTGAATGGCCTACTATACTGTAATAGTCTAATATCTAATTGCAAGCTGTTAGTTATGATTCCCCAGTAAATTAATTTGGATGAATTAAAGAGAACATTCAAATGCTTAATTTCAACGTAAGGAACAAACATATAAATTTCAAAAGCAACTCGCTATCTCTATATTGTAAAAATCAGTACCAAGCACCAGGGATACAAAAAGAAACTTGTAGGCCTTCAGGGGGAGCACTCGATAGTCCAAAGGTTCAATAGTCCGAAGGTTCGATAGTCCGAACGTTCGATAGTCCGAACACACAAATTTCCTATACCCAGGGCGGTTACCATGGTTACCGCTCGATCGTCCGAAAATAAGGTTCATTAATCCGAACATTTGGTGCAATAGTCTGAAGGTTCATTAGTCCAAATGTTAGGGTTAGGGTTAGGGGAAGCTTCAGACTAACGAGCCTTCGGCCTAATGAACCTTCAGACTAACGAACCTTCGGACTATCGAGCTGTAACCGGCCTTCAGTGTATCTTGACAATTGGGCTTAGTGAATAAAATATCCTTGAGGCTTATATTGTTCACTTTATTTGAGCTCTTAGAACTTAAACTACAGGGCAACTCTGCATTCAGTTCCTGAACTTTGTATTCAATGTTGACAAAAGCAGCTACAAACGGTTTTAAAACTATGAATCATTCCACTGCTTGGATCGAATATTTAAACTGTTCAAACTCTGAATTTCCTCATTAATGATCATTTGTGGTTAGATCTCATAAGTGTTAAGCATGTTGAAGATAAATTTAAAGATATTAGAAAAGAAATGATATCCCAGGGATTTCACCTGACATTCTGCAGGAAGCAATGAAGGGGAAAATTGGAAAGAATTCCATAGTACATAGTACTGGGGAAAAAAAAGCATAGGGCAGGGAGATAAAGTTAGACAGATTAATGGCCCTGAAATTATCTAATGCACATAATAGAAACTTGATGGCACGGAACAAATTATAAGTACGGACAAATTTGAATTTTGAAGATAGCTATTAACAATGCCAAATTAAGATACACATATTGAATTTTGAAGCCAGCAAAGAATTGGGGGAATTACTGGATCATTCAATCAGGAAAGCTACAGCAAAGACAGTACTTACAGGAATTAAAACATTGAACAGAAAAAAAGCACCACTAACTCCTGGGAGATTAAATGCTGGTTAAGTTATTATGGCAGGTTGTACTTTTTCTGAATAGCCCCCTCCCTCCATAATAATTTGTAAATTCAATCATAAGATTACATCTTCCCATGTTATCAGTGGAGCTGAGGCCTTGGGGAATTAAAGAGATGCTAAAGAAAATCATTACTTGCTGTTTCTAGAGGATCTTATTCGCCTTAAAATGGCTAACAGCAATCAAATTATATTTGAATAGCACCTTTAACGTCAGGAGGACGTCCCGAGGCTCTGGACAGTCAGTGCTTCGGATCTGACCTCGGGGTCAGGAATCGGGGAGGGTGATGGTCACAAAGGCTAAACCAACTAGCATAGTTTACTCCAGAATAACAAATACAGTAAAAATCTTTGCATTCAGTATAATGTTAAAAGGTCTCAAAGTTTCACACAGATTTCTGTCAATTGACTGAATAGGCAGCCGAATTTCTCATGGCCTACATCCCACAAACAGATGAAGTGAAAGATCAATTTATTTGAAGCGTGGTTGGTCAGGGAGGATGTCAAGAATATTTAAGTGGTACCATTTCCAAACCTGAGAGAAGATCGATTTCAAGATCCTCATCCTTGTTTTCAAATCCCTCCATTCCTCTGCACCCACCTCCCTCTCCGACCTCCTCTCCTCAAACCAGCACCCGTTGCCTTTGGTAGATCGGGTCTGGCCTCCTCCATGTACCCCGAATCCACCGCTCCACCCTCAGCAGCCGTGCCTTCAGCCACTACGCACCGAGGCTCCGGAACCCCCTTCCTCACTCCCTTCACTTCGCCCCCTCTCTTCCCAGTTTCAGGTAAAGACCTTTATCTTCGACCGCACCTTTGGTCACCTTTCTATCCCTGCCCCTGGCTTGGTCCCGGGATCCATTGTTGTGAAGCGCTCTGAGACGCCATCCTGCGTGGAGGGCGCTATATAAATTGAAGTTGTTACTACACATCCTACAATGTTATGATATTCAGGTTTTGAAAAGTAAGAGTAAATGTTTCCATACTAGATTTGAAGGCAATCATGCCGCTGTGGCATCCTGCGCCACAGAGCATGCATCTATGTAGGCAAATGGCAGGAACAAAATTACAATTATAAAGTGGTGAATCCTTCCATTAATAATAATAATCCTTGCATTTGATATAGTGTTTTGCACATCTTCTAGACGTCTCAAAGCGCTTCACACAATGTACTGCAAATCCTGGAGTCCTTTAGCTCAGTGGTTGGAGCACTCACCTTACAAGCATGAGACCTGTGTTCTAATCCAGGCAGGGCGAAACCTTGGGTAAATTTCCTTACTTCACACGTCTAATAATAATGCCTCAAAAAAAAAAAATTGGTCATTTCAATCCACGACTGTTTGTGAGACACTGCTGTACACAATTGGCTGCCAGGTTTCATCCACAAATTTACAGTCAATTCACTTTACAGTATATTCTATGAAGCGCTTTGAGACGTGTAGAAAACATGAAAAGCGCTATATCAAATGCAAGGATTATTATTATTATTACATGTAACACTAATGCAGTCAATGTATTCTTAGCCACATACAGTAAAAGCCCGTTTATCCGTGACCCGATCAACCGGATTGCGCGACCCCCTCCCGGGGTAATTCCCTATTCCAGCAAACGCGAGCATGCTCACTTTCCGCATGCGTGCACGTGCGTACTTATTAAACTTATGAACTCTGGGTTTTTACCGAGTGTGCTGGAATCTTTATTGGTAAATATCCATACAATATTCTGTTACCATTTAGTATATTATTAATATGGTATGTTTTAAATTAAGTAAATTTTTTGTGTTGGATTTTCGATAACTTGCCACCCGATTATCCGACACAGTCAATTAGTCGACCCCCCGGAGGGTGCTGGATAAACAGCTTTTTACTGTATTTAACAACGTATGGCCTAGCAGAAAAATAATTTCCAATAGTGGCCCACATTTCACTCTATTGAAGTTGAATCAAATGATTAGTTGATCCTTATTATGTGCCAATAAATAATGTTAAATTAAATCATTAAAGAATGTTTGTGAAGATTCTTAAGAGAGCATTTGAAACTTGCCCAACATTTCACCCTGCCAGGAATTGAATGCAGGTCTCTCGCTAGCAAGGCGAGCACTCTCAACACTGAGCAACAGGACTACATGACTAATGTAATGCAACTGTAAATTATAAATACTGAAATAGAATATTACATCTGTAAAATTAAATTATGCTTTAAAAATCCCATGCGGAAGTCAGAGGAGCTAAACTTATCGTAGAGCAAAATAGTGCGTAGCTCATGTCAATTAATTCATTACTTGGTGAATTAATTACTCAATCTCCTTTGTGTCCATCTTCAGATATATTTTGATTAATTGCTAATAACCAGAGCAAATTCTAACTCATAAAATAACACAATATGTTTCCGATTCCAGTAGCAGTGATGACTATTAACCTAAGTTAACCCGGAGAGAAAGATGCAGTAGAAACATTAGTTCTGCTAACCCTTTTCAAGGAAAATGACAATTTAAACATACATCAAGAAATAAAAGACCTCTGATAGACTGAATGCGTATCTATCTGATTAGAATTATCTCCTTTTGTGAATTGATGTGTAAAGGTTATAGTTAGAATTAGTGTCAGTATTTATTTACTGAGAAATAGATTAGATATTAATGATGCAGCAGATTACTGGTTCAAACAAAACTGCATTGTTTATCATAGAAGAACCACAATAATAAGCTGTGTGCTTAGCGGTGGGTGGAATGATGCAATTTATGAACCTTGATATGCAATTTTGCTTTTACAATTGCAAGCCTCCAAGAAAAATAACGCACACACAACTTCAAGCTTACTTGAATTGTCAACAGACAAAGATTAACCTACTCTTTAAGTGTGGGGGAAAGATGCTGAAGAGTAAAGAACTTGTGGTTGATTATTTTAAAGGCAGTCAAATGATAAGATTATTAAGCACATTTATATGCAAATTGCTCAATATATTGCAGAAAATAAACCTCTAATATATTGTAATTCTTTTTCTAAATACAGAGCTACAGAGAAGTAAAGTGTTCATCTTTCAAAGTGAATGATTGTTCAATTCATCACTTTGAAGTGTAGTAAAAATGCAACACAGACATAATTTATGAAATGTATAAGCTTTCCCATTCTAAGTTTCTCTACTCACCTTCACTCCGATCTAACTAGATATGTCTGCGATTCAGAGTAATTCAGCTGTGCCACCTCTCAGAAAAGATTGTTTTTCTCATTGCGGCTTAGAATGCAACTCAAAGCCCTAAATTCCCCACATTTTAGGCTTAAAACTGTTATTTTGAATGTAATATAATCACGCAGAATTTTAAAAAATTAAATAAAATTGAAGCAGCTCCAAAGTTTTCCAATATGTTCTACAATACTAAAATGTTACAATTCTGTAATCTAAAGACTAAAACCTTGAGGGATTTGTAGGCTTAACCAAGAAGGTTAAGATCTTGCATCAAAGAATCCAACACCTTAACATTGTGGTGGGTGAGCTTTCTTCCGCACAACTTTAATCACAGTTCATTTGAGACAGATGTGTGGTCTCTATGACATTCATAAGACCCCCCAAAATGTTCACTGAAATAGATTTGGATTATTCTAAATCTAACTTTTAAGCCTATCATATCAAACCTAGTTCAAAGAATGTTGTCATCTATCCTATCATTTTAAGCATGCCTGTTATTCATCTTTATTGCACTGTATACACAAAAAAAGTCCATGTTGTTTTGTTATGTTTGTTTTCAAATTCTTATACAGTACATGGAAAATAAATATGAACAATACCTTTGATAACTGGGGTCGCCCATGCAATGATTCGTTTCGCAAGGCAGCAGTTCAGTAATACTGTTTTGGAGAAACAGTGCTTCTTACGAAATTCATGCAAATCTTTCTTCCATTTCTGGGTTCTTTTCTCAGGAGTAGACATAGATGTCTTGTACCACACCTTTAGCATAGGGAAATTGGCTTCAGGTGGACTAAACGACAGCATCGGCACACCCCGACCCACTCAGGATCACACTTGGGTGAAAAATATAAAAGACTCTGCCTCAGCTAAATGGTTCCAAAAATGATAACAGTATTTTCATGAGGCAGATAGTAATAATTAAAATTAAAATGCCATTGTTTCCCTTTGGTAAGATGTACAGTATGTGAATACATGATGAAGTTGAATATGAACATATTTGTGTTGCTAAATTATTTGCATCTGGCAAATGCAATATAATCAGATATGCATTTGTCATTTCATACAATCCATCAAGTGTTTTCATGAACCATGTTTTTGGAGCAAAATTAGGGAAGATAAATTGTGGATATTTTGCTTTTTGGTTTCTTTTCCAGTGTTTATAATGAAGAAAAAAGATAATTCTGCATTCAGTAAAAACACTGTACTAGTACTATGTTAATTGATCATTAACAAGAGAAATAACAGTTTGTTGAAGTATTTATTACTTATAATTGTGTTTGTCAATTATGCCATCTTGTTAAATTATACCTACACACTATGTATGTGGCATAATTGCCAAAGCACATTTAAATTTGAGATCTTGAACGGTGCAACAGTGAACAGTCAACATTGGAAACTATACATATTTGAATTCAGCACAACAGGAAATTGTCTACTTCAAAAATACGAACGTTAATTTATTATCATAATCTTCAATATCAGATATTAGTCTTGGAGAATGTTCATTGATAATTCAACAGAATAATACCTGGGATGATGGGGCTTGGTTATGAAATGATGGGTTTAATTCCCTGTAGCGAGAAGGTCAAGCAATGATTTGACTAATTTATTTAAAGTAACCATCTACTGTACTTAGATTGATTATCTACATAGAAGATGATTATTCCTTCTGGTTAAGGGATCCAAATCAAGGTGACACAACTTAAACTTAGAGCTAAGGCAGTTGATAGAGAGATGGGATTGTTACTTCACAAATAGTAAAGTATGTCGAGAAAAAGAAGAAAATGGGTGTTAAAGATCTGCCAAGATCTAAAACAAATGGTGGCTACAGACTCAACTGGATGAATACAGTATATACAGTAAAACCTTGTTTATCTGGTACCCAAGCAACTGGCATTCTCAACCAACCGGTATCTCACAATTGTACTGGGAGATCCGGGACACTCGTGGTATGCTCACTTTGTGCATGCGTGCAATGCATGCACATGCGCACTTATTAAACTTACCAAACTGGAATGCTTTTTTACCGATCATTTTACCGAGTGTACTGGAATGCTTTAAGTATCCATACAATCTCGTATTATTATTTGTATTATTAATATGGTATGTTTTGAAATAAGTTAATTTTGTGTGCAGGATTTTCGGCAACTTGTTGCTCGAATATCCGGCATATTTGATGAATCGGCCCCAAGCAGGTCCCGAGGTTGTCAGATAACTAAGGTTTTACTGTATACTGTATATATATATTTTAAAATGGGACTGAAAAGCAACAACAACTTTAGTGCAAACCAAGACAGTAGAACAAGAAGACATAGGTTTAGAGTTACAAAAGTTAATTTCTGAACCAGATACTGCACTAGGAATTTTTTCTTACTCAGATGAAACCCAGGAAAGGTGGTTGAGGCCAAGATATGGACTCATGTTAAAAGGAGCTTGATGCTGTGTAGAGAGGATGTTCTGGAACGATGGGACTGGTGGACCAAAGGCCCTTTCTTATCCAAATCAATCTTTTTATTGTATAAATTGCCACTTCATGTTCCTATTTTCCTAGACACGAGTATTATAAGATAACAAGAGAGATGTGACTACTTGTATCAGAAATATCTGATCTTACCTGACAACCAACCCCAACATCTTCCCATTACCAATAAGTGCAAACAAAAAATGTGTGACAATCAGAAAGATAAAAAGAATATGGTACTTTAGGTTCTCATGTATGTATATCATTCGCCTCAGTGGATTACTGGATTACTTTTTGGTTCTCCCTCTGAAAGTCACCAAAAAAGGATGTCAAACGTTGTCCCATTTAGAAAAAATGATGCATTTGCTCTTTAAAAAAGGGGTCAGCAAATGCGAGATTTTTTTTTGCCACCATACAATATTCACACAGAATATTTCAGTCGGTCAACTATTTCAATTGTTTATTGTATTGAGAGTACTGTATTGCATAAATGTGCAAACTCTTCAAAAGATGAAGAAAGCCACAAATTATACAACAGTGATTCTTATGCAAACATCAGAACTCAGCATTTTCGAAAAGGAAGATTACGCTTGTGAAAAAGGTACAATAAGTTGAGGTAAAAGTTTGTAAAAAGAAACATGGATTTACTAATTGTAACTTTTTTAATACTTTAATATTGTTTAACATTGAACAGAAGGAGTCAATGAGAGAATGCTGGACATATACTATCAGGTACTGGTTATAATTTTGAGTCGCACACATCTCATACTTTATCTGTGTTGTAAAATCCTGCTAGAAAATGCTACAAGTAACTGCCCAATCTTTTACTTCAAATGGAATCAAAGATCTGAAGAAAATACATGTGAATAATTGTTTTATAAAAGGCAAAATTAATATTTCCTAATGATCAAATCTGAAGTGAAATGTTATTGTTATTAATGTCAAAGGTATGTTACTCATCAACTTATGCAATGAAATTGGGGGGGAAATCTTCATTGAAGAGCTTTATTTTTACCCAAAAGTGACACTGTTACACTCGTACTCATTTTGCTGAGACACAGTCTTATATATTTCTAAGTAATAGTGCTTCTAAATACAATTATTGAGGTCTATTACTACAACTATAACTCACTTGCCAGAAATTAGTCATACAGCAAAGCACAAATCAGTATTTAACTTGATTTGAGATATAAAATTATTCACATTATTATATATTGAATTGCATAATCACAGATTTTCAAACAATACCAAATTGTAATGATTTGAATTGATATTATCAAAGAAAAAAACTTTTGCTTCTTACCTTTGTCTTTCACTGGAATAAATCAACTATAAATTAATCTGCTCAAGACTGCAGCAATTATTCTAACAAGAGCTTTCTTTACTCAAAGTAAAAGGCTCACCCTGTGGCTGTTATCGAAAAGCCAAGCTGCTCAATTGAGAGAAACCAAACACTGTTAGTCAGAGCCTTAAGGCTGTACTCAATTGCTCAGAAATCTGAAGTCACTCATAGCTACCAACACAGGGCTCATTCCTCCACTATAAGAAGCTTGAGAAACACCCAATTCCATTTATCACAGTGATTTCACAGCAACTGACAACCATTTAGCAACAGCCAATCACAATTGGGGGCTAGCTGTTGAGCTCAAGACAGGGGTGGGGGGGGGTGAGGGAAGAAAATACATTACACAATGTCACTTCAACTTGACACCAACAAACCACAGAACCAAACTTGATACTGCAGCTAGTCTTACAGTAATCACAAAGGGACCATCTCAATTAATTCGAATAAAAGCTACATGGGGGAACTTATTAAGTTCAGAAATACATTTATAGATTCATAGAGTCATAGAATTTTACAGCACAAAAGGAGGCCATTCGGCCCATCTAGTCTGTGCCGGCTCTTTGAAAAGAGCGATTTAATCCCACTGCCCTGCCCGCTCCCCATAGCCTAGTAGACCTGTTCTCCCTAAATAAAGATCTAATTCCCTTTTAAAAGTTGTTATCGAATCAGCCTCCACCACCTTTTCAGGCAATGCATTCCAGATTCGAACAACTCGCTGAGTGAAAAAAATTCTCCTCAGCTCCCCTCTACTTCGCCTTGAAACTATTTTAAATCTGTGACCACGAGTCACAGATTCGCCCACGAGTGGAAATAGTTTTTCTCTATTTGCCCTGTCGAAACCCCTCATGATTTTATAAACCTCTATTAGGTCTCCTCTCAATCTTCTCTGCTCCAGAGAGAATAACCCTAGCCTATCTAGCCTCTCCTCATAGCTGAAGTCCCTCAATCCTGGCACCATCCTAGTAAATCTTCGTTGTATCCTTTCCAATGCCTTCACATCCTTTCTGTAGAGTGGTGACCAGAATTGAACACAGTATTCCAGCTGAGGCCTCACCAAAGTCTTATAGAGGTTAGTCAGCACTTCCTGACTTTTGTACTCTATACCCCTATTTATAAAGCCTAGTATCCCATATGCCTTCTTAACAGCCTTGTCTACCTGTCCTGCCACCTTCAACGAGTCACTAACACAAATCCCCAGGTCTCTCTGTTCCTTCACATCATTTAAAATTGTACTATCTAGCCTATATTGCCTCCCTTCATTTCTTCTCCCAAAATGCATCACCTCACACTTCTCTGCATTAAACTTCATCTGCCATGTGTCTGCCCACTTTACCAATTTGTCTATATCCTCTTGCAGATGGCTACTATCCTCCTCACTATTTACTATTCTCCCTAACTTAGTGTCATCTGCAAACTTGGAAACTGTACTCCGTACACCCAAGTCCAGATCATTGATGTAGATTACAAACAGCAATGGTCCCAAAACTGATCCCTGTGGCACACCACTGCTCACTTCCCTCCAGTCTGAAAAACAGCCGCTCACTACAACTCTCTGCTTTCTGTCTCGCAGCCAGTTGTGGATCCACGCTGCCACTGTCCCTTTTACGCCATGGGCCCTTAATTTCCTAATAAGTCTCTCATGTGGCACTTTGTCAAATGCCTTTTGAAAGTCCATGTAAACTACATCAACTGCGCTACCATTATCCACCCATTCCGTTACCTCATCAAAAAATTCTATCAGATTTGTAAGGCAAGATTTGCCTTTAACAAATCCATGTTGACTGTCCTTTATTAGCCTATATCTTTCTAAGTGAAGATCTACCTTGTCCCTGATTATGGACTCTAGAAGTTTGCCCACTACCGACGTTAGACTGACTGGACTGTAGTTACCAGGCTTGTCCTTCTGCCCCTTTTTATACAAGGGAGTAACATTAGCTATCCTCCAGTCCTCTGGCACGACCCCTGTGTCCAAGGAAGATTGAAAGATCGTGGCCAGAGTCCCTGCTATTTGCTCCCGTGCCTCCCTTAGTAACCTAGGGTGCATCCCATCCGGACCATTCTATGTTTCTACTTAGTAATTCTGGATGCCATCAACATTAATTGATAAAGAAAGCATTCTTCACATCAGACCTAAGAAGTTATTACTTTGACAATATTTAGTCCAAAATGACAGTGACAAATCTTTGGATGGGAAAAACAATAAATTCTGTTCTCAATACATGAAGGTTCAAAATTTTACTCAGATGACTTGGGTCAAAGATGCCCTCAACCTGTCATACTCTTTTGATGCAAGTAAATCAACTACCTCAAAGAATCCAAAACAAACATTCATGCCACTGGCATGAATGTTTCCCTCACTAGTTCAATAAGGATGAAGTATGGTAGAATACATCAACAACAACAACAACAACAATTTACATTTAGAGAGCACCTTTCACGTCGGGAGGACGTCCCAACAGGCGTGTGACCCGAGCTGGGAGGGGAGTGTTTGGGAAGGGGTGAAACACAAAGGGGAGGTAAAAGAGTTCGGGGTGGAACAAAAGGCACGATCGAAGAGGAAAGTCTTCAAATCGGCCTTGAAAGCCTCATATTGCTTTCTGGACAGAAGTGTGATTGTACATTTGGTGTAAATACACACTCAACCGCTGCCAATCCTTACCTCTTGCCAACACGCACCTAAACTTTACAAGATTCGGTGAGCAGAGTGCTCCCTCCATGGAGAAAATGCTTAATTCATTCCAAAAAATTGGCAATTTTCCCATATGTGTGTGGGGCTTCCATTAGTTTGGTTTGTTAACATGATGATGGGTTTTCACATATTTCCAGGTTGGACAAAACAACTTGAGAAACATAGCCTGCAAGACTATACTGTCTTAACGTTTAATATCACATAATATTATGGGGGAAAAAATAATTCAACCTTAATTAGGAAATCAGTTTTCTGCAGAAGATAAGAAGAAATGGCCTCCAAATTAAGACTGAATTGAAGAACTTTTCACAACTATGTGTAATCTTAAATGTTAAGATAACATGAAATTACCAGATATGGCTGGATGAAATTTAATGGCTTAATTAATTCTTTTCAAGAAATGTTACACTCCAGACATTTCATTCCTGTTGAGAGTTTACTTGGAGTGTACATGCACATTGTCAGTTATTACAGATAAATCTGCAAACACCCACCCACAAGGTGCAGATGAATACTGTATCTGGATTTAATGTGATTTAAAAAAAAATTCGGATTTAATTTATTGCTAGTAACAAAATTCTTGAAGCACAATTATCTCTAATGTTTCATTAATAATGGGAAAGCGAAGTGTGCAAATCTGATCCAATTTGTTTGAAATGTTTACCTATTACAGTATTCAGGACATCAAAATAGTCTCAAGCAATGATCAGAGTCAAGGACACTTACCCCGTTCATGATACTCTTGACTTTTAAAACAATCTTACAACACTGCACAACTAACTTGAATCCCGGATGCAACCTGCTGTCCTCAATTTCTACAGTGTGTACAGTTTTCCTGTAGCAAGCACAGTAAGTTAACATCTTAATGAATGTGATGCAGATGGCATATGATAATTGCTTAGAACACACAGTTGTGCACCTGCATTAGCATCTACCAGCTGTCTATGTTCATACTATACTTCCAACCTATTTAAACACAGCAACCAGATTTTCACATCTAATGTCTCAGGTCATTCAGATAATAACAAACTATAAACATATTTTTTAATCTGTATTTAAAACACTATGAAATTTTAGAAAAGTCTTAAATTCAGGCTTAATTCTGCAAATCATCTCCTTCCAAATTAAATAGAATTTAAAATTGTTTACCAAAATTCCACACAACCTGGAATTTCAAAACAATGATCTGAGGCCTGAGAATTTTCGGGGAGCATTCGATAGTCTGAAGGTTCGACAGGCCGAAGGTTCGATAGTCTGAACAAACAAATTTATTTTACCTGGCGCAGTTACCGTGGTTACCGCTCGATAGTCTGAAAATAAGGTTCGTTAATCTGAACATTTCGTGCGATAGTCTGCAGGTTCATTAGTCCAAATGTTAGGGTTAGGATTAGGGTTAGTGTTACGGTTACGGTTAGAGTAAGGATTGGGGGAAGCTTCAGACTAACGAACCTTCAGATTAATGAACCTTCGGACTATCGGGCGATAACCGAATTTTCAGCCTCTGGTGCTTACAGAGTGTACCATCAGAGATCAAAAAACCTTAAGGTCTCAGGGTTAACAACATTGTCTTACAATTTAAGATTATGCATAATTTTTGAATATTGTGAAATTAAATCTTGTTTAGACACTGGTTTTCAGCGATTTTTAAGATCAAGTCCATAAGAGATTTCTGGTCTCAGATGCAATATAATTTTAGAAGTTAATTTATTTGCACTTAGAAAATCCTTTTTGTGTTTAATTATAGCAACTTGATGATGTCTGTGCAAATTATCGCTGTGATACATAGCAAAACAAGAATTTCCCATTGTATTTTTAATTCTCTTATAAATTTTAAATTGTTTCTGCTCCAACCATAATTTGAACTACAAAAGAAAAAGGATCAATGTCAATATTACTTTTTTTTAAGTCTAAGATTGAATTTAGATTAAGAAGAAATTATTCTTCATAATCAGTTCCAGTGGTAGAGTGATGTGGGGCACAGGAAGCTTGATTTGTACATCCTCCTCAATGTATTGGCCTGTTTCTATGATCTGTATATGCCACAACTGGATCTAAATTAATAATAAAACAATGTTCCTTCGAAAGCTCCCAAACCATGTGTTGAGCCACTAAAGAATGTTTAAGAGACCATTTCAAAAAGAAGCACAAATCAGTTTACAGCCACTGAATCAAACTGTTGCTGAAACTATCTTCCTAAAGGCTTCCAGATAGCCATATTATTATTCCAGAATCATGCTACAAAACTTAAATTTCACTGAATCGCTACAGGAAGCTCAGTATAAACCATGCATTATTACTGTTGTTCTCCAGTCAGTCAAAAATGTATACTTCAAAGGTACAGCATTTTAAACTGTTACATATTTTCATATTTTTTCACACAGCAAGTTGTTCGGATCAGGAATACATTGCCTGAAAGAGTGGTGGAAGCTAATTCAAGAACAACTGTTTAGAGAGAAGTACTGTAGATAATTATTTGGAGTGGACAAGTTTGCAGGGCTATGGGGAGAGAGGGAGAGTGGGATTGATTTGGACAGCTCTTTTGAATAATCAGCACAAAACGGGCTGAATGGCCTCCTTCTGCGCTGTATAATTCTATGTTTCTATGATATATGTAAACCAAATCACATTCATTTAACCAATAAAATAAATTAAGCAACCAAAGTATAAATGAACAAACTAAAAGGTTGTTTCTGCACAATAATAATAATCCTTGCATTTGATAACTATTAGAAATTAAGATTACTTCACTGTAGCTTCTAAATTATTACAGTAGATTACTCTCAACTAATATGGTGCAATATGTATGGGATCACAATACACACTCAACAGAAGAAGTGATCTGCAATGCATGTTTTCAGAAAGAACCTATGTTTATAGTTTCAGTACACTAGTAACTCTCTGGTTACAGTGCAGTCATTCTAAATGGTCTTATTGTGAATGTATATTTGCAAGTTTTTGTATATGTAAATAAGTGATGAACAATATTACCTAATTCATGCTAGATTATTAATATATATGTTGTGTTATTTTAAAGTAGTTGCAATAATTTAAGGGTGCTCTAGTATTAAAGAACCCCTATTTTTAGGCTATTTGCTCAGTCTTCACAAAATAATTTCAGTACAAAACTATGTGTGTTACTTGAACGATAAAGCTGTGCTTGCTTTAGCATAAGATGTATGAATACTAAATTCATTAATTTAGCATTTATGCCAAATATAAATTCAATGGCCTTAAATCATTCCATTAATGGCTCTCATCTCCTTCAGCATTGCTCTAGTCATTATAAAAATGCTGACACTGCTCCCAACAGAACAGCTAATAGTTCTTTTGGCAATTTTAGACGTTTGGCTGTATTGCACTGTGTCCTTATGATAACACATGACTGTGGCATATCCTTGTAGATGTTAAAACACCCTTGAATGTAGAAAGAAAGTGTACTTTAAGCATTCTGAATATGACGCCACTTTCTCAAGATGTGTTGCATGTGATCATTGTTAGAATGACCCAGAAGTCTACTTCTTGTATGAATAAACTGAAGAACAGATTGTTCCTCAATGTCAGCCAAAAGTGACTGAAGGATTCGTCTTCTATGGGTTACAATGCAAGGAAGACTTGTAGAAAGTCCATAATGATTAAGGTCCAACCAAGTTAGAAAAGTCAACCTATAGAATAGCATAAATGCTGATACTCCACAAACACCCAACGAGTGTTCTAGATTTTCACCACAATTTTGAGAGTACATGACACAAAACATAATTTATATCAACAATAGGGACTCAAATTTAAAAAGAACAATTCCACACATATTGTGGTGATCAGAATGAGGAAGAATTCTAGATTCAACAAACAATAATACATACCGAGATACACTAAAACTGTCATAGTTTGTAAACAATGTTTCATTATCAACACAGAATATCTCATGGCCAGCCTCAAGAAATAAGAGATAACCTGAACGGGTTGAACAAAACGAGGTATTAGCCCAGCAAAGTCAGTCTTACTCTTACCTAAGAGTCAGAAGATTGTGGATTCAAGCTCTTCCTTGCTGACATTCGAATCCCACGTCAGGAAGAGCTATATTGTCTCTAGTGCCATGCTTCAGATGAGATGTGAAACAAGGTTCCTATCTGCTTGTTCAGGTGGACTTTAAAGATCACATAGCACATTCTATGAATCTATGATCTACTCAAAAATAAATGTTTCCCCTGCTGTCCTGGCTAATAATGCTCAGATAAATTGGTAATTTGCTTCATGGCTGGTTGTGGCACATGACTATGTGCAACTTAACTATTTCATTCACACAGTAACTACACTTTGCAGTAAAGTCCTGGGAAGCGCTTTGAAGCATACTACTTGACATGAAAGGCATCGGGTATGTCAAATTCAAGGAGTATTATTCTAACTCCCTCTGACTATCAGAAGTAGTTATTTGGTTAGTTTAATATGGGTACTGCCGAAGAGGTTCCAGACACTCCTGATGCACTGAAGTGGGACCACCCTCACAGATCGCAAACATGCTAATAGTGATGTAAATTAAATCACGTCAACAGTAAACTAAACTATGCAATTAGCATTATTATTCACACTATACTATCAGAGTAACCACTTGGGTAGAAATTCCATCTGAATCTAAGTTGACTGTGTTTTCATGACATTTCACAATTTTTAAAATCTGTGTTTAATTAGGATGTTGGTAAATTCTACACAAAATTACAGAAAATGGGCTTCAAAGTTAAAACTGAATTCGATAATTTGACTAACTCTGAAATGCTATGTTAATAATGTAAATCTAGACTGAGATGGAATTTCTATCCAATAATTTGTTTTTGGAACTAACACTCTTCCTTCAGTCGCACATATGAAACATTAAACTGCTATGTTCAGGTCATGTAAGCCATATATGTTAATAATAGCATCTATAATGTCAAAACACCTCAAAAGATTTGAAGCTAATTTTTGTCAAAGAGTAGTGACAACAGTTTATGTAAGCTAATACAACCACACAGCAAAGGCCTATAAAGACCGATCATGAGAATGGCTAATTTATGTGAACAATTATTGGTTAGGACACCGGGAGAAACTCCCATTTCCTTTCAAAAAGGTGAATAGGTGAAAGACAATGCAAATCAAGAATCTAATGCAATTTTCCTCTCATGAATAATTAGCCTAAACTAAAGAACAATGACCTCATCAGGTTCTGCCCCAAAGGTGAATGCACCAAAATCATGCAATCCTGCAGTTTATTGTTTAGAGTGCTCGCCTCGGAAGTGGGAGGACCTGGATTTGATTCTCAGCAGGACGAAACATATTTTCATAACTCCACATGTCTCTGTTTACCTAGCAGTATGTAGGAACCTGGTTGCTAGTCGATTGGTAGATCGCTTTTTCTGGGAGTAAAAATCCAATAAATAAAATACATAATACTAATTTGGTCACTTTATCCAAGATTGTTCGTAAGACGCTGCTGTGTGCAAATGGCTGCTGTGTTTCTCCCACAAAACATACAGTCAATCCACGGTATATTCTGTGAAGCGCATTGAGATGTCTAGAAGACACATGAAGGCGTTATATTGTTAATATGGGAACTGCCAATTATAAAGGAGTCAATCACCACTGTTCAAGTTTCAAGAGAAAGAAAACAAGCAAGTATGTTTCCCATATTCACAAAATGACACCATATCTGGGAAATGCATTCTCATTGGCTTGACTTCAATACTGTAATTGGAAAAATCATCAGAAAGGAAATGAAGAAACCTATGTAAAACAACTAATAAATGACAGGCGATATGGATTTTGAGGGGATAGATTTTGCCTCAACAACTTTATGGACCTTTTGTGATAATATCGTGAATTAATTGTGTAAGTTGTAAATGAAACGCTACTATTCAATGAAAATAATATACTATTTGTATCCTTCATGTAACTGAGATTAGGTCAAAAATAGATCATTGTACGGGTACTAATTTAAACGGAGTGCTTCATACATCCCACCTCAAACCAGAGATAAAATTATAACCTTTTACTCCATGCATTGTCTTTCAAACATACACTGTAGTCTCTATAAAACAAAATCATTTTGAAAATGTAAACACACATTGATTGAAGATTGGAATGCTTGTGTGAGATTATCAAAGCAGAAAAAAACTCACAGTACATTTTAATGTGGGAATTATTTGGCAATTGCAAAGTAAAATACAGAGCCACCAAACCCCTTATGCATACTCAATGTCAATGGGAATACAAGACACTAGGATCAGTCGATATGGAAATTTTCCGATTTAGATATGTTGATGGGCTCATATCGAGATATACCGATATATCCGGGGGTTTCGTACTGCGCATGCGCTCGCATTCGGGGTGTGCGTGCATTCGGGGCCTATCTCCTCAGGAGGTAAATATCTCTCTCTCTCTGTGTCTCTCACACTCACTCTCTCCATCTCTGTGTTTTTCTGTCTGTGCCTCTGTGTCTCTCTCCTCTCTCACCCCTCCACCATCTCTATCTATCTATCTATCTATCTATCTATCTATCTATCTATCTATCTATCTATCTATCTATCTATCTATCTATCTATCTATCTATCTATCTATCTATCTATCTATCTATCTATCTATCTATCTATCTATCTATCTATCTATCTATCTATCTATCTATCTATCTATCTATCTATCTATCTATCTATCTATCTATCTATCTATCTATCTATCTATCTATCTATCTATCTATCTATCTATCTATCTATCTATCTATCTATCTATCTATCTATCTATCTATCTATCTATCTATCTATCTATCTATCTATCTATCTATCCATCTATCTATCCATCTATCTATCCATCTATCTATCCATCCATCTATCCATCCATCTATCCATCTATCTATCTATCCATCCATCTATCCATCCATCTATCCATCCATCTATCCATCTATCCATCTATCCATCTATCCATCTATCCATCTATCCATCTATCCATATATTATCATATCCCCCCATCTCTACCCCCCCCCCCACCCCGCCGTCTCTCTCTCCCCCCCACCCCCGTCTCTCTCTACCCCTCCCCCCCCCCGCCGTCTCTCTCCCCCCCCCACACCCCTCCGCCGTCTCTCTCTCCCCACTACCCCCCCGCCGTCTCTCTCTCCCCCCCACACCCCCACCGTCTCTCTTTCCCCTCCCACCCCCACCCCGCCGTCTCTCTCTCCCCCACCACCCCCCACCACCCCCCACCACGCCGTCTCTCTCCCCCACCACCCCCAACCCCGCCGTCTCTCTCTCCCCCCCCCCCCCCCCCTCATAGAGATGAGCATTCTGGGTCTTGTAGTTCCGTGCGCGCGCATTCCGATTTTTTTTGATATATCGATATTGTCTAAATGCCTATATCGGCATATCGATACAAAATTTACATCGGATATAACCAATATATCAATATATCGCCGGACCCTACAAGACATTTCCTTTCATTTACATTTTACAGATTATAATTGGGCAGGATCAAACTGTACACACACAATCAACGCGACCATACCCTTAAAGAGTAAGAAAGTAATTTAAAAACTGTACAGATGTATAGAAGAAAAAAAATCCTTCTAAAATTCTATTTACTTCCACTGAGGAATTTCATTTACTTCTTTCCTTGGGACTTGCCTCTTAAGGTGTTCAGCCTCTCCAGGGGTGTTTGATACAGGGAGGAACCAGGTGCATTGGGCTAATAATAGTTATCCTTACATTTGCTGCAGTGCTTTACTAGGCGGATCGGGACGAGGCCTTGGACAAGTTTCTTTACTCCACACACACACACACACACACACACACATACACACACCTAATAATAATCCATCCAAAGAAAACCCCACAATAATAAAAATTGGTCATTTCAATCCATGACTGTTTGTGGGACACTGCCCTGCACAATTGGCTGCTGTGTTTCGCCCACAAGTGTACGTTGGATTCACTTTGCAGTGTGTTCTGTGAAGCGCTTTGAGATGTCGATAAGACATGAAAAGTGCTATATCAAATGCAAGGATGATTATTATTATTACCACATTTTTGAGATGGCTTGAAGGATTCACTGTAAATTGTTGTGAATGCATATTTATAGCGAATGAGGCAGCCAATTATACCTCTATACCTATGTACCTTAATGAGGAAGGATATCATGTTATATGAATATAATCACATCTATATCCAGTGAAATTATTTTGCGAAAAAAATACCTTATTTACTTTCCTCAACCTTCAAATATTACAAGAAAATAACAGAATTTCACAAATGTAGTCATTGCAATAAAAGCTCCAGTACAAGCTATCTAGGGAAAAGATAGGCACAGGAAAAATGCAAACTGATAAAGCAATTTTTTTCAAAATAGTTAAACTACATCAAAATTCTGGTTATTGGCTGTTTCGAATTAGTAATCTCAATTTGTAAGAAAACTGTATACACTATACAGTGCACAATTCAATTATTTTTACCAATACCTGTACTGTATTGCAAAGACTTTGCTGTAACAAGGTACAGTATATAGCTGTTATCACATTTGCTTTGATAGAATTGTTGTTCCTTAATTTCAGCATATTGCAGTTAGTGTTATTATTTGCTTGCATATGTTGACATTTTTATTTTTATGGGATGAGATGAATGACATTGATGTGCACTGTGTATCCCATTTTTAGGAAATCCCAGTGATGTTTGCAGGTAGCATGATTCAGATCACTTTATCATGTATTAAACCCAGGAACACTACACATTGGAATTGGAAAAAAGATGCATCTGCAAATAACTGGAGTTCACCATCGACCTTTGGCAAATGCCAAATACAGGAGATTCAAGGGAAGAGCACTTTGCTAAATTATCTACAGACTGTAAATTCTTCATAGATCGGTCCAGCAATCACTCTTTCTATGGCTTTCAATTTTAATTATGCAATATAAACAATGAGAGGTCCATAAATTTGATTCTTTCAGTGTTAATATAATCCGTCCTTTTTGAAATAGTGCTAAAAGCGCTTTACAAGATATTATAATAATCGTTGCATTTGAAAGCAACAACAACTTTGATTTATATAGCGCTCTCCATGACGGACAGTGTCTCAGAGCGCTGCACAATAATGGATCCAGGGCCCGAGCCATAGGCAGGGGGAAAAAAGTGACCAAAGACGCGGTTGAAAAGAAAGGTCCAGCTGAGACCTGAAACTAGGAAGAGAGGGGGAAAGGTGAAGGGAGTGAGGAAGGGAGTTCCAGAGCTTCAGGGCGGAGCGGCTGAAGGCATATCCGCCAATGATGGAGAGGAGGATTCCGGGGACAAGGAGGAGACCAGAACCGGAGGAGCGAAGTAAACGGGTGCTGGGTTGGGGAGAGAGGAGGTCAGAGAGCTCGGGGGGTGAAGAGGAGCGGAGAAATTTGAAAACAAGAATGAGGATCTTGAAATCAATCCTCTCCGGGACAGGGAGCCAGTGAAGCCTGGCAAGGACTGAGGTAATCGGGGAGCAATGTTTGCTGCAGGTGAGAATGTGGTTCTGAATGAGCTGGATTTTATGGATTGTGGTGGACAGGAAACCAGCGAGGAGTGCATTTGCGTAGTCCTGCCGAGAGGTGACAAAGGCATGGACCAGAGTTTCAGTTGTTTTGGGGGCAAGGTATTGCCAGAGACGGGCAATACATCGCAGGTGGAAAGAAGCAGTGCTCATGAGGGACCGCATGTGGGGGAAGAAGGACAGTTGGGAATCAAAGCTGACACCTAGGTTGCGTACCAGAGAGTTTGGGGCAGGTCGGGTAGGTGGAGTAGGAGAGAGCCATGTGACTGAAGACAATGGAGAGCCAAAGAGTATGGCTTGTGTCTTGTCAACATTCAGCTGAAGGAAATTCACACTCACCCAGCTCCTGATGTCTGACAGGCAGGCTGACAAAACATCAGGGGACTGGGGGGTCGCAAAGTGAGGTGGAAAAATAGAGTTGGGTATCATCCGCATACATCTGGAAGTGTACCCTATGTCTGTGGATGACATCACCAAGAGGGAGCAAAGTGTTTCACAGCATATGCTGGAAAGGGAACTAACTGTTTACCTGGCAGACAATTGCACACAAGTGTCCCACAAACAGTCAGGGATTGAGTGAACAAATTATTATAATTTTTTTATTTGAAGGGATTATTACCCACAGCAAAGTGATCCATCAATCGACTAACAACTGAGTTCCTACTTACTGCTAGGTAAACAGAGGCATGTGGAGTAAGGATACTTGCCCAACATTTCACGCTGACAGAAATTGGACTCAGGTCCTCTCACTTACAACACGAGTGCTCTAACCACTAAGCTACAGGACTCCACATACACTTTAAAGTGGGTTACCATGTTTTCTTTTGTGGGTGAAACACATAAGTAGATAATTAATTTTATTTTTGGTAAAATGAAGATAACCCATCTTTCTATGCTATGAAAATATTCCAGCTGGTTCTATGGCTGACTTCAGTGAATCCACAATCTCAAGATGCAAGTTTGGGGTCCCTGCTCAGGAGGTCAAATCACTTTATTTTCCTGTGAAATATCTCAACACCAGCTTTCAAATGTCTTGAAAACAACAAAGAATATACTCCACACCCCACCAGTCTCAAAGTACCTTATCTTAGTTGAATTATTTTATGAAATTAGTTTTTCTTTAATTAATGCTTAGCTGCCATTTGGTGCATTAGCATGCACCATGAAATATGACACTTGTAGAGGAAATAATCCTGTGCTTGTCTATGTACAGAATATTGATTTTTTTTAATGAAAGGTAAAACAGAAAATATATCTTCACTGTAAAGAATTTCCTTCACTATATAAATTTAGAAAATATATGCTCTGCCAGATGGGCATTTCTCCTGAGAGATCACTTAATTGTTTTAATTAATTCTACCCTCTCTAGGCTCATATTTCAGAGTGCTGCTTCTAGAATGACATAGGTTATGGATGTGTTCCAGATTCTCTAATACTTGGTCCCTAAGACTGACACATAATTCAGCAATGCATGTTGATTTTGAGGTGGTCAACTAGCAGTTTTTAAAAGAACAGTATCCAAACTGGTCCAAAATGCAAATTTCTGTGATAGTGCATGAAATTTGGTCCACAGCTCATCAGTTGAACTGAACAACCAGGTGGGAGAATATACAAAATAGTGAGAAACTAATTATGAGATTGTTTTGCATATTGACTGAGCTTTTGGTCAACCTTCCCCTCCCCACACCACTCGCCTCCCACCCCCAGCTCAGGTGCCTTGGGATATTTTCCAAACGTGAAACGCACTCTATAAATGTAAAGTTGCATTTCGGCCAATGTCATTTTTATAGTGGGAAAGAAGATATAAAAGTATTAATTCCCATGCTTATTTTGGAAGTCATGCCACTGATTCTCATTGCAATAATAAATAATAATCTGAGCATTTGGTATAACGCTTTTCACTTCTACTAGACATCTCAAAGCGCTTCAACCAATGTTAGACTGCTTAGTTAATAGCACTGCTTGTCTCTGAGTCAAAAGATTGTCGGTTTAAACCCTACATCAGATAATTGAACTCACAAAGTCTAGGCTGACACTCCAATATAGTGCTGGTACGCAATGCAGTGCTGAGAAGCTATACTTTGGATGAGATATTGAACTATCTGTCTGTTCTGATGAATGTGAAATCTCCCATAACATTATTGAAAAACAGATGGGCATTTCTCCGAGTGTCCTTGCCAACAGTCTCCCCACCCCCTATAAAATTATTCATTTACTTAATGGCTGTTCATGGGACATTGCCTTCTGGAAATCAATTGAAAAATGCTGCAAAATAATTGAATGCTAATATATTTACAGTAAAATGTCAAAAGAATCACTGAACTATGAGTATGATGTTACAAGGGAAAAGTTAATTTGTTCTTTGAAAAAGCTAAGCAACATTTTTTTCTCTTGTACCTTAACGAAGATAATCCTTTGTTCATTGAATTGAAGTTTTAAAGAATCAGGATTTTGTGAAAGTATAGGCAACACACAGCGCACCATTTTTAACCTGGAAGAGTTTAAATGTGTAGCAACCTTATAAAAATATTGAACACCATCAATTACAAGACTCCATTGCATTTATTTTCTTGGAGGTAAACCGGGTATCTGTCACATGTGGAAACCCATCACCCTGCTTAACAGTATTCAAACCAAACAGAGTTCAATGCATCCCACCTACACATGGAAATTCAAGAGGTGTTAATTGGAGTGGAATGCTCACTCTCTCTCTTATTTAATTCCAAATGTATTTTTGACACAGATTAGCAAGAACCAAGCCTTGTGGACGACAGAGTGTGCATTGGGATACTGCTGGAGACTAAACAGCTAATAATAATCCTTGCATCTAGACACAGCGACTCATCACATCTTCTAGACAACTCAAAGTGCTTCACAGGATACACTGTAAAGTGAATTGACTGTATATTTGTGGGCAAAATGCAGCAGCCAATTGCGCACACCAGTCTCCACAAACAGTCGTGTGTTGAAACGACCAATTTATTATTGTATTTTGAGGGATTATTATCAGGTATGTGGAGTAAGGAAAACTGCCCAAGGTTTGCCCTGATCTGACCTGCCGGGAATGAAACCCATAGTTTACCTTTAACACACTATCTGGCAAGATTTCCCACTGCTTGTCCAGCTAGGACCACCCTATCTGTTAGGATTTTGGTTTGCAAGGTTACAGGAGCTGAGTTGGGAATATTTCTTGCCTGTAGTCACGAGTCCTCGCCTCCAGTCTAGTGAGAGGCCTGCCCTTCCAAGTTAGGCCAATGCATCTTGTTGGCTGAGTTATTTGTCATCAGCATTGTCCTGGACCCGGTACAACTCCAAGGAGACCCTGTTGACCTCCTTTCCAAGAAGGTCAAAGTAGCTTTACAAACAAACTGCCCATTATGAACAGACAAGTGTCCAACAAAAATCATCTGCAAGAAAATAAAGTCTTTCATTCCACCATGCAATTCACTCTTTAGCTTTCTGCCACCATAGTTGGATTCATCATAGATCAGTAATCCATTACAATGAATAGTACAGAGAAGACTGAATCATTAATGTTACCATTGAGCAAACAGCAATCAATAATTCAAATAATCTCATAAGATTTTCCAGCCTCCTCTTTCCTGAGTCAACTGACACTGTCCTCTTCAGGGCAACACGTATCATGATTCAGTGTATAGATTTTTGTTAAACATGTGAATTAGTAGCCGAATATTTAGCCTAATACGAAGCCTAATATTTACTCCACAAGCCTGATAATAATCCATCAATAAAAAACAATAATAAATTGGTCATTTCAATCCACTACTGTTTGTGGGATACTGTTGTGCACAACTGGCTCGCGATTTGGCCACATATATACCATCAATTCACTTCACAGTGTATTCTGTGAAGCACTTTGAGACGTCCTGAAGACGCGAAAAGCGCTATATCAAATGCAAGAATTATTATTTTTATTATAGAATGAAATCCAATGCAAGTATTGTAGCTTCTTTAGGGGTTGTGAATTGTGAAACTGAAATTTCTTTCCTTTGTTAGCTATCCAGGTTTAATGTTTGCAGGTGTGATGTTTATACTTCTGACCTATACACGTTTTATGGTACAGTATCTGGCATGTTTGCTCTTTCTTGTCCAATTTTATAGGTTCTGTTTAACCCGAGTTTCCTGCTTCCAGCTACAGTTCAAGGAACTAAACAGTTTGAGACATTAAAGATGCCAAAATAAATATAACAATTAGGATTTATTAATGCACTTGCATAAATTTGAAATGAAATTGTAGTTTCAGAAAGATTATCAATAGAGAGAAAATTAAATTCTTATTATTATCCTTTTATCAGGAAGCTGCATGTCAACACATCCTTTAAAACAGCTGAAGTAACTTGTAATAGATCTTGCAATGCAAAAATTATTCACAGGAATATATATATTCAATGTTTTTGTTAACTGGGAAAAAAACTATCATCTTAGTTTATACAGAATCAATTCATGTTGTTTTTGAACACCATGGAAACAAATCCCTGTTAAAGATTTTTTTTTGTAGCTAAATAGTTTTCTCTTGAAGAGAACATTATTATAATGATGCAAATATATGTACTCCAATGAAGGGCCAAACAAAAACCTATTCATTTGCTTGACCTGCTGTGCTTTTCTAGCATTTTCTACTTCACATTCACATGATTCAATATTTATTTTTATAATAACATTCACAATGGTTGTGAATCAATTTCGTATTATATATTTTTTTAAATTGACATGTGTACTTTAAATGCATCACTAAGTCAGACAGAACATTTCAATAATCTGTTCACAATCCCTCCAATGGGGTAGGTTCATGCATAATTCCGAACAAAAGGGAAATTGCGTATAAATGATTTATGTGCTGACCAGGGTTCAGTTGCAACTGCAGAAAGACAGCTAAATTCAGAAATTAGATAATCGAAGAATCAATTATACCACACATTATCTCAATCATAGGCACCATAACATTGATACCTTAGTTGTAGGTATTTTTGAATCTTAGGTTGAATCCACCATACCATTCCTCAATTTTTTTCCTATATCACCTTGATTTACCAATGTGTGACACAAAAGTACAAACAGAGAAACTATTGCAGAGCTGTGAGATCGATATCCTACTATTGTATTCAGATATGAGCTGTAGCCCACGTGCCTACAGCATATAATAATAAAGGTTTAATTAACTGAGTAATGAATGATACAAAGCATTCAACGGAAATGCTCTCACTGTTTTGGTCAGCCAGGTATCTGACACGTGTGGAAACCCAATACCAGTTTAGAACTATGCGAAGCAGGCATAATGCCACATAGGTATGCCATCTGCACATGGAAGTGTTACTGTTTCTTGAATGAAATATGTCACATTCAATGGAGAGTATGCACACTGGTATACAGGTAAACCACGCTAACCGAACGCCCCGTTAACGAAAGTTCACTATAATGAGGGTTTCTATTTGTACCACTTATCCACTTTACAAAGGCTGATTTCACTATAACGAATGTTTACACGCACTTTAAATCTCGCGGGATTCTCGTGCGCAGCTTCTCATGGGTAGTAACGTCTCTCCCAGTTGCCCCAGCAACACACGCTCAGTCTTTAGCGTGCCTAGGTTAAGCAGTGCAGCCCCTCCCATATGGGAGGAGCTTAAGCAGCAGGATGCTTTGTGGCTTCAATAACAGTAAGTCGAGGACTGTCTGTATTTTATTGTTTATTGTTGTATTTACTAACATTTTTATATTTTATTGTTGTATTTAAAGTTGTGTAGCCTTCAATAGCATTTATATCTAGCTTAGGCCTTCGCTAGTACAGGTTGAGCGTCCTGAATTCTGGTCCGTAGCCGAGCCCAGGTTTGGCTATTTCCGGAAAATCAGAACACCAGAAGCACGTCACGTGTCTGGAAATGCCTGGGCCCAGGTTGCGATATTTCAGTACGGTGACTGTGAAGACCTGGCCTGGAGCAGGTAGGATTGACGTTTTTATTCTTGCAATTTTTGTCACATTCCAGATTCCGGAAATCCGGATTTTGGAACTCCGGACTTTTGGCTAATCAACCTGTACACCAAAAATGTTAGCGCTAGGAACCACTCGGAACTAAACTGATTTTAGTGGGGAGGCTCGGGTCAGGGCAGCGTTTTGGCTGCGGCCAAATACAGTAATATAGTTAAACTCTCACTTAACAAAATTTTTGTTTACCGAAGGGTTTTAAAGTCCCTAACCTCTCCATTAAGCGGGGTCTACCTGTACTTAGTTGTAGGCAGAAATTAGTGCAGGTTAGCAAGCCTTGTGAACCCCAGAGCGTGCATTGGGATATTGCTGAATTTTAACCAGCTAAAACTGCAAAGCTTACCATTCCAAGCATTGTCTGGCAAGCTTCCTAATGCTTGTCGATCTAGGATCACCCTGCCCTTAAAGGCTTTGGCTTTCAGGGTTAACAAGAGTCAAATGGGAGGAATCCATGCTCCCATTTCAGTCGACTCCTCTAAGTCCTGCCAATAAACCACAGTTTTAGAATAGGTGGACAATTATACCCTGTGGAACTCCACATATGTTAAGTTCAGCCTAGGAAACAGAGCAGAGAGCAGGTGGGAAAGAATTTCTCGTGCAGCACAGCCCTTTCAGCTCACCAGTCTTGACTCATGTTGAATTTTTTTTAATCAAATTGTTTTGGTCGTCTCACAAGAGATTTCTCCTTGAGGAATCTGCTAAATACTATAAACAGTGCTTTTAAATGCATGCTTAGAAACATTGATGTTTTTTAAAACTAAAAGTTTATTAAGATACTGTATTCGAGAAGCTGAAAACTTGATCCTGAGTGGTGCAGACAGATGTGAAGTCGATATTGCTCCCATGCAATTTTCATTAAAAATATAATGAAATACAAGGCTTGCGTAAGAAATCTATTTTTAGCACTTGATTGTCAGATCACAAGAACACTGCTTCAAAAACATTCCTGCAGATTTTTCATCATTAATAAAACATGATTCAGAAATATTGGGTAAAAGTTTTAAAAATTGCATGATGCGTTTTTGAATCCAAACAAACCATGCAATTTTTTTTTAAAAAATTGTGATTCAGTCCACAAGTATTTGTGGGACATTGCTCTGTGCAATTGACTGCTGCGTCTTGCCCACAAAATATTTACAATGTATTCTGTGAAGTGATTTGAGATGTCTCAATGATGTGATATGGCATTATATCAAACACAAGCATTATTATTATTATAATTATTATTATCATTATTCTACCTTATGAGAGGCAACATCATGCATCTGCCAAACAACATAAACTCTATAGACCCTTTGTATGAGGTTTCTTAGAACACCTTCAGCTCAGAGCCATCTAAGAGGACCTCCAGAAAGGAATTATAATGTCTGTGCTAAATGCACTGCATATTATTAACAGCTTAGTAATGGAACTGTGAGAGAGGAAAAAAGTACAGTAAATGTACTTCAGGACCTACCCGGTGCTGATTAATCAAACATGCCGGATATTCAAGCAGCAAGTTGCCGAAAATCCTACACAAAGAATTAACTTATTTTAAAACATACCATATTGATAATAGACTAAATAATAACAGAATATTGCATGGCATTGCATACATGCGCAAAATGAGCATAATCGCAAGTGTCCCGGATGGCTCCGGTACGAGATCAGTTTGCTGGAATGGTGAATTGTATTGGAAAGTACTGGTTGGGGTTGAGCATTCTGATTAGTTGGGTGCTGGATAAATGAGCTTTTACTGTATTTCAATTTTAAAATGTTCCCTTACAATCTTCAGTTTCACTGTACAAAAGACCTGCAATATCCAGTAAAAGCTTGTTTATCCGTGATCCGATCAACCGTAACTTCCGTATAACTGGCACCTCAAAAAAAAAGGTCCCCCATTCGATCAACCAGATTTTATCCGGCACAATTGCTGTGGTGCATTTAATGAATTGATTGTTGCAGGAGAGTACAGTATGATTAGCTCTGAATGCTGCTGGTAGTGCACTTCTGGGTTTGACTGAGAGGCAGGGAGATGAGAGGGTGGGGGGGTGGGGAGAGGGACAAAGATGGGGGGAAGAAAGAGAGGGAATGAGGGAAAGAGAGAGGAGTGGGAGGGGGAGAAAGAGGTGGGGGAGAGAAAGAGAGGGGTGAGTGGATTAATTTAGATGAAAAATGATAGGTGGAGATTGTGTGTGGAGCCATTAAGATGCTAGACAGACAGACACACAGACACACAGACAGAAACGAGGGTACTCCTTTGATTGTGTGCTGTGTGTATAGACTGTAATCAATATTTATTGCTTTATTGGTAATACCAGAATACAATATTCTGTTATTATTTAGTCTATTATTAATATGGTATGGTTAACAAAAAAATTAAATTTCTTTTTTTAAAGTAATTTCTGGGGGTGTTGGGTTTTCGGCAGCTGGCCACCCGAATATCCAGCATGCACTTTAACTGGATAAACGGGCTTTTACTGTATTTAGAAAAATACCAAAAAAAACAAATTTTCATTAAAACATAACTGAATAGATAACTTTCAAGTGTTACCAGCACAAGGTGTTTTACTTGCTTTGCCAGCATGAGAAAAATAAAATCCTGTTCTGTGACCTGAGGCACAATGGTGACAACGAAGGAAAATGTTGCTTTAATAACAGATGACAGAAACTAAGAATATGAAATTCAAAGAAAAAATGACATTTCTACAATGTTGTATAACACAAACAGATACATCATTATCCATTCAAGAATAGCACAATAATTTGCAAAGAAAAAACATTGAACCCTCTGAATATCAATAATAATAATCCTTGCATTTGATGTAGCACTTTTCACGTCTACTAGATGTCTCAAAGCGCTTCAATAAAAGTGCATTTAAATTTATTAATTTAGCACTCCAGCAACCTTCTTCCCATAAACACAATAAGAATAATTCTTGCATTTGATATACTGCTGGCTCATAAGTTTGTGCCATTTTATTGTGAAGTGTAATGCCGGTGTTTTTAGCGATGCCCCACGAACAGTTATGAAGTGAGTGAACAATTTCATTAGACGGTTTGTTGGCTAAAGCATAGGGATAAACAACCTTCTCTTTTAAAATAGCGCAATGAGATCTTTAACATCCATCTGAACAGGCAGATTGGATCTCAGTTTAGCATCTCATGTAAGGTGCCTCCGTTTAGTAATCTCGAAAATGCAGCACCACTCTAGGTCTGTATCAAACCGTCAGGTTGGATAGTGAGTTCAAAGCCCTGATGTGGAACTTGAACCCACAACCTTGTGGACATAGGTTTAGAGTTGTCAAAGGCAATTTCAGGACAGTTACCAACAAGATACCGGCCCGAAAGGTGATAGTGTCCAGGAAGGGCCTTCTTCAACCAAAGCAATTTTGTGATTAGCACCGGTATTCCGAATCACACCTAAAAATGATGATAAAAGTGAGCACATTAACTAAGTAAGATGTAACATCAGACCATTTAAAACTCAAAACCCGAGTTAAGGATTTAAGGGATAGCATAGGGGACTACATTCAATCTAATGTACCATGCAGAATTGTGAAATCAAACCCAAAAGTAAAGAGATTAGGAAGACCAAATAACATGAAACATAATGCACCAAATTATTTTTGATAGGCGAAAAAGAGAGCTCTGAGTATATGCAGTTAAGTGTAAGACCAGAACTCCACTAACTGTCATTCCAAACAAGTTTCTGAATGCTACAACATATATGTTATTCAATAATAACATTAAAAGGTTGAATTGTACCACCAGGAAATTGCCAGGGGCCAGTTTAGCATGAAACTTAAATTTATATCCTATTTGGTTAAATCACTTTCCTGGCAAATCATCTTCTCAAGGTGGGTTTACTAGCTGCCCACCTGTAAATATGTGCCCATAACCACAGACATGCTGTTGTTTCAACACTGATTCAATGTTATTTATAGTTTGAATTATTATTAAAACAACTGTATATAATGAGGCCATAAAGAGGCTGTACTGTTTCCATCCAAGGCATGCCCTTTTCCATCACATCAGGGAACCACTTCTGACCTGAACTGATATCATTCACAGATGAATAAGGGAGGAATTTCAAACACTGATATCCAAGGCTGACATGAATGTCAATGAAAAAGAATACAGCCAGTATTCTCTTCCTGACCTGGGGCACTTCACAAATCAGTATGCGGATTGTTCCTGAAAGGAATTCCATTCAAAATGTTCCCTGTTGTGAAGATAGGTCTTAAATGATGACTCCACACAAGATCAAATACATTATTAACATTGTCGAAAGCATAAAATAATTAGGCTTCTTTTTTATTTATTATAAATTAACTGGGGGGAGTGAAATTATATTTTATTTGAAATAATGATAATAATAATTGTAGCTGATAGTACAGTTCCAATAATTGTAGTTGATAGACAGTTCCCAAATTATCATTTTCCCTTCAAAAGTGTTCAATTTTCATGAAATAAAAATTAGGGTTTAGAAGAATCAAATAATTCAGGTTGACACTGTTCATAAATTACAAGTTTAATTTGTTAATAAGTAAATGAGAAATTATCCATTAAATGCTTTGCAAGAAGAGAGATGCTTAGATTCAATTTGACTTGATGCTGAATGAAACAGTTAAAAGAGCCTGAGGCTGAATACTGCCAACAGCTGGCATAATGGAAGATAGAACCTCAGTGGGAGGTTTATATCAGTAGTACGTTTAGCTACCAACACGGTACATTTTAGTAATCTATTGCAGCGCTAGTTTAAGTTTTTAATTCTGTGACTAATTTTTTGACTAATACTTTATTCATGCTGCTTAAATTGAGGCAATATCACTTGCAGCAGTAAAGTTATGCAAAGCAGCAAGCCAGATTTATACTTCTCATTGCTAATCGCATTGACCATAGACTAATTTACTGAAACGAAATACATGTGCAAAATTTCAATGTCAGGTTTACATTTTAATAACTTTTAAGGGATATTTGCTGAGCAAAACCTGAATTGATCTGCACCTGTCCTTGGGACATCCTCTGGACCTGACAGGTGCTTTACAAATGCAATTTGTTGTTGTGTATTTGCACCTCAGCAGGGTAAATCAAAGGCTTAAGGTGGTCTTGTCAGCCAAAATCTGTTTACACCTTAGTTCTACCCACAGGGTTCTGTTTGAAAGTTACTTCCCAAAGTATCTTTGAGCTCTTGGAAGGGGCAAAGCTGTGCAGATATGCTTTCTCCCAGCAGCATTTTTATTTTCAGTGATTAAACAATACTAAAGGAATATATTTTCAGTGATTGAACAATACTAAAGGAAAATTCAATTGCTTTCTACATTCTATTGTTGTGTTACCGATCCAGCAACTGACCATGGCAATTTGTAACGTCTGATCAGCAGGCATATCTATCAAAGTTTTAATACTACTGCCAGGAAAGGAAAAGCTGTGTGTAACAACAACCACTTGCATTTGTATATCACCCTTCATGCAGCGCTGAGTCTCGGAGCACTTAATAATGGTGGAGCATGACACCGAGTTGGGGGGAAGACGGAAGTGACCATCAGCCCAGTCAAAGAGGAATATTTTCAGACGCAATCAAAAAGTGGGGAAGGAAAGAGCAGGGCCAATGGATTGGGAGAAAGAGGTTCAAAGCTTTGAGGCTTGGTGGCTGAAAGTGCAGCCACTTATGTTGGAACGGAGAGGACAAGGGACAATCAGGAGGATAGAGCCAGCCAAGTTGAGGCAGTGGGTTGTGGAGAGGGGAGAAAGGAGTTCAGAAAGGTTGGGAGGCGCCAGGGTGTGAAGGAACTTATAAATAAGTCAGAGGATCTTGAAATTGATCCGTTTTGTAATGAGAAGCCAGTGGAACCAGGAAAGGACTTTGTGTGATGGGTGACGAAATTTAGCGTGGGTGAGAATACAGACAGCAGCGTTCTGAATCAGTTGTAGTTTGTCTTGTCAAAGTTCAGCGTAAAGAAGTTTGTGCTCAATCAGGCCTTGATGTTTGACAGAGAAACTGAGATGACATTAGCGAGCTGGAAGTCACAGCTAGTTAAAGAGCACTAGATGCGGGTGTCATCCGCAAACATGTGACAGTTGAAACTATGTTTTCGGATTATATCGCGGAAAGGGAACATGTAATAAATAAGGAAAAGGAGAAGGCTAAGGTTGGAGCCTTGGGGTACCTCACAGGTGACTGTGTGGGGCCAGGGAAGAAACGTTCATGTAAACCAAGTGATGGCAGTTGATTACGTAAGAGTTGAACCGGGTGAGAGCAGTCTCACTGAGGTGGAGGCAAGAGGAGAGGCAGTGGAGGAGAATAGTGTGATCGACCGTTTCAAATGCAGCAGAAAGGTCAAGAAGATGAGGCAGAGGGAACTGTGGTCACAGTGAGAGGAAACAATGTGATTTTAACAAGTGCTGTAGGCAGGGCGGAACCCAGATTGAAGGGTTTGAGTAGGGAGTGGAGAGAGAGGTGTGAGCAAAGTTAATTTGCCACAATGTGTAACAACAACAACTTGGATTTATATAACACCCTCCACGCCGGATGGCGTCACAGAGCACTTCCCAATAACGGATCCCGGGGCCAAGCCAGGGGGAGGGGGAAAAAGGTGACCAAAAGTGCTATCGAAAAGAAAGGTCTTCAGCCAAGACCTGAAAATAGGAAGGGAGGGGGCAAGGCGAAGGGAGTAAAAAAGGGAGTTCCAGAGCCTCGGGGCATAGTTGCTAAAAGCAAGGCCACCGATGGTCGAGCAGAGGATTCGGAGGACAAGGAGGAGGCCAGACCCAGTAGAGCAAAGGCAACATGTTTATGTTGTGAGGAGAGAGGAGGTCAGAGAGGTAGGGAAGTGCAGAGGAGTGCAGAGATTTGAAAACAAGAGTGAGGATTTTCAAATCGATCCTCTCCGAGACAAGGAACCAGTGAAGTTTGGCAAGGATTGGGGTAATCAGGGAGCGACGTTTGGTATAGGTAAAAATGCGAGCAGCAGAATTCTGGATAACCTGGATTTTACAAATGGTAGCAGAGGGGAGAACGGCCAGGAGGGAATTTGAATAGTCCAGCCGAGAGGTGATAAAGACATGCCCTCAGCATTTGGTGGCTTTTTGAGTGAGATATTGGTGGAGACGGGCGATGTGTCGAAGATGGAAGAAAGCGGTGCTGGTGAGAGACCAGATGTGAGGGAGGAAGGATAAGTGGGGTTGAACCTGACTTTTAGGGGCATCTTGGGTAGGTGGAGGAGGTGAGAGCCATAAGGTGGAAGACAGCCAAAGACTATGGCTTCCGTCTTGTCAACATCTAGCTGAAGGAAATTACTGCTCATCTAGCTCCCGGTGTCTGACAGGCAGGCTGACAGAACATCAGGGGACTGGGGATTGCAAAATGAGGTGGAAAAATAGAGTTGGGTGTCATCCGCATACACGTGGAAGTGTACCCCATGCCTGCGGATGATATCACCAAGAGGGAGCATGTAGATTAAGAAGAGGAGGGAGCCAAGGATGGATCCTTGGGGTACCCCGCACGTAACTGGGTGAGATCAGGAGGAAAAGCCATTTGTTGAGATGAAATGCTGGCGGTTTGTGAGGTAGGACTCGAACCAGGTAAGTGCGGTCCCACTGAGGTGGTTCACGGAGGGAAGTGGTGGAGGAGGATGGCGTGATCGACTGTGTCGAAAGCGGAGGAGAGGTCCAGGAAGACAAGGAGGCACAGGGAGCCCTGGTCACATATAGAGAGGATATATGGTTTGTGACTTTCACAAGCGCAGTCTCTGTACTGTGAGCAGGGCGGAAATCGGACTGGAGGGGTTCGAAAAGGAACGGAAGGAGTTGGTGGGCAACAACGTCATTTTGGCAATGAAAGGCAAGTTTGAAATAGGGCAGTAGTGGCTAGGGTTTGAGGGATCTTGGGTAGGATTTTTGAGGAGGGGGTGATGACAAGTTTCCTTACTCCATATACCTAATAATATTCCGGCAAAAAAAATAACCTACAATAAAGTGGTCATTTCAATCTACGCCTGTTTGCGGGACACTGCTGTGCATAATTGGCCGCCATGTTTCGCATACAATATACAGTCAATTCACATTACAGTGTATTCTGTGAAGAGCTTTGAGACGTCTAGAAGACGTTAAAAGCGCTATATCAAATGCAAGGATTATTATTATTATGATAGCGGTTTTGAGGGGGGCAGGGACTGATCCTGAGGAGAGGGACGGATATATGATTATTAAAATATTATCCCCAATGTTCACAAATCTCCTCAGCCTGAAACATACACATAATGGAGCAATGTCTTATTGGAATATCAATGATAACAGTACTTTTGTGGTTTTGATTTTTCCTTATTGAAAAAGTGTTGTTTATTTTATGAAACAATAATGTTCCTATGTTCACTCACATATGTTCGGCCACATATATACAATCAATTCACATGATAGTGTATTCTGTGAAGTGCTTTGAGACATCTAGAATGCATGAAAAAGCGCTTTTTCAAATGTAAGGATTATTATTATTATTGTTGTGAATGATTGAAAAAAACATTGATTGAGGGCAACTGTATACAGAGTTACCTGAGGCCAGGTAATAGGAAATAGGAGATACTACTCAATAGAAACAAGTTACAAAAAATTAGAAGTTTCATGCAGCAAATAACACACATGGTTGATAGCTACAATATAGTAAACAATATTGCAACATAATGTACTTGTGACTGATTAATGGACAGTGCAGTGGAGCAAAGGTGAAACATGTTTTTTAATACTGTACAGTATATAGTTGACATAAATTGGTGTCAATTGTTAGTTTTGCAGGGTTTTTCATCTATAAAAATATTTCCAGACAGTGTTCAAAAGCATTTTCACTTAATAGAATCTGTTAATTCTATTGTAACAAATCACACCTAAAATTAAACAGTTGAGCCCATAATCTTAGTCCACAAGTAATTTCAATTCAAATTCTCTTCTCTCCTTTCTGCTAATTGCTAACTAATTGCTAAAGAAATCAACGCCTGAGTGGTCTTTTAGGTTGAATTCTAATTGAGACATTTGAAGACAGGGAGACTGGAAAGCTAAATCAGCATTGTACGTTACAATACCTTGAATCACCATTTTCTTTTCTTTATTCTATTCAATTTAATTTAGCAGCGGATACCGGTAATCATCATTGACTTTTGGCATGGCTTCTCATTGAATTTCTGGAGAGCTGCTGGGGAAGTAACCAGCCACAGTATGACATGAATGCTGAGGTGATCCCATCCCCACAAACCTAAATATTCGCATCTATTTTCAAATAATGGTATTTTAAATTTTGTTTGTGCGACATCACTGTGCAGATCTGGCTGCCTTGTTTCGATGACAAAACACACAGTCATTACACATTTGCAATATATTCCATGCTTTGAGAATGACATGATGAGGCGGCATATCAAATGTAAAGATTATAATGAAGGACTATTATATTTTTTAGAAGTTTTGGACTTTCTGTAGGACAACCTTTAAACTATTTTATGCCTTTGTATTCTATGCTATGCACAACACTGCCAATGATCCTAAAGCAGCCTGCTGCGATTAGTTTCTTAGAGACTAACGTAATACCATTTTTACATTTTGAGTTTGTGTCCAGTGACTAGACTAACACTGGAGACAAATTGGAATGTAAACAATCACTTATCCCAAATTTGGGGAAATGCTATTTGGAATTGGATCTGCCATTGCTTACGCTTGGCATGAAGATCCAACTCTATAGCATTTGCACTGGAGTGATCAAATCCAATGAACAGACAAACCATTTACATCTGCATAGTGTGTTTCATGCCAGGAGGTGTCCCAAGGAGGCAAGGGGCAGAAGGAATGTTGGATGGAGCCCCAAAGGGTGGGAGCAGAGAGGTTGAAGGCCCGACCGTCGATGGTCGGGTAGGTGACGTGGAGCAGGCTGGAGCCTGCTAAGTGGAGACAGGTTGATATGGCAATAGCTCGTCACAGAGGTAGGAAGTAGCAAGGCTGTGAAGGGCTTTGAAGTTAGGACAAGCATTAACTCGATCCTCTGGGAGATGGGGAGCCAGTGGAGCCAAGCGAGAGTAGATTGATAGGATCATGGAGCCTCATGCGAGAGAGGACTCGAGCTGCAGAGATCTGAATGATCTGCAGTTTATGGAGGGAAGTGATGGGAAGGCCGATAAGTAGGGAGTTGAGCCTGGATGAATCAAATGCATGGATGAGGTTCTCGGCGGCCTGAGGGAAAATGTATTGGCGAAGCCGAGCAATGTTGCAGAGGTGGGGGAGAGGCAGAGTGGGTCATGGCACGGATGTGGGGTAGAAAGGATTGTTGAGGTTCAAACAAGATGCCTAGGTTCCAGACAGGCTCGGTGAGGTAGAGTGTACATTCTTGGATGGTGACGCTGTTCACGCCTGAGGTGTGGAGGCCCTGATGGGAGCCAATCATGAGCGCCTCAGTCTTATTGACATTCAACTGGAGAAAGTTAGTACTCATCCAGGATTTTCATGTCAGGACAGCAGTGGTCCTGAAGTCAAGGGTAAAGGCAAAGAGATAGAGTTGGGTGTCATCTGCAGTGAAGTTCCATACATCTGATTTGATTGTGTCAGTTTCTGACATTTTTGCACTACAAAACATACGAAAGGTTTTATTTGGGGGATCTCCATGACCCAGATCGTGACAGTGGATCTTGGGTAAGACCAGCAGCAAAGTCGCCCTGCATTGAGGTGCATTCATCACACACTAATAACGAACTGCCCTACAATGACTGAGAGATTATAAATGTCACATAGACATAGTGTTATTTTTCCCACACGTGCTGTGCAGATATCCGGAGGCAATGTAAAAGAAGCTGAGGTTGAATTGTAGCTTGATGCCACATTTTGAACATCCAGGGTCATATTGCAGTGGCTTGACAGTGCAATTAAGTCGAGTTTATTGGTTATAGTTCAGCACAAATGCAATATATTTCCTCATGATCCAGCAATTGTGCAATAGCCAGAGTTCTGAATTACATTTAGTGCAAAATATTTGCCCACATGTAACTTCTGGAAACCTCAGGTTCTAAGAGAAACTGGACAAACTTCCCGTGGCTTTAATTTTGAAAGTTGTGAAATAAAGTGTGTTGGAGTGGGAAATTTACGATAAATATTGAATTAAATTACCCATGTGAGAAATGTGAAAGCAGGAGAGATTATATCCAGCAGCAATTCAGTACAGCCTCATGTGTCACAGATTGTGTGAGAAGTACTGGATAATGGATTGGGCATACAGCTTTCAGCCCTCTCAGTTCGCAGGCACTCAGACAGATTTAAATGCTTCAGTAAGTTTCCAGCTCAGCCGTTGTTCTCGAATGCCAGCATTGAGTCTAGTTGCATAAACTCTCTAATCCTGTTGCATGGGAAGTAGAGAATAAATGATAAAATGTATTGTATGAATGTTCATGTGCTGTAATTAACCTGCCAAGGAATTCGGTCTCCCACGCCAAAAGCTCCCTGCTTCGTAGAAAATGATTCTTTAGTCTGTTGAAGACTGGTATCTTATACTGCACTAAGTGAGAGTCTTCCTGCAATTACTGAATCATGAAAGACTGCGTATAGGCAATTAATTAAAGCACGTGATGAAAACAGTAAATTGCGTAATCCCTTCTCTATTAGGACCACATCTATGATCAGACATATATTTGTAAAACAAATTGCATAAAATGAATAAAATCCTGTCCATCTGTGACCAGGGCTCCTTCTGCCTCCCAGATTCTTTCCGCTGCCTTCAACATTGTGGATCATTCAATCCTCTCTACTGCCTCTCTTCTCACCCTTCAAAGTTCTGTCCTTGACTGATAACAGGTCTTATCTCTCAGACCGTCTCCAATTGGTCTCCACTAACACTTTCTTTGCATCCCCCCACCAGCCACTGTCTCATGTGGTGTTCCTCAGGGCTCTGTCCTCGGTCCCCACCTCTTCAACCTTTACATGTTCCCCCTTGGTGACATCATCTGCGGACGTGAGGTAAATTTCCACATGTAACACCCAACTCTATCTCACTGCCTCTACCCTTGATTCCTGGACAACTGATGTCTTGACAGATTGCCTGTCAAACATCAAGTGCTGGATGAGAGACAAATTTCTTCAGCTGAACGTTATTGGCTCAAGTTAGAGCATCCACACCTCAGGCATTGGCAGCATCCGCATTCACAGATGCACACTGCACCTCACCAAGCCAGTCAGGTACCTGGGCATCTTGTTTAACCCTCAACTGTCCTTTCTCCCCCATATCCACATATGGATAAGCCTTGGGAGGCATGGATATAGGAGGATGATCATCCATAACTCTGCAGCTCATGTCCTCACCCGCACCAAGCTCCATGACCCCATCACCAGCACCCTTTCCTGGCTTCAGATCCCTCAAAGGATAGAATTCAAGATTCTCATCCTCGCTTTCAAGGCCCTCCATGGTCTTGCCCTCCATCCCCCCGCCTCTCTGACCTGTTGACCAGATATCAACCTGTCCACATCCTTCATTCAGCAGGCTCCGGCCTACTCCATGTCTCCTGCCCGACCTGCCCTACCATCGGTGGTCGGTGACCATGCCTTCAGCCGCCCTTCTACCTCTTCCCTCCCTCATCCAAACCCTGCCCACCATCTCCCCCATGCTTGGATCCTGACCGCTTACTGTTCAGCGCCTTGGGATATCCTCCCGATGTGAAAGACGCTCTACAAATGTAATTTTGTTGTTGTTGTAAAATGTTACACTTAAGAGATACAGCTAACTTCAATTATTTCATGGGTTTGGTTGAATTCGAGACAGACATCATGGGGTTGTCTTCCTCAATTTGCCATTATTTTAATAAGCACTATTGTTTATATAACATACATTTATATAATACTCCTTGCATTTGATATAGCACTTTTCATGTCTTCTAGACATCTCAAAGCACTTCACAGAATATACTGTAAAGTGAATTGACTGTATATTTGTGGGCAAAATGCGGCAGCCAATTGTGCACAGCAGTGACCCACAAACAGTCGTGGATTGAAATGACCAATTTTATTATTGTGTTTTTTATATGGTGTCTTTCATGTAGTGTGATGTCTAGGAGCGCTTACAATGATGTGATCAGTTACCAAACAAGGAAGAACCGAAAGTGGAAGGGGAGGTGACCAAACGAATGGTCAAAGAGGAAGTTTTTTTTACCAGCATTTAAACCATGAGGGGGGAGGTGAGCGAGGGCAGGAGGAAGGAAGGGACAGAGCCAGAATTCCCCAAAATAAAATGGTCTTTTTGCTTCAGCTTCTAAAAGATCAAATGCAACAGGATTGATTGAAATAATTGTTACATGAAACAAAATATTTTCACACCATAGCAGAAGTGTGCAGCACACAAAGCAATTCAGTCTTACTGTTAAACATTTCCGATTCAACTCCACTTTTTGTGAACTGAGTATAATCGACCTCCTAGAATGTAAACCTACTGCAAAAGCACTGCATCCATCTCAGAAATGAAAAAAAAATGAAAGACTAATGTATTTTGTACTTTCATATTCTACTTTTCAGTTTGCAAGAAGTAAAATATTTAAATATTACTGGAAAATGAAGACAAATTCCTGATGAAGAGATATATGCTGAGATTAATGTCTTTTAAGTGGTGTTTGTGTATTCTAAACTACGTCCTTGAAGAAACACCACAAATCCTCCTCAACCTCTGTACCAGAAAGCTAGATGGATTTTTCTGGCACAACTCAATTATAGAAACAAAAATGTAGACATTTATCATGTATTGCCACATTAAGGTCAATCTTATGCAGCGGACTTGAGACTAGATTCCCTTTGCACATAACTCTTCAATGCTTTCGTTTATCCTAGATATGACCATCACTCTCCAGAGGTATGACTTCAACCTTTGTTCTACTTTATCCCCTTTTATAAGGCTTTGAAAAGCAATACTCTGCCAAAATAGCAGGTGTTATTCAGCAGTGATACATATCAATATTCTGAAACTGCAGCCGCGATACTTTTTGCTTTTTGCTTTTTCAGATTCATACAATGTTTTTTTCCAAAATATGTTTGCTGTCTCAGACATCTAATGGCTCACAAACCCAAACTGGTATAACACTTTTTATGCAGAAATATTATTACCATTTTAGCGCTTCAGGACGTTGTACTGAGGTTCTAAAAAACTGTTCTAAAAAATGGGCACAGGGGCAGCCTTCCAGTATGCTTGTTCATTGCCAGGTCAGAAACCAAATTGCTGGAAGGAAAATGCATATATTGCCTCAAAAGTAATGTAAAGGTACTTCTGTATCTTAAGGTTAGTGCATTCTTGTGGAGCTCCTGTAGCTCAGTGGTTAGAGCACTCGCCTTACAAGCATGAGATCTGTGTTTCAAATCCAGGCAGATCAGGGCAAAACCTAAGGCAAGTATCCTTACTCCACGCATCTAATAATAATCCATCCAAAATAAACAATGATAAAATTGGTCAATTCAATCCATGTCTGTTTGTGGGACACTGCTGTGTGCAATTGGCTGCTGCGTTTCGCTCACAAATATACTGTCAATTCACTTTGCAGTATATTGTGAAGCACTTTGAGACATCGATAAGATGTGAAAAGCGCAACATCATATGCAAGGATTATTATTAGTATTATTCAGTGTGGTGACTCAATGTAAAGTCTGGGGCAGTTTGATCCTCCAGTATGAGTAAATTTGCACCCAGCACCCACTATGTGAATAAACCTTTCAAGGAGAGTCTGCTATGGAGATAGTGTGAAGGAGATAATGTGGTTGGATGCAAGGCAAAGTTCTCTGTATTACAAGCTGATAATGAAGCTTACTCATATATTTCAAGAAGGTACTCTTACTGCATGAAGGAAAATACTGATATGGTCACAGGCAGAAGAATTCTGAATAAACCAGTATGGGTTAGTTAGAGGAAACTGCAAGGTAGAGAGAAGAGTGCAAAAGTAAAAAATCATAAACATTTTCAAGCCTATCTTACATTGTCTGGAATGTGGGCCAAAACATTGGTTAGACTAGCAGACAATGGAAAAGTATAGCACGAGCTTAGCATGCAAGTAATGATTGGCTTAAAGCATTAAGGAAGATTTGTCTAGGAACTATCACTGGTTAAGTAGGGGTATATAGACCCGCACTTGTGTATTGTTTTTTGGTTCAAACCACAAGATACATGCCTGGATTGTAACCTTGCTGTAATAAAGGAGAACTTTTGAATCTACTTGGTGTCTGAGAATTGCTTATCCAACATTTTAGACATTGATGATCCAACACTTCACCAGTGTAACTTTCTGTTACCCACACAGTCAGTCATCTAGGTGAGGTTGTCAATTTGGCTAGTTTTGTGCTATGCCTTATAACAGTGGTTCTCAACGTGTTGGGGCTCATTTATATACCTTAATGATCTGTTGTGAACCAGTAACCAGCTTTAGAGGAAAAAATCTATTTAACTAAATATTTCTCACCCACAATATATACTATACACATGAACAAAATAATAAACATATTGGATTTCATTTGGCGCCTTGTCATGCCTTCAAGATGTTTCAAAGCATTTTTCAAAATATACTGTATAATGAATTGACTGCATATTTTGTGCGTGAAACTTAGCAATTAATTGTGCACAGTCGTGTCCCACAAACAGTCGTGGTTTGACTGACCAATTTATTTTTCAGGAGATTATAGTACAACTTCGATAATCTGACATTCCGAAAGATGGCAACTCCTTAAAACTGGCAAGGTTTTAAAATACATACAGTATTACAGTATTAGATTTTTTCCAATGTCCAGCAATCTCCTGATGTTTGGAACAGCTGCTTGCAGTTCCCAGCATTGCCACTCTGTCATCCGGCGCTGTTGTGGGAGTTCGGGCCATTTTTTGGCGTCAGCGTTGTGTGTACAGCACATGTGGTGTATGGGGCGGAACTTCCCTGCTATTTCTAGGTAGGTTCCAAATATCAGCAAATTCCAAAATCCGGGAGGTGAGCGGGCCCAACCCTGCCAGATTATTGAGGTTTTACTGTATTACCCCCAGAAAAGCAAACCACTGATCAACGAACAATCAGATTCCTACTTACTGCTAGGTAATCAGAGGCATGCAGAGTAAAACAAATTGCCCAACATTTTGCCCCACCCAGGAATCAAACCCAGGTCCTCTATCTGTTAGAAGGCTGGTGACCTAACAGAAAAATGGTTCAGTTTGTTACATCTGTAGATTTGCTTGATTGTAAAGCAAAATAATATTTTACTAAGTTTGCCAGTTGTTTTCTGTTTGATGCCTTCTGAAATATCCCATATCTTTCATTAGAAAGAGGGTTTTGAATGTCCACTAAAGAGCTGATTTTAAAACCAGATAGAGGTTATATTTCTTCTTGTATCTGTGATGGGATATCTCAGGCCAGCAACAGACTGTTCACTTGCAATGTTTTAATGAAAGAAGCAACTAAAATGTCACCTCACCTTATTTATGTTCTCCACAAACAATAGGTAGAGCACTCTTTTATTTCCACTCAACAATCACAAAAAGTCAAACAGCCACAAAACTCTGGCCCAGTTCTTCCTGCTTTCTCTACCTCCAGATTCCCTTTCATTGGTCATAGTCAATTGATCCTTATTTACTAATTAGTATCCAAAACTCCCTACATCAACCATCACTGGCGAGAATGAAAAAAAGTTTAAGTGGTTGGATAGCATCACAAGATTGGTTTAGTTGAAGAAGGCGCTAAGGTGTTAGGGAAAGGGAAAGCATGAAAGAAATTTGTTCAGATAAAATGGAGCAGGTGGTTATTGTTCATTTCTGCTATTTTACGTCTTTACGGGAGGCTATGTGGTTGTGCACTAGACATACGGAATGTTGTTACTGACTATACATCTACCTGTAAGTCCCTTATGCATCCCGAATAAAAGAGAGAAAGGTTGCACAATGCTGTCTCTAATGTTGCTCCCCAAATAGAAGCCAGGAGGATGTTTCTCACTAGTTCAGAATAATTCTCATACTAATTTATTTTTCCAGGAATACAAAGCATCCCAACTTTTGCTTGGCATATCTTCTTTGATGGCACAGTGAAAAACAACAACAAATTTACATTTACAGAGCGCCTTTCACATTGGTAGGTCGACCCAAGGCACTGGAACAAGGAGGAACTCAAAGTGCAGGTAAATTGCAAGCATTATAACTTCAATTATAATAATGCCTCATCAAGACATCTCAGAGCAGTTCATAGGACATACTGTAAAGTGGATTGAGTTGCATTTTGTGGGCAAAACACAGCCACCAGTTTGTCCACATCGACGTCCGAGAAGTAACCATTGACTAAGTGGCTGGTTTTCTTTGGGGAATTTATTGGCCAGGACGCTGAGAAAAACACCCTTCTCTTTTCGAATAATGCTGTGTTCACCTGACCAGACTAAATGTCTCATTGTTTGTAGCTCAATGGTTAGAGCACTCGCCTTACAAGTGTGGGACCTGTTCGAATCAAGGTAGGGTGAAACCTTGGGCAAGTTTCCTTGCTCCACATGCCTAATAATAATCCCTCAAAAAAAATTGTTCATTTCAATCCACGACTGTTTGTGGGACACTGCTGTGTGCAATTGGCTGCCGCATTTAGCCCACAAATATGCAATTAATTCACTTTGCAGTATATTCTGTGAAGCGCTTTGAGACATCTAGAAGACGTGAAAAGCACTATATCAAATACAAGGATTATTATTATCTGAAGATGAGCAAGTCTCATCTCAGTTTAATGTCTCATTTGAAGGTGGGCACATCCGACAACGCAACACCCCCACCTACCCACTCCCCCCAGCACTGCATTGGAGTCCCAATACGGGGCTTGAACCCACAATCTTCAGTCTTATTAAAATTTCCAGTGGTCGACTGTTTAATTTTCTCCTCACAATAATGAATAAAAACAGCATCAACTCTCATGTTGGTTTACTAAGCTTTATACTTCACACCAGGACTTTGTGAATGCTTCTAAGAAAAGTGTAAAGGCTGGTTTCTGCACGCAAAAAGTACATTTTTTAAAGCTTCATTTTAAAAATACTCTACCACAAGGATATATTGTAAGAAAAAGACGTGCCCTGTATAAGCTGGACACAAATGTGATTGATAGTTAAAGGCAGGACTGGTATAAAAATGTTGCTTTAATTTAGTTGAACAATATACCAGATTTGTTTCTTTCAATTTTTAACCTCAATATTTTTTGAGTGAACATATTCTGAACAGTTTCCAGTTGACTTGCAAGCAGAGACAGTTCTTGTTGAACCCTTGACTGATGGAAACCCACATTAATGATTTATCTGAGAAATAGCTCAATATGCAATTTCGCCCAAGGAAGAGTTCGTGCCAAAAGACAAATTCAATATAATTGAATGTAAATGTTCCAAAAAAAATTCATTGAATCTAGCATAAGTTGTGATCAATATGTCCTAACAACTATTGATATAGCCTTTTATGAAAGTATTGTGAATCTAGATCAGTGTTGCAGTCTGACAACCATGTTGTCGCTAACTGTGGGCTCAATTACTCAAAGCTTAAAAACAATTATCAAGGACATCAGGAATTATGTTTCGACCCACCATCAATGAATTCAGAAATAAACAAAATTTTCACTACAAGTTGAAAGTCGCATCGCAGATATTATTTTATCAAAATAGATTTACAGCAACAACAACAAATTGCATTTGTTCAATACCTTTCACATTGGGAGGATAGGGGTGAGGAGCTAAATGATGGGACTGCAGGATGGAGCTCCAGCAAGTGGATGCAGAAAGGCTCAAGCCTTGACTGCTGATAGTGGGGTGAGCAGGAAGAAGGACATGAAGTTGGTCAGGTTTTAGAAGGTCATGTTGATAGAGTGGGGCGAGACCTTAAAGGGATTTAAGAGTGAGATTGAGGATCTTCAATGCGCATCCCTGGGGGATGAGTAGCCAGTGGAGATGGGCAAGGATGGGAGTTATATGCCCCATCCTTGGAGAAAAGATGAATGACAGAGTTCAGAATAGTCTGCAGCTTGTGGACGGAAGGGTTGGGATGTCTGATGAGCAGAGAGTTGGCATCCAATGTTAGGGAGGTGGGCAATGCTGTGGAGGCGGGGGAAAGTTTAGCATTCAAGGCACGGATGTGGGGTTTAAAGGGCAGTTAGTAGATAAACATGACATCTAGGTTCTATGCTAGTTCCTTGAGGTGGAGGGTGCATCCAATTAGATTGATGCTGTCAGCACCTGAGGTGAGAAGATGTTGAGAAGCATGATGTAAAATTGAACCGATCAAACAATACTACATAATTACCGCTTCTCTTTCGTGAACTTGATCTCTATTCTACAGTTGTAGTTGCCAGGCTATCAGATCTTGGATTATGGATTTACTGTAATTAAGCCCAAAATACCACATTACGTCTAATTCTTGCTTTATTAAAGAACAATTAGAACGGCTATAACTTTATTAAGAAATCAATGAAGGCAACACCATGGCACAACATTCATCTAGCCACTAACTTTTCCATCCTCTGCTGAATAAGAAAAAAAGGTACAAAAACAATTTAATCTAGTCTTACCTTCCCAACACGTTCCAGTCTTCTTCGCGCTCACTCATCTCTAGCCACACATGGTGCTATCAACTGATATGTGCACAGGACCTACCATGCTGTATTGTGTACGGTTACAATGTGTTAATACCAGTGAAGAGTGTTTGGGTTTAATTGATTTTTATGTTAATAAAAACAAGACACAATACAACAGCCTTGGTGTTGCGCAATAATCCACATACCTATCTGTTAGTAGTATTATTAACTACAACATTGTAATCTATCAGAAAAAAAAATCCCTGAAGAGTATAGGGTGTTAATGTAAAATAAAGATTGACCGGTCAGATGAAAAGAATGCAAGGGTAACATCGAGAAAGTACGATTAATAATGTCCAGGCTAAGGTTGAACAACAGTTCAACATTACCCGAAAACATGGTTGGACACTTGCCGCAGAAAGCAATGTGATCCATCAAAGTGAGACACTTGCTGATCTTCTGTCTTTTCATGCGCCACAGGAATGAGGAACTCATCAGTTATTGCCAATATGGTGTCTAAAGTTTGCTGACAGGTCGGGTAGGTGGTGTTCTGACTAACAACAAATCATCATGGTGATTAATGACCAAATTGATACTTGACCTACATCAGGCTATTCATTCAAGCAAAGCAATAAATACTTCTGAAAACTCCCAGGAAATGGAGCAGCTTGTGAGGACACAGTCAAAGTAGAATGACCTCTACAAGCTGATATCAAGATCTAACAATGTTCTGAGAGAATAGAAAATAGCTGAAAAACAGGCTTGGATATAGTGCCTGTGTAGTCAAAGTGACTACACTTTCTACCATATCGAAGAAACGTTAATTACTATTCTTTCAGACTCATCAAGGAAAGGTAGAAACTGTAAATATACATGAAATATGAGCGGAAGAAACTAACTGCAGTTTTCAATGTTCATTATTTTAACCTATTTACCGGCTTGTATTGATAATGTTTTTCGATGGGGTACATTTTCAATTTCTTACTGAATGATAAGGATTGTATATGCTATTTATGTTTTTGAATTGCTGTGCAATCATTGATAGATGTAAGCAATAATAAAAAGCACATGCAACAGTCTGGCTCTAACCCAGGTAGCAAGCCCATATGGGACAAATTGGGTTGATCCATGCCCATATGGGCCCCACATGGGCTTGCTACCTGGGAATTTGTACCCTTGGAATTCCATAGAAAATGCAGTCTCAAATTAGACCATAATTAAATTACCAAATTCACACAGCAACCTTAACGACTCAACCAACTGCTGATGGCTTGTGTTGGAAACATGCCTTTTCTATATCACATTCTCGCAGGAATTATAGTAGATATCAAATTGTTCAATATCATCTTCCCTTTGAAAGAGGGTCCCCAGCTACATAGAGTAGAACTGATACATCTCTGTTTTTGCATAATGCAATTTGCCTGAAGATATGCACTCAACCTATTGAACACTTACTACTGTACATACTGTATTTTCATCTTTATACTATAGCTCAAGAGTATCTCAATCTGTAATTCCAATTTCACTAAGATACAGCCTGATTTTTGCCTCCAGTTCACTCTTTACCTGAGTGAATTCACAATATGCAGTCGTTTCTAAGATTCTATGAAGTTCCAAATGCTGAATGTTACATCTACTAGAATACTATTCTTTGTAGCTCTATGCAAGTTACTTAAATGCTGCCATTGGTAAACTCTAGCTCACCTCAAGTGATGACAAAATATATATCATAATACAGTACTAGTATTATAGTTTGCTGCATTTGTGTATCCCAATCTATTGAGTCATAAACATGTCCAATGGAGTAGTGTCAGCTTGTCATAATATAGAACTACGGTCAACCAACTGCAACCAGTCACAATACTGTAGTATGCAAGCATTTTTAAAAATCAATTACAGGGCATTATTCCATGCTTTTGAGTCATAATTATAATAAGATCAAGTAGGGTACTAGAATCACTGGGTAAAAAATATTTTCTATTGATTTTAAATAGTACAGTAACATTATTATAAAACTACAAATGATTGAATTGGTATTGATTGAAAATAGTAATATTACTGCATTCACCACATATTTTGCACAAGAACTCAAGAGGATCAGAAGAAAAAAAAATGGAATTGAAGCAGAATGATTTGATGGTAACATATGAATTATGAATCATGTACAACAATCGCACTGGTTTGTTTACTTAAGTGCTGGAAACTGACTGCAATATATTAATTTGTGCCATGAAGTAAAACTGTCATTACTTTAGAATTTCATAGAAAATATTTCTGGCTCTATAATTGTCTACATTAATGAAAATGGTGTCAATGTTACTGCGCATGTACAAGCCAATTTTATCAACATGATATTCCTCCAATAACTTTGCAGAGAGTGAAATTAAGATTCCAAATTAGCTTTGATTTTTATATTGGTCACTTGTGATAATCAACAGCGATGCTGCTAGTTGTGTCGTAACTGTTCACCTGGAATTATAGTAGAATCATAGAAATTAGAGAAAATGTTCAGATAAAGTGGTTGACTGGTGCAAGACAATGTTAGGACAAACTATGATGCAACAACGTGAGTGGCATTATAATGCCAGTTTTATTTACACTATGGTAATTGAGGTATATCCATGGCAATTGAAACATGAAAGCAATTACAATCAGCAGAGAATTTCAGCTCATCATCATTTTGAGATGGAAGTAAACTTGAATGCAGAATTGAAAAAGGAGAGGTTATAGGTACCTGAAAACAATGTTTCTTAAAATTTCTTGGGAACATTTCTGTATAAATCTGAAGCTTCCCAGTCAGCAAAAATTCATAAAGCAGTTGGACTTACAGTAAGGATAGGTAAGAACATCGTCATTTGAGCCTGACCCAAATGTTAATTAATAGTATCCCAACATCACGTTAATAGACCCCAATAGACAACAACAATTTTATATTTATATTGTGTCTTTTATAATAGAAGTACAAAGTAATTCACAGAGCTGACTGGGGGAGCATAAGCAGGAGGCAGCTAAGGAAAGAGTGTGAGTTTGGGGATGGAGGGAGGTGCAGATATAGAAGAAGTGATCAAAAGTGCAGTCAAAAAGAAACATTTTCAGGTCCTCTGAGCATCAAGAAGTGCCCAGCTGAATATTTGCACTGGTCTAAATAAGTCTGTATTAAATCAATATTTTGTTTCCAGTACAGTAGCTACTGAGTAGTGATATTTATGATGTGGCCATCATTCAAGAAATATTTAAATTAAAAAAATTAATTGGTTGGCCGACCCAAAAGGTTGACCACTAATGCATTGGAGTATTAAACTGACGAATCATTGAATTAAGATGGATTTTGTTATTGTACAAAAAGGATGAAACATCCAAATGAAAAGTTATTGAAGTGGTCAAACATTTTCCTTGCAGTCACTTCTACAATGACTTTTTTTCGTGAAGTTTTAATATCACTTTTAATTCTCTCTACCTTAGGCATGTTTGCAACGGATTTCCATTTAAATCCATCAAAACCCTTAAGAAATAGGGAACTGACATACATGTTCATGCTTTTTAACTGATGGTTAACATTGTTTGGGTTTCATTCTGAATTTTGCAAATAATTTACCTTCAGTTGAAGTGGTACCAGTTGAGTAACAGCATCTATTTAAAGCGCTCTGAAATGCCGTCCGGCGTGGAAGGCGCTATATAAATCGAAGTTGTTGTTGGTTAATTTTAGATGAATGACTCACATGTAATTAGAGCCAGTTATGTTTGTAGGACAATAATCCATGGCAAAGTTAGCGTCAAGTTTGGTAGTGCGTCCTATTTATGCTCTTGGTTCTTGTTTTTTTTCCCCTTTTTAATCATACTATAGCTAAACCAATAAAAATTTTAATGTAAATACATAGTGTCTGACACTAGAAGCATTACAAAAATAGGAAAATAAAATAAATTTTCATATCAGAAATGCTAAGCAGCAATATTCAAACAAGAAGCAACAATATGGCAATTATCTGCCATGCTATTAAACGTGCCTCTGAATCATAAGATTTGGGACTGAAATTCCATAATAAGATTTCCATCTCACAGTTTAGTCTGAAAGTCTACTCAGTCTAGTGCAATGTTGGAGAAGCACCACTTTTTTGGAGACATTTTCGTTTGCTTCTGAGTCAAAGGTAGGGTGTTCAGACCTTATGGTACGATTTGAAACTCTAGGCTGACATTTACTTCAGCACCTTGGGACATCCTCCCGACTTGAAAGGTGCTCTATAAATGTAATTTTGTTGTTGTTCACTTCAATGGTAGTAACCTCTGCATTATTCTCCCCCCTATAACCCCTATACCCACTATGCCCCCCCTATACCCACCCTTCCTGCTCTCTACCCCTCCTGATCGCAGCCGTCAGATCAGGTACAAATCTTTGACTATTATTGACATTTGACTATTGAAATGTAATTTGTTGTTGTGACAGTTTGTCTTTGGTCACTAAATTAATTGCTCATTGCAGCAGTAAAAACAAAGATTAACTTTTTTTTGAAAAAATTGCAGGTGAATACTGCTAATTCCCAACAACACCCCACCAAGATGTGGAAAGCTGACTGGAAATAAATAATTTCAGTTGATTCAATTACATTTTTAAACAGGAATTTATTAAGCCATTCACTGCCCTTCAAATGCTCTAAATAGAAAGAAAACAAAACCCTGTGGGAGAGCACTATACATATTTTACAGAGTCAACAACCATTATGGATGCTGACTTTGTTAAACTTTTTAAATATTCATACCAATTCATACGTGTACTGATGGTGCTCTTCAGCACAGCTTCAATATCCCAGTGATATTAATTATAGTAGGAGTACGGAAATATCAATGCTGACAGCGCCGCAATGGTAAACAAAGTGCTAGCAGTCTTGCATTTCAAGGATGGCTTTAATATGCGATTAGTACTCAAGAATGGGGGGTGGTTCAGTGCTGCTGGTTCCCATTCAGTCAGTAAAAAGAATGGTCATTTCCGAAAATGATTTATAATAGTTATCCTTAACCTGTGTGAATTGCTGCGCACTTCAGAAGGGTCAGTAAGGAGATGTATTGAGCTTCCTACTCTTAATGACAATGTTCAATATACAATATAAAAACAGCCAACAGTCCTGTTTGTCAGATAATTATTTTAAACACTATCCGTGTTACTTATTCATTCTGTTTGCAGAGTAATTTAGATTTTTAAAAGGTTTTGTCCACACATCAAACTTAATTACCTTATTTTATTTGTGATATTTCACATGGGAAGCATAACAATTCCTTGTTGAGTGAATTTATAAACTTTTGCGACACCAAGTTAAAAGAATCTCCAGTTGCTAATAAATGTGCAATGATAATTAGGCATTATATGTCAGAGATGCCAAGTTTATAATGCAATAAACGGTACCCATGAGCTGAATAAACAATGATGCTGTAGTGCTTGGGGATAGGCTGTGTAGTGCCTTTCTATGTGGGAGCCATTATTTCCTCATAAATGTAACAGCTCCAAAATATATAGCCATAATAATATTTAGAAGCTACGATACTCCTGTGTCGTTAAAATAAATTTTAATATCACTGCTTGTTAAATCATGTGAGCAGTGTGCAAAGGTAGTCTGACATTCACTTCTATTCACCAAGATAAAAAAAGAGCAAACAAAATTCAAAACCTATAATGCATATTCTGAAGCATATTCTAAGTCACACCTTGTAGTTCAACTAACATAAACAAACTATTGTTGTTTGACTCTCAGTTCACAATGCTCATGGTTCCTGCTTATAATATATGACAAATTGCTTGCTGTATTGCATTTCATTCATTAAGCATTGAATGCTTTTGATTATAACATTTTAAATGGGATTCAGAGTAAATTCAGAATAACCTTTTTGGGAACACTGAAAAGCAGAGGAAGATAACGCAGGTTTAAAGTTGTAAAGGGCAATTACATTTCAAGACAGACTTCATAATAATATAATATTATTCCTTGCATTTTATAAAGAGCCTTATCACGTCTTTCTGGATGTCTCAAAGTGCTTCACCTAATGTACTGTAAAGTGAATGGATTTGGCAGCCAATTGCACACAGCAGAGTCCCACAAGCAGTCATGGATTGAAGCGAACAATTTAAAAAAAAACATTTTTACGGGAAATATTACCTCCAGAAAAGCAGTTGACTAACAACTGGGTTCCTACTTACTGCTAGGTAAACAGAAATGTGTGGAGTAAGGAAACTTGCCCTGTTGCAAATCGAACCCAGGTCTCTTGCTTGCAAGGCTCGTGCACTAAACTGCAGGAATCCAGTATTGCTTTACTCAGAGGATAATTAAAGGCTGGAACAGTCTAACAGAAAGGATGACTGAGGACAGGACGCTGATGTCATTTGAAAATAACGCCTCAATGTTGTAATGGGAGGATATTAAGATGGGGATTCTTGAACCATGAGGTAAATGAGTGTCAGCCTGAATCAGAAAGCTGTGGGTTCAAATCCCATGTCAGGATTTGATATCACATATTCCAATGCAGTGCTTGGGGATACGTTGCATTGTAGGAAGTTCAGATGAGGTGTTCAACCGAAGTCTGGTTTGTCCATTCAGATGCAAGGTAAACACCTGAAGGCACTAATCTAAAAAAGAAGCGTGATTCCCCTGGCCAATAAATCTCCCAAATAAAAAAATGATCACTCACTCCATAGCTGTTCTTAGAACATTAATGTGCACAAATTGGCCGCTGGGTTTGTCCACAAAATACACAATGATTCCAGTTTATAATGTATTGTATGAATCACTTTGAGATGCTATACCAGGGCGAAACCTTGGGCAAGTTTCTTTATTCCACACTCCTGATAATAATCCCTCAAAAAAAAATGGTTGTTTTATTCCATGACTGTTTGTGGGACACTGCTGTGTGCAATTGGCTGCCGCGTTTCACCCGCAAATATACAGTCAATTTACAGTATATTCTGTGTAGTGCTTTGAGACATTTAGAAGATGTGAAAGAGCAATATCAAATGTAAGGAATATTATTATTATTGTCAAATGTACTGACTATTACTGTATAATGTTATGATTATCATTAAGTTAGACAAAGGGTCTTCTTGAACCAAATGTCTCTTGGGATATTTTGATTAGCTGTTTTTGTTGTTTTGCTTCTGGGTCATTCACTTAGAAGTAAGTTGTCAGATGTTATTCTGAGTAAATATTTGTGTTACTATCCTCTTCAAACCTGATACTGGCTTGAATATTGTCTGGAATCAACTTGTTTACGGGAGTTAAGGCTACTTGGGTGGATACATAAAGGTATTGGCAGTGATTGCCAGGACTGTACCAATAACTAGGTAAACTGTGACTTCGGGCCCTGGAGTCTCAGGGGTCCTGGATATGATTGAAGCCTTTACCTCCCATTGTGAGGCTCCGCAGGGTGTCACGAAAAGAGACAGAGCTAGTAGTATGACTCATACCTGAGCCGCTTTTGCCGTCACAAACCTTGTTATCTCATTCAACCTGGTGAGAGGCAATGCAGTGAATTTCAGCAAGAGAGACGCAGCTGGAGGTACAAGTCATGTCTCCAGGAGGTCAGATGAGGTAAAAGACACCTTGGAGAGCAGCGGCCATGTCTAGCAGCAATAGAGCCTAGGAATGCCGAAAAAAGATTTTGATTCACAGAGTTAATGAATTTGTGGACTTTCTGTATTTCACATCACATATTAAGTATGAGAAAACCCTTCAATTAATTGTTTAAGTATATGAAACAGAATCACTTGCTGGAATCAACATTTTCAAACGCAGCAGGTCTTCTTCGAATGTTGTTAACAATAACAGTACAGTCTGTGATGGTAAACCCTCGTCCTCAAAGATGAGTCACATCAAAAGCTCACTCATCTACAATGATCCAGGACAGTGAATGCACTTGTAATTTGATACATACACTAAGTTTTGATCATATAGTTGACATGTTGCAACTATTGAGTCACGCAAGAAAGTATTTTAAAATGGTTGCACATTTTGTGTGCGTAGTTCAAGGCCCCTAAATGCGATCTATTTCAGGGCCCACCGATCCCTTAATCTGTCCCTAGGTACTGCTCAACAACTGAAATGTTATTTCAACAACAACTTCCACTTATACAGAGCCATCCACACAGGTAGTGTCTTAGAGCGTTTAAAAGTCGGGCAGAGCCTGACTCCGAGCCGGAGGGTGTGGGAAAGGGAATGTTTCCAGTTGTTTTGCTCCGCAGTTTACTCAGTGACATATTAAGCCATTCACTGGAACATAATAATCCAATCAGTGCAACTACTGGAAATTACCCCCATGGACATTATAAATAAGGGTAAACAATACTGTAATTATGCATCCAAGAGTGAATTGCCTTCAGTGGTGGGGAATGTATTAGGAAAGCAAACATATATTGTACTGCCTGCTTCACACTGAACTGGGCTGAAAAAAAACAATAACTTTTGGTATTTTCAGGATGGAATCTTTTAACTTTATTAAGCCAGCCACTTACATCAACAATCCATTGCAAGTTTCACTCAAATTTGATTCGAATCAAATGTGAGTACAGTGCAATTTGATCCCACTATATATAGATTTCAGCAGCAGTGCAATTTATGTTGCTCCTGAAACCACATCCTCCAGGTGACCTAACTCTCTGAGGACCACATCTGTATTGCATTTTACTAAAACTTCTGCCATTCACCACCGACCATACAGTATAATTGTTCTGGTAGCAGTAAATAGAGAAAGTATCGCAAAATATGGCAAGGTTGAAGATACCCATGGCAAACATCTTCATAAGGGATAAAAGGGTGAAGCCAAATAATCCAAAACTTTATCTCCTGCAAAGGGAAAGAGGTGATACTTCACGCACTTGTGAGCAGGGAGTTTCACCATATCATAGATTTTGCCATTCTAATGGACGAGACACACTTTATTAGGTCTTTTAATGGATTAAAATGCCATTCTCGCATAATATAGTAAGGATCATGGCAACACAAAGTATAAAATGGACTTTAAAGCCTTTGGATGTCTAAAATCCAGGAAGCATAATTGAACAAGAGAGAAAGCTGGGCAGTCGCTGCTTTGATGGAAGATCTTCGAAAGGGTAAGGTAATCCTTCATTGCACAAATGTAGACTCCTCATCTTTTCCCTGCTTACACACACAACATAAGACAGTAGGAGGCAGGTAGTAAGACACAGTAAGTGCAAATATTTTTCTTGCTGTGAAGACTGGTTTGTACTGGCTCGACATTGAAATTACATTTTTGTGTCACAGCATGCAAACGCTTTAGTTCTCGGCAGTTTCATTATTTTGTCAATCTGCCGATTGTAGCAGTAACTACTCTCCTTTGTACAGTGTTTGTTAACCTAAATCCTGTATCTTACTTGTGTGGAATGCTGTATCTTAGTAGTTAGAGTACTTGCCTCACAAGCAAGAGGGCCTGGGATGATTCTCAGGCAGAGCAAACGTTGGGCAACTTTTCATATTCCATATGCCTCTAGCAGTAAGTAGGACCTAGCAGTAAGTAGAAACCTGGTTATGAGTTGATTTTCCAGTGGTAATAATTCCTTCCAAAAAATGTTAAATAATAATAATTTGATTACTCAATCCACTGCTATTTGCAGTTGGCTGCCTCGTTTCACCCCCAAAATACAGTCAATTCACTTAAGAGTATATTCTGTGAAGAACTTTGAGAAATTGCAAAGACACGATAAGGTACCATATCAAATGTAAGGATTACTATTATCATTATTAATTCATCTTAAGGAACAATGGTTCCAGTAAGTAACAATTTGTAGTGTATTCATTGACAATCAACATATCAAGTTGTGGCTTGCAACTTTGTATATTTTCCTTACAGAGCCTATTTACCTCTAATTTGTGGTAATTACTGATTATAACATTACTAATACTAATCCTTGCATTTGATATAGCGCATTTCACATCTTATCGATGTCCCAAAGCGCTTCACAGAATTTACTGTAAAGTGAATTGACTGTATATTTGTGGGTGAATATTAATACTTTACTGTTAAAAACCAGATAAACAAAAACATAAAAAGTTCATTCAGCTGTAACTCAATTCTATCAGAGCTACTACCAACCATATTGTTCACTTGAAATAGATTAATTTATCCCAATTTGCATATCACTATATAAAAATATAGTGGTAAGGATTGTTGGTAGAAAATCATTGCCACTTGCCTTGTTAAAGATAATTTTCTGTTGTGGATAAAAGTTGTGTGATAAAATATTATAAAAGCTGTTATTGAACGTTAACAAAATACATCAAAGTCCGTGAAAGAATAATTGCTAATATTGGATTCTGAAGCTTTAACATTCCAATTATTGATCACAACTGGCATTCTATTAAATTACCTCATTTCACTTTGCTCCCATTCAATGCATTTTCATTATATGAAGAACGACTGTGTTTAAATCAATGGCACAAGACTAGTAGCATCCGAATTTTCTTGATATGGGCAAAAAACAAACGACCATGTTAATCACATGAAGTCATAAGAAAGCAGGCATATTACTACCTTTTATGTGGCTTGTTTATTATGATTTCTCTTCTGGAATACAAGTGCAAATTATTACATTAAAACAGTGATATGAACTCTAGCGAGAAGAGGGAGATAATTAGCCTAGCTTAGTGTGAAGAGGCACTCACCTCTTCCCTCACCAAGGCCCAACTCAAGACCTTCCCCACAACTTTCTGACTTAGAGGTGAGAGTGATATCAACAATTAAGCAAATTAAGAGGCAAATTGAATTTTAACATTTGATAAATTAAAAGGCAAATGTACTGAAGTAAGAAATGGATCCTTGGATTCAGGGTTGAATAATAGAGATCTGTTGACTGATTAATATTTTTAGACATATTGCAGATTTATTTTGCGGATCATAGAATGCTTTTCTCCAACCCCAAAGTTGGGTACAGAGTAAAGCACAGCAGGGTAGGCTTTGGGTGCTGTGGAAGAAGAATACTTAATGGGCCAAACAACCTCCAATCCTTTTCATTCTATGCTTTTCCACATTCTTATGAATGAGTATCCACAATTCTTGTACTTCAGTAATTGAGCTGCCTTGATGGTATTTTAATAGACACCATGGAGTTAGTTTCAAATAGATGAAGAAATGTATTCAAACTCTTAGTAGCAAAAAAAATCCTTAAATTGTACTGCATGGGGTATATATAGCTTGACATTTAAAAGCCAAACTAAGAGCTTCATGAAATGAAATGTATATAATTTTCTATTAAGTGATTTGGAATGTGAAAAATCACTTGTATTTGATATAACTGCACCTTGGATCATTAATTCTTCTAGCTCTAACAAAACTATTTACTACCACTAATTAACCAGCATCTGCTATGACATGATAAGGCACATAATTATAAAAAGGTGCACTGTATCTTGTTCACTCAAAAGTTTATATTCTAGTGTTAGTTTAATGTTCCACTGCATTAAATTGTTAACCTCCTGTCTACATTGTTTTTAATTACGTGCCTTATCATTGTCTTGGCAGATGCTTGTTAATCAGTAGTAGTAAATAATACTGTTAGAGCTAAGAAAAATAATGGTTCAAGGTGCAGTTATACAGATTGCCTGTGTTGTTATATTTAAATGATGCCATCCAAACAGTATTTTACGATTGGCCACTAAATAACAACAACAACTTGCATTTATATAGCGCTGTCCACACCAGGAGGCATCTCAGAGTGCTTAGCAATGGCAGAACCCAAGGCTAAGCCAGGGGGAGGGGGAAAGTGACTGTAATTCAACGAGAAAGGTCTTCAGGCACGACGTGAAGATGGGGAAGGAAGAAGTGAGGCTAAGGGGTTAAGATAGGTATTTAGGAAGCTAGACGATAAGCATGATCTGAAGCGATCGGTTACAACATGTAAAGTTTGAATCTTGGTTGTTGTCAATGGAACAAAAGAAATTCTACGACAGTCCTACTCACTGATCTTGAACCTGCTTTTTTGTATATCAACATTGAAAATGTACCATCTGTATTGACATTAACTCCAGCGTATTTACTTTGATAAATTGTTCAGGTTCTTAACGGTATCAAAGTTTTTTTTTATTACTACTTAAATTATAATAATAATAATCCTTGTATTTGATATACAGTACCACATTTCACGTCTTCTAATCTCGACAACAAAGTTGACAATGTACTCTTAAATTACTGTTTTGTAATTGCGTAACTATTTTTTGTAAATAAACTAACAAAATGCTTATAAATACAATAATAAAAATATATGTAAATAAATGGTTCAGGAATTTTAATTAAACTTATATATTTTTTTAAAAATTATGAAATTACATGATTTCTAAATTTTAAACACAGAATACCTATTGACTGCTTGTGAACACCTATGTCTATAAACCACTTATGTCGACAAAAACACAAATGGGTAGACGGACACAAGTGGGTTGAATTGGAATAAGTTAAACCTTTGAACTACCGGTAAGTTGCAAATGCACGAATGAAACACAGCCAAAATAGTGTAACTGGCTTGAAGTGCAGCTCTTAAATAATTGATATCTCTTGAAGTCGTTTCTCAATCAGTCTATTGAAGAACCGTGTCTCACGAACTAAGAGTGATTGTATTTCTGCTTTACCCTATGCAGTTCAGGTACTGCTGTTTTATATTCACAACATTAACACCAACAACTTGCATTTATATAGCGCCCTTTACATGGGGTAATGTCCTGGAGGGCTAGTGCTTATCAATACACATTTAATTGCTTTGGTGTGTGATCATTGTGTATTACAAGTTATGTCGCCACTAACTAACGGAACAGAAACACCAGGAGCTAATTTACATTGACATTTTGTGAATGGCAGGTTTTCTTTATTGCAACATGTATTCTCCAAAATGTAGATACCAGTACAGTACTGTACATACAAAGTGAATAGAACCTGAAGAACATAAAAGCAACAATGAGTCTATGAATACAGCGATTGTACAAGTTTGCTAGCTATGTATTTGTGGAGTCCTGTAGCCTTACAAGAAAGAAACCTGGGTTCAATTTCCGGCAGGGCAAAACCTGGGCAAGTTTCCTTTTTCTACACGCCTAATAATAATCCCTCAAAAAAAACAATAATAATTTGCTCACTCAATTCACAACTGTTTGTAGGACACTGCTGTGCACAAATGGCTGCCGTATTTTGCCCACAAATTTTGCAGTGAAGTACTTTGAGATGCCCAGAAGACATGAAAAGCAATATATCAAATACAAGGAATACTTTTATTAGTTTTAAAAATATGCCGAAAATCAATTGTACGAACAAGATATCATAAGACTTCCGACCCCCCTATTCCCAATTCAAAAAGAATCATTGTCAGGTAAGTATATGACAATTTAATGTTTGGATAAGATGGACAGACTAATTCTCATGTTGAGGAATGTTTACCAGAAATGTCTGTATTGTCCACATGAGAAACAGTCTGTTCAGTGTCCGTATATCTCCACTGCATAACGTATTGATTCATCTTTAGTAATCTTTCTGCATTTCCAGTGCATATTCATTCCAAACAAAATAAATATTGTCTATCTCCATAGATTATGTACAGTTATATTTTCCTATACTTTTTCATGGAGTGCAGGTGGATATTGAATTTTTGAATGGAAGCAAAACAACAGTAGCCACTGAAGGTGTCGTCACTCAGAATCATATCGTTGACATGTATGATGCCCTTTTGCCAGATTCTCCACTGGGTAATTCTGTGAAGTACAATGCCATAGTAACAATAAACCTGGGGATAGATCAGTCACAGAAGACAGAGTCTGACTGTGAAACATTTCCACCACTCCCACTCTGAAACACTCCCTCGATCATAAACCATCTTACAGCAAGCTAAATATATGCATAGGATTGTTTCAACTGCCAACAAAAACTAACACCCTGCATGGTATGCAAATGCCCAGAAGTGTATTGACACGGCAGTTATTTTGTTAAGCACAATACAGTATGTGGAATTCGGACTAAGCATATTGGTTCTCTGGTCAACCTCACATTTGGATACAAAGCTAGAAACTGCCTCCATGCTGCAATAGGATGCTGTCAAAACCATCTATTGTTGGTGTGTTCCTCTGAAGATGGGGTGGCCCTAATCCATATTATCACTCTCTGGATCAAATTCCTCTTAACATGGTAACTAATACTTTGGGAATCTATAAATAAAACAAAAATTAATGTTTTATGAACGCAGACTATGATAAAATATCAATATGATGTAATAGAATACTTGCTTTAGTGAATTTTATTGTGGTATATATTCTAATATGATACCACAAATGGTCCACAACAAATTTTAATTTTCTCTCCATATTTAAATGCAAATAATATATATACACATTAAAGATAATTGCACCAATATACAGAATATTGGTTTTGAAGTACAGTACAAGGAAAATGTGCTTTACATCCAGTAAATAATTTTTCTGATTCATTAAGTGAAGAAGTTTATTTTTCTTAACTTTGTAATCATTCTTCTTTTTCCTTTCTGTCTAATAACTCTATATCAGGTGAAGACAAAAAGCTTGCAATGTGTTGGCTGTTCGCCCTGCAGGATACGACTGTTTTTTTGTTCAGTTCCATGTGATATCCTTTTGTCCTGTGATTCCACAGTATTTCAATTCTCACTTGTGTCAGACCACAAGACATAAAATTCTGTTCTCTACATAAATATTGCACAAGCTTCTGCCTCCTTTATGTCTATAATAATTATAATAATAATAAATCTTACTATATTTCATATAGTGCATTATGATGTCTTTGAGACGTCTCAAAGTGCTTCATGGAATCAATCAATCAATCAAAACTTACATTTTGAAAGCGCCTTTCACGTCGAGAGGACGTCCCAAGGTGCTGTACAGTTAGGTAGGGACAACAGCAGTGGGGGAGGGGTCGGGGCAGGATGAAGAAGAGTAGGAAAATTGACTGTTTATTTGTGGGCGAATATATTGTGTCTACTGAAAATAATGCATGAATGAAATCAGCAGCATTTACACATGAAATGCTAGATCAAACATTTTGATGTAGATTCTACTGTAAGTTAACAGACTTTGCTTGGTCTATATGTAGGCTATAAATGATAGTATGTTCTGCCTGAAGTCTGTAAACATCATACAGATAAACAAAACGATACATGAAAAAAATCTGGATGCCCCAAAAAACGGAGTCAACAAAATACAAAATATTAATACTAATAATAATATTAATATTTATATTTATTAATATAAATAATAACAATATGGTTCTGGGCAATTCTGGATATAAATAGATTGCAATATTAGCCTCATTAGACTTCCATTGGAGCTGGAAACATTATTGCATGCTATCCCCAAAGTACTTTGCCAAATAATGTCCCCAAGTTCCAAAATAAAATTTCAAGCATATCAGCCTTGCTGCAGTCTTCATTCATTAGCTACAGTTAAGCATCCATGGTCTGAGTCTCTGGTATGGAGGATCAATAGATATGCCTAAAATCACCTTGTGTGCTACTAAGAAATGACCAACAAAATATATTTTCTTTCAGTTTCGCTATTCCATTGCCTAATTCTTTTAAAAGGATTGCTCCATTTTCATTACATTCTTTCAATACTTTAAATGAAAAACTTGATAGAATGCACATTGCTTTGAGCGATTCATTTGGGGGTTCAATTTTGAATAGTTCTATTCTTTACTGTACATTTTGGTGGGTTGGCTTGTTGCCTCCTTTCTGAAATGTGACTCCTGCTGTGCTATGATGTCTTGAATGATGGCAACCTACGATGTAAGTGCCATTCTTGATATGAGAACTTAAACAAGTGAGTGTCAGCAAGTTATTCAGCTGTGTGAAATCAAATCTAAAAGTCTGGTCCAAATGCAAAATACTGCAGATGTTGGAAGTCTAAAACAAAAATAGAAATCGCTGGGAACATTCAGCAGGTCAGGCAGCATCCATGGAGAATGGAAAGTGAGTCAACATTTTGGGTCCACGATTTCAACACATACCTTCCAGCAGGATTTCCTGGATTGGCGATCAGCAGCAGAAAAGTTGATTGATTATTTCCCTCTCCCTTGTACAATTAGCATTATGGCTACTTATGGCAATTCCTCACACCCTAAAATACCGCTGCTAAGATTAGCTAACTCAATACAAACCAGGATTTCAATTTGCAATTTGCTTATCTGTATGTGTCAGTGCTGTACCAAGTTACTATATTTGCGTTTTTGGGGGTTCTTTCAGTATCATTGAATCCCATGAAGAGTACAATTGCTCCTCCAACATCTTTTCTATTTATCTCTGTAGTCATCTTCAGTGTATCCCTGAGAATCTTTGGGCCATTCTCCACATATCCCCTTGATAACCACATCAACAAGCACAACCATTACCTTCCACATGTTCCTTGATGACATGAAACTCTACCTATCCATTATAATCCTTGATTCCAGGATTCAGGTATTTTGAATGTCTTTCTGACATCAGGTCAGGAATTACCTGTGATCATCCTTGTTTTCTCCGTAGAGAAAACTGCATGCTTACATCCATTTCATAGCCTGTCTCACACAATATCCTGTATTCCTATCTTTCTTGCCTCCCCTTGCTCTATATTCCCTAGTGTGTAGATTTCAAAACCATTGGATTCAAATATGTCTTATGCCTTATTCCAACAAATCATCATACTCCACCAATATTTTCAACACTGAAGTATCCACTCTTTTGATTTCAGTTGATGATGAGAGCCTGGCTCGGTGCCTCTGAGTCAAAAGGTTATGTGTTCAAGCCCCAGGTCAGGTCTTGGAACCACATACTCTAAGCTAACCCTTCATTGCAGTGCTGGAAGTGTATTGCATTATTAGAGATGGCATCCTTTGTGTGAGACATCCCATCTGCCAGATCTGGTGAACATTAAAGATGTTATAGTACAGTACTTCTCAAAAAGAGAAGAGAGTATTTTCCCGCTGACCTGACCAACAAATCCTCCAAATAAACTTGGTCGTTCACTCCGTGGCTGTTAAGAGGGGCATTGCTGTGTGAATCTGGAAATCTACATCTCTTCCAAGCGTGAATAATGAACTGTGGTCCTTTCATAACTGCCAGAACACAGCAAAGCAATTTGTGACAAAGCCAATAGTAAAATCCTAGAGCTCATACGCTCTCAGCTGAACTTCATAAACTAACAGTACCAAAAATAGCATCACATCCTATTAGTGATTAACTCTGCCAGGAAATTAGATTTACTTCCACAATTCTCATATCAGTGATTCCTTAATAGTGAAGGGAGAAGAAACACCACATACTGCAGTTATTTCTTTTCCAGATTGATGAATGTAATTCACAAGGTGAATGTAATTTAGTCCAAATTAGTATATGTGCCCGAAGTAGATTTGATGAAAGGTAGGCAATTTGATTTGTAAGAATTATTAATACATTGGTTCACTGCAAATATAATGGTTAACAAATCATATCACTTCTTTGGATTCCCACCTGGGTCTACACTTAGTCTTTACTTAACAACTTCAGTGCAACCAGAATTTCCCCAAATTCTGATAATTATAATCTGAAGTTCCGTTCAAAACAATTAAGGAGAGGGACCAGTAGAAACTAGGGTCCGTCGATATGGCAATTTTCTGATTTAGATATATCGACGGGCTCATATCGAGATACACCGATATATCGATATTTTCAGGATTTTCGTACTGCGCATGTGCACGCGTCGCGAGGTGCGCGCGCATTCGGAGGTGCGTGCGCATTCGGGGCCTATCTCCTCAGGAGGTAAATATCTCTCTCTCTGTGTGTCTCTCACACTCACTCTCTCCATCCCTGTGTTTTTCTGTCTGTGTCTCTGTATCTCTCTCCTCTCTCACATCCCCCCCATCTCTATCTATGTATCTGTATATTATCACATCCACCCCGTCTCCCCTCCCCCGTCTGTTCCCCCCCCCCCCCGCCGTCCATCTCTCCCCCCCTCCGCCGCCGTCCCTCTCTCCCCCCCCCCACCCGCCATCGTCCCTCTCTCCCCCCACCCCCCAGCCGCCGCCATCCCTCTCTCCCCCCACTCCCCCCGTGCCATCGCTCTCTCCCCCCAACCCCCCCCGCCGCCGTCCCTCTCTCCCGCCGTCCCTCTCTCCCCCCCGCCCCCCTCTCCCCGCCGCTGTCCCTCTCTCCCCCCATCGCCGTCCCTCTCCCCCACCCCACGCCGCCATCCCTCTCTCCCCCCACCCCTCTGCCGCCGTCCCTCTCTCCCCCCCGCCCCCTCTCTCCCCATCCCCCCACCCCTTGTATACGTGTATATTGTATTCGAGGACTATGAATACAATATGGCGGCTTGCACCTCGGTCTGTGCATTGTGTATAGAGATGAGCATTCTGGGTCTTGTAGTTCAGTGCGCGCGCATTCTGATTTTTTCGATATATCGATATTTTGAAAATGTGTATATCGTCATATTGATACGAAAATGATATCGGATATAACTGATATGTCGATATATCGCCGGACCCTAGTAGAAACCATACGATTTTGACGACTGGAAATCCCTCCTTCACGAGGTTCACTATCTATCACTTGCATATACTGTACATACAAAGGTGTATCCAACATTGTGTGGTTGATTGGTTAGTGCTCAGTCAGTCTTTTGATGTCGGAGGTGCAGAAGATTTTCTTATGTTAGATGATGAAGAAAGTTCCCTTTGCAAGTAACAAAACATTGGGTAAAATCCTTACCTAGTAATGGTAAAATGACTAGAAATGTGGGTTTCTTTGTGTTTGATCTGGTTGTGAAAAGCAAGGCAAGATTAGCGTTATGGTTTCTTTTATTTGTGTTGTGGTCCCTTTTCCATAAAAATATAATTTTGTTCTGAAATCTTTGAATAATAAATTAATTTCAATATTTATATTTCACACATCATTATTGTCTTCAACTGACAAAGAAAATACATATCACAGCTTTGCTTCAGGATGTCTTCAAAGATGTTGAGTTCCCATCTATACTTTCTGTATCACTTCAGTATAATTAATTTGGACACAAGGGTTGAATGAATAAGTTAAGCCTCCTTTACACACAAGGTCAGTCTAGTACTAATGAAGTGAAGGCTACTTACCTAAATGTTGAACACTGTGTGGTGCACATAATATGAACCTCTAAATGGACTCAACTTAATTTCTCACAGTTTGGTGCATGAAAACCAATTCACCATGAAAACCACCCTGTCTGACACATTCACACTAAGTCACTGTGTACATGCCATACCTCACATCTTGAGTACCTGTAGTTATACTGAATGTTATTCTTAACCAGGATAAAACCAGCCAAGTTCTGAGAGTTTTCGTTCCTTCTGATTTGAGAGATTAGGATTGCACAATACAATACAATTTACATTTATGTAGCATCTTTCACTTTCGGAGGACATCCGAAAATCCAATCACAGTGTTGGATGAGAACTAATGATCAGGTGTGAGCAGGTTTGTGGGGAGGGGTGGTGTGGAAAGAGGATAGATGATCAAACACATGGTCAAAGAGATACACTTTGACCTATCCTTAAAAGGTAGTGAGGGACTCACAGGTGGAGTTCCAGAGAGTGAGGCCTAAATGGCAATTGAAAAACAGTTAGAATTCCCCTGTAACCTTTTCCAGTGACTTCTACTGGAAAACATGAAAACATGGACATCAGGTGAGTGCAGTATAGGGCTCCTCTGTAATGTACACATAGAGTTGAACAACCTTCTAAAAGTCACTCTCAAAGATCCTATGCAAAGAACAGAAAATTGGGCAAAGTCCCAAACTACCACGGATACCTGTGCAATCAAACATTACCATCTGTCACTTCCTCCAAGAAAGGTAAAGAGAGAATTGATGAGCAGAGATGGGTGGAAAAAAACAGGAAAGTGTAATAATAAAAGTAATATTCCTTGCATTTGATATAGCACTTTTCACGTCTTCTAGATGTCTCAAAGCAATTCACAGAATATACTGTCAAGTGAATTGACTGTATAATTGTGGGCGAAACAGGGCAGCCAATTGCGCACAGCAATGTCACAGAAACAGTCGTGGATTGAAATTCCCAATTTTATTATTGTTTTTTTTTTGGAGGGATTATTATTAGGCATGTATGTGGAATAAGGAAACTCGTCCAAGGTTTCGTCTTGACTTGCCTGGAGTCAAACACAGGTCTCACGCTTGCAAGGCGAGTGCTCTAACCACAGGACTCCACAATGTGACATGGGCTCATGTTTACTTTGCTATTTGATAAAGTGAAGATGATGAATAAACCCAAGGCTCGGAGGCTTCTCACTCACTGTGTCTTGACATCACACTTTGCTCATGTTCAGCAAATACACAAAGTAAGGCAGTCATTTTTTTGTTTCTGCATTTAAGACAGATAGTAAATAGAGTTACTATGTACAATTATTTCCCCCTGGAAAAACAATCCACAAATCAACTAACATCTGGGTTCCTACTACCTGATGACAGTTACCAGAATGCTTAAAAAGGATGAATAAGAATGGAAAAGATTCAAAATGAAATCATTTTCATCATGGACCACTTGGAACTGTAATTGGAATCACAGCGCTCAGTCATTTTGTGGAGTCCTGTGGCTCAGTAGTTAGAACAAGCGAGAGACCTGGGTTCAATTCGAGGCCAGGCAAAACCTTGGGCAAGTTTTGTTACTCCACATGCCTAATAATAATCCCTAATTTTTTAAAATTAATTTGGTCATTTCAATCTATGCCTGTTTGTGAGACAATTGGCTGCTGCGTTTCGCCCACAAATATACAGTCAATTTACTTTACAGTATATTGTGTGAAGTACTTTGAGATGTCTAGGTCATGAAAAGTGCTGTATCAAATGCAAGGATTATTATTATTTTAAACTTGAAGAAATTTTAGGTGAAAGAAATAATGATATTATTTCCTCATTATAACTGTATTTGTATTAAATGCCATACAACAACATGCGGTCAAAATGCAAGTAAAATTTCATAGCCAGAATCACTTTTTTGCATCGTATAATTACGTGTGCTTATAAATAAATAATAAGCAGACAGAAAATACTGGATTTATTTCAATAATATTGAATGGTTAAACCCAGGAAATTCCCAAAAACAAGAAACTAAGATAATAAATTTCATGATAACTTCTAAATGCAATTTGCAAGGTAATGGAATTGCATAAAAGTCTAATCAGAGTCCTTGGAAAGAAAACTGATACGAGAAACAATTTAGGGTCACAGTTTGACTGAAAGGAGATTGTCAATGAATGAAGGAAAGAGGATCTTGACTGCTTCAAAACCATACAGCAATTATGTAAAACAGGAGAATTAATGGTAAAAGATGACATTATAACTATAAAAAGGTTAGATGTACCGACAGAGAGGATGCCATAAGCAACATGGATAGAAATGTTGTAATGAGGACAAAATAATAAAAGTCAAATGCTGCTAACAGCATGCTCAAGGCACATTAATACAGCAGAACTTGTGTGTTGTGTTGCCAAAATGGGCTGCAAAGAATAGTGAAATGCTAATCTTGGAGATGTCAATTAACCAGAGGTGAAGTGGAGAAATCAGAGAAAAACAAGATGTGAATGTAAATTTCAGAGATAACATTTTTAAAATATTTTTTGCCATTCACTGTGTGATCTATTGTCCCTAAAATTGATTTATGACTCTCGGCTCAACACAAATCTGTTTGGTTTTGATAGAAGGGGTCTAAGTCCTGCAATATTTGTATGATATTTTAAGATCAGGTGCATCTATCTGGTTACTGAACATAAATCTCTCTCCACAACAAATATATTTTATGTACTTTGCCAAAGTGTTTGTTGGGAAAGTGGTAGTGTAACTTGCATTTGGATGCCACGTGAAGCAGCTCAGGGCATTACAAAAAACTTTGAGGGAATCTCATGGCAATTTGGAATAGCCCAAGATCATATTTTGATTCAATTGTTTAAAATGTAAAAACCTAAATCTACATGGTTACCATTAAAGTATGAATGTAAAATAAATTTGCCATATTATACTAACATCTTTGTGCCCCTAACACTCATGCAAAGTTGCACAATTTAATATCTTGTCTCAATGCACCAAGAATAACACAGTTGGCATTCACATTAGAAAACCTATTGTTGTTTGAGATCTCCTGGTTGGTAATTTGTTGACAAACCAAAGCTCATGGGGAAAATTCCCAACAAATTGGGAGGTTACGCAACACAATCTTTGCCAATATAAATTTGAGCTGGCTACATAATCACATATTACCACCTTTCACTGTTCCACCTCAGGCACCATGCAAAACCAATGCATACAACAACTCAGGCACGAGATTTAGCATAGAGTAAACTCCTGATGTCTGATCATTCCAAGGGAAAAAGGCTCAGTGACTAGTTATCTAGAGTGGCAAGTTAGGCATATGTATCAACAGGTAAATGGGCTGGTATGATGACATAAGTTGCAGTGATTAAGTTAAGCCAGGGTCTGATTTATCAGAAGTTTACTGTGATTATTCTCCCCATGGATATGCCACTGCTATTGGCAACGACTGACAAAAATTATATCACTGTTTTCAGATCACCAAAAATATTCAAATGCTCGGCAACTATTCTGCATATACAGTGAATTAACAATATAAACTTGAATAAATACGATTGAACAGCCTAGCTTGAATATTTTTCAGTTTACATAAGCTTCTAGAAAATTTGATTCATTATATAATTAATGTTTTAGTCCCCAGGTTAGCTAATATCATAACAATATATAAACAGCATTGAACAGTACATAAATAGCATTTAAAAGGAAATAAGTGAATTTGACAGTATAAACCCGAACGCTTTGCAGTTCCCTAGCTTCTTGAAATGATGCACGTCTTAGACAAGTGAAATATAATACATTCATACACAGAGCAATAACAAGGAACTGTGCAAAGAATGAGACGGCGGAGTATCAATGGAAATACTCTTATCTAATTCCTTTGTTCTTATTCTGTCCCACAGTAAAGAAAACAAGTCACGAATATGACTGGACAAATGTGAGAATCCTAGAGCAAGTTTGACAAGTGCAATATTCCACAAAGTGTATAAAACATCTTATGTCAGAATACTATAGGCTTGAAATCAGGAGAGCAAATCTATTTACTGTTCCTGGATTCAATAAGGTTGAATGTGATGTGAGACAGTGCTCCATATTAGAATCTTCCTGCTATAAAATCAAACACTTCCACTCAAACTATCAGCCTGCTGCAACACAACCATTACAGTTGCTATCAATTATGTCAGGTCTTCACCTTCATGCAAGGAGCTGTGGCAGCTACACCCGACATTCTTCATCCATCCGGAACATTCTCACAGACTGCCCGCACTGCTGCCAGTGCTGCTCTTCTCCATTGTCAACGTCTGAAATCCTATCCTCTATCAACTGAAATTTATACATAGTTGAATATCACTTTCTGCACTAAGATTGGAAGAGCAAACATTAGGCTGTGGACACTCTGATTTGCCCACCGATATCCCAGGCCATTTCTCCAAGCCTTCCTGTGTGCTCTAAGCAACTACAGTACAAAGATTACGTTTGTGAAATATGTCAGGTTGCAACTGTAGATAACTACAACCTGCTCTGCCACTTGGTGTGAGAAATTGCTGCAGTAACACTGATAATGTCTGCTTAAAACAAGGCATTCTCTCTTGATGGCACACATTGCCAATGTCACTGTATCTACTGGCGTGAGGAACAACTATTTAAAATGTCTAATGAGAATGGGAAAGTTCGACAATGCAGACAATCCTAGTATGCAGAGGAAAACCACCAATTTACCACTCTTTTCCCACAATACGGACAACAAGCTTCCTCAACACTGGTCACTATATAACTATTCTCATTGCTATGTTTATAGATTTGGGAGAGGAATTTCAGACAGTATCTTGTTTTAATACAGGTCGCTTCCAAAAGTATAAATCAGCTGATGACACAGGGGGTTCCAGTGAGGGTCAACTGTAACAAGAACATTATTCTTTTGTATTATGAAATAATAGTATTTTGAATAGTATTATTTTGTTTTTAAAAAATCCTGGTAACTGCACAGAAAGACATTCTCAAATTCTGCTGAATTTGTGAGGAATAAAGCACCAACGATGCAGTTTTTTCCATACAGCGACTGCAAATTTGGTTATATATTTAGATATGCATCTCAGTATGAAGTCAGGAAGCTAAATATTCACCCTTTAACCATGACTCATTTTGGAAGGTAATAATACTTAGAGCCAACATGACCAAGGGAAAATAGCACATCTCATCAATAACCTGACTGGCTACTTCTGGAAAGATGTTTCTGTAACTCAGTAGGAAATAATAAATCACCCTCCATCATTGAAATAAAACCAAAATAAACCATTTTAAGAAAAGAAATCGCTCCTGTATCTCATAACATAGTGTTTAATTAATGTAGTGACTCCTTTTTTCATATACTGTATGTATGAAATAAACGTTGTATTCCGCCTTTAACTATCATTACTCTACCCCTGTTTCAGTCTGCCTCTTCCTTGTACAGTATATTCTGAATACAGAATGAACATACCAAATTAAGAAAATTCACTGTACAGTATACAGTATGCAGAAACATTTGTAGAATTAATTTCATCTAGTTTTAGATTTTTTCTTACATTCACACTGTATTCTCATTTTCATATTCCAAATTGATTTTAAACTATATTCAATGACTCTCATTTGATCCTGTGATCAGTTTCATTTCTCTTACCATGTTTCATTTTTGCAAACATTTTTTACATAAGTTTGTTTAATGCATTTGTTTTTACTATAGTTGTATTGCTCCAGTCTGCTTTCTTTCAGAAAACAATTACTTTATCTTTGACTTTACAAAATATTGTTGGATTAGGAGAAAGAGGATGGAATGTCAATCCAGATATTTGCTTTGAAACATCTTTTAGAAGCACATGGATAATATCTGAATAATGCCACAGCATATGGACATACTTGGTATACATTTGCTATGTTTTATTGAATCCCTGTGTCTTTTTAAATGATATTTGAGGGTTTTATTGATTTCCATTTCACCTATACAATATTGGATATGATTTCTTGAGAAGAGAAAGATGTAGAGTTTTGTACATTGTCTAATATTTTCTGAACAAGATTACGTTCTGTACTATGACACAAAATAAACACTCAAATGTTAGACAAATTATAACAACAATAATCCTTACATTTAGTAAAGCACCTTTCACGCCAGGAGGATATTTCAAAGCATTACGCAGGATATTCTGTAAAGTGCAGTATTATTTGTAAGCAAAACATGGAAGCTAATTTGCACACAACATCTCACAAATAGCTATGACGTGACTGACCAATTTTATTTGGGGTGTTGTTGGCCAACAACAGTTGCACCATTCAATCTTTACCCGAACAGGCAGATGGGAGCTTCGTTTTATATCTCATCTGAAGGACAAATGCAGCACACCTCACTACAGTGTTCACAATTAGATCTTCTGTTCAAAAATCAGGATTTGAGTATTTCAGTTCAGGATCTTTATATTTTGACAAAATAATGCACCAGAAAGTTAATGGAGGACTCATTCAATCATAACTGCACACATTTATTTCAAGCACATACAATCCATCAACGCTAAAGTGGAATGTTGTGAATTTTGATCAAGAGTGTCAAAATCTTAATATATTTTTGGTCACTCTAAGCTATTATTGTGAGAGTTGCCAATTCAGTTATTGTTAACAATAATACACCAAAGTCCCAATGAAATACCAAAGTGTGATTGGCAAAGGTGAAATGGATGGACTTAAATATCAGTAAATGAAGTAATCAAACTAACTTGTAAATTGTGAAGCTGCTAGATGGTTCAGACCTCATGACTGAATTGTGTTCAATTTGAGACAATAATCTTCAGAATCTTCAGGTGCCCAGATACAATTTACTAAATTAATTCCTGGTCTGAAGAAGTTCAGATAACAATCTTGGTCAACTAGGATTACAGCCCTAATAATAATAATGATAATCCTTACAATTGATCCAATGCTTTATCTCGTCTTTGAGATGCCTCAAAGAGCTTCATAGAATATATTGTAAAGTGAATTGACTGTATTTTAGTAGGTGAAAAACAGCAGCCAATTGCACATAGAAGGTTCCACAAATAGATGTGGATTGAAATGACTACGTCTTTTTAAAATTAATTTGGGAAGGGATTATTACCCCCGAAAAACGATCCACCAATCGACAAATGACCAGGTTCCTACTTACTGGTAGATAAACAGAGGCATGTGGAGTAAGGAAACTTGCCCAACATTTTGCCCTGCCAGCAAATTGAACCTAGGTTCTCTCGCTTGCGAAGCGAGTACTCTAACCACTAAAATACAGGACTCCTAAAATATGACGAGGTTACAAGCTAATCTGATTGAGATCTTGTGTTTAAAGTGATGAAAATAATTGACAAGCTAAACAGTGAATTGCTCTTCTTTCTGGTAGAGGAATCCAAACATGGGGACAGCATTATTAATGCTAAAATGCTTACACAACATTTTTCCAGAGGGTTGTGAAAATATGGATTATCGATAAAGCTGTTCAGATAAAATAAATTGGGATATTTAAATAGGTATACAGAGATATTTGAAAAGTATTTATATAAAGTCGTACAGTAATAATAATAATCCTTGCATTTGGTATAGCGCTTACACATCTAGCCATCTCAAAGCACTTCACATAATACTGTAAAGTGAATTGATCGTATATTTGTGGGCAAAACACGGCATCCAATTGCGTGCAGCAGTGTCCCACAAACAGTCGTGGATTGAAATAACCAATTTTTTTTTTGGAGGGGGGGGATTATTATTAGGCATATGGAGTAAGGAAACATGCCCAAGGTTTTGCCCTGCCTGGAATTGAACCAAGATCTCTCGCTTATAAGGTGAGTGCTCTAACCACTGAGCTACAGGACTCCACCCAAGTGCTATAACGGGTGTTAACAAGTGATATAACAAAACATGAGGAAATTTAACCATAGGATCATACTATAATAAAGTGCAAAATTGATTCAATGGCTGAATGGCCTCCTCCTGTCTTGAGTTCCTAGCAATAATTGGAATTGTTTTAGAACAAACAGGAGCTGTATAAAATGTTGTCGAGGTGTAAATATGAAGGTAAAACTATTTACAATTAAGTGAAGTTGTGCAAGTAAAAAAACCTGAAATTTTTAAAGATGCCATCACATTTATATATCTCAAGGCACTTCAAAATAAGTACTGTACAGTAAACTTGTCATTCCTAGGGTTAAGAGCTCAACGATGAGTTGACCGGAGTGGTAGGTCCAACACGCATCTGCATCAGTCACAGGATAGTGGAAATTTTGCATTGTGTAAATGAGATGTTCAACATCCACCCAAAGACAAACAGACAAGGCCTTGATTTAAGACTCAACCAAAAGACTTCACGAAAAATGCAGCACCCCAAATTGCACTTCCCTACTGCAGTATCAACCTAGCCTTTGAATAAAAGTCCTGATGTTGGGACTCAACCCCCAACTTTCTGATCAACAAGATGGAATATTACCAACTGAGCCAATCTCACATATTGGCAATGAGGTAACTCCAATGTTGCGAGTAGTGCCATCACAGCAGAACCCAAGAGGTTATAGGGACCCAACCCATTGGTGACAATGATTTGTGTTCTCTCATGAGCTCTGACTCATTCACCCACTTTGCCAAGGAGAGGGAGAACATGAGGAGACTGAGATGACAAAGATAATCAACATTTTACATTTTGAAATTAAAGCAGGGACCTTGTAACCCATTCTTGCACCAGAGCTCCATGGGGCCTTGTTAGCCACTGGATATTGGGACAAAAAATGTGGTTTTAGATCACATTCAAAATGAGGTAAGTTCAGCGGAACAAACTTTCAGTTAAGGAAGGAGTCACTATTGGCAGAGTCAAGTAGAAATGCTGAAGTTTTAACTCTAACGTGTCTGTTGAGTGATTTGTTCAAAAGCTAGCTTTCAAGTCCAAGTCAGCGAATATGCTTGTTTGAATATTATTGGCTTGTGGTAGCACAAGGTGACACATTTTCATCAAGCAAAGGAAAACATTGCTTGTCTCACTCTGCAATAACCTGGTCTTTTGACGGATGATAACAGAACAGGATTGTCAACAATCATTCAGAAATCTGTAGCCTGTTCTCCTCCTGTAGCTGCCTGCTTCCCACTTGTCACTCGAGAGGCAAATAAACTGGGAGCAATGAAACAGAATCCATAAATAAAAGTGTGACCTGACGTTTACTGTCTGACATTATGCAGGAGTTTGAACAAAAATGCTTTGCAAGCACATTACAAGGTACGATTGGTATGAATGATCTGCTTTTCAAACTGAAGATCAACGAAGACCAACATCTTTAGAAGTGCAGTAGTTATAACACTATAGTGGGGCACAGAGCCGAGTACGCCAAGGTATGTTGAATGTGGTGAAGAGACTGCATAATCTAGTGCTGCAACACTGTATGCAAATACAGAAAAATGGGCAACCACAATCTTGTCAGCGCATGGAGAAAATAATGATGTTATACAAGTAGGTGGTGTAACATGTAGAAAAGTGATTAAGGTTAATGAATGAGAATGCCAATCAGAATATAATCCCATGATTTTTAAAAGTGGCCCTTTGCACAAATAACAAATGGGAAAATAACTGCTCAGGGATTGCTAACAGTTGTGGCCAAACTGAATTATAGGTAGAAAATCAGTACATCAATGCACAGACAAGTGATTTATTTATTTAAAGAGGGGAAAAAAAACACAGGTGGGCAAGCAAAATACCTGGATAATCCAAATAATTTTTTTTTGTTCCAAATGTTCTAGTCTGTATGCTACTAAATTTAGGAAAATCAATTTTTACAAAATCCAATATTTTTGAGGGAGGGGTAAAGCATTCTTCATTTTCATTCAGTATATTTTGACGATTACTATTACTGGCTTCTTAATCTGCAAACGTGTTTCCATCAACTTTCCACAGAAGTGTGGCTAAGAAATTTCTAAAATATAGTGAAATCACATTCTATATTGGTGAACAGAGAATTGATACAAACTGGGTTTCTACACAATAAAGGACAGACATTGCTTGTGAAGCAATTGTGAAAACACATTAAAAACAATCCACTGTGTTTGCTTCAATATTTCAATCAACCATGAATCTTAAAAATAAAGAAATTCTAAGTAGGATAGGAAACATGTACCTAGACAACCAAGTAGAAAGGGTGTACTGTATTTGTACAAATAACAGATTTACAATAGCATCAGATGAACCTTGCGTCAATACTGCACCTCATGTAATTGAACAGATAAATTGTCCTAACATTTTCCAGACTACTGTATTTAGAATTTCTACATTATGAGAGATCAATTCAACAAGTTACGCAGTTAAGTCAATGCATTTCATGGTGTTATACTCCCATCTTTTAAACCAAACCATTAATAATAGTGTGAAATATGCTTTGAAAGAAAACGCTGTTTACGATATGTTTTCAAAAAATGATTTACAACAACCATAACTACGAGAATGACCAGACAGGGTACTTGTAACCCATAGAGCGACTGATCTAATGCAATACATCAACTGGCACTTCACCCAAAACAAAATTATTCAGTCATAGGTTATTGCTGGAGGTCGCAAATAAGTGTTCGCTCGGCAGAGTACTCCATCATTGTCTTGGTACAGCAGATGCTAGTGTTTGACTGCTAGCCCTTGTGCGCGCTCAAACTTTTTGAAGGCAAGTGTCCCAAAGTGTAATTGTCCTGCACTGGATATATCACAAATCTTATAACAAATCTCAGTAACATCTGGTGCCGAGAGAGAGAGAGAGAGAGAGAGATGCATAACTAATCAACCTTTCAACTCGACCTCTAGCAACCATTGCAAGTGCTAACTGCAAATACTTTTAGCATCTATCCGGAATGCTCGACGACGACAACAACAACAACAGCAAAGCACAGGCGAGAGGGTTAGTCCACGCGTTGTTTATTGCTGGTGGTGGGAAGGAAACAAAATAAGTCACAGCCAGCACCTCTGCTGGGAGGCACTCAGTTGATGGCTCGTGGTTTCAAACCTGGTTTAATTAAGAGGATGAAACTTGTGCGGCACTTCAGCAGATATTAAAGGCGCTTATCAAAACGTCAGGACTCATACATCAAGAAAAAATATATAACATTTATACTGTCTACACACACACACACACACACACAGTATAGATACATGTCACACCAGCACAGTGACTGTCTTTCTGCAATCATAGGAACACAACGCAAAACATCACACGCCCGAAGGTCCCACATCAACACACGGGCGGGTCGAGGTGGGGTGAGTCACTGCGAACCCTTTGGGGGGCAAGTCAGCCTTTAACACAAGGGAGACAAACCTCCCCCAACATGTGGCCACCATCGGACATCCCGAGAAGTCCCCACTGGCCAACCTGAACAGAAATGTTTCTCTTCAATCCCTCCCTCCCTCCCCTCCCACACACACACACCCCCACCCCAACCCCTTTAATAGGTGTCAGCCTCATTCTCTCAATTGGAAATAGACACCCTGAAAAATAGGATGTTGAGTGTTTTTGTTTTTTTCAAACTGGAAAGGCAAAAGTACCATACAAGAGCTCAGTGCAACATTCCCGGGTCTGCATCGAACTCAGAGAACATGGAACAACATTTCTCACCCGCGTGTATGTGTGTGTGTGTGTTATATGTTATTTTAAACCTCATGCATTTATCTCCCCCCTCCCTCCCTCCCCACCACACACACACACACACACGAAAGCCTGTTACATTTCATGCAAGAAACAGACAAGCGACGGTCGCAGAAAGCGGGTCAGATCTTCATCCCGGAGTCACACACATAACACACACACACACACACACACACACAACATACACACACACACAACATACACACACACATAGCATATACACACACACACACACAATAATACATGCTCTCCTACCGCCACTGCCACTCGAGCCTTCATCCAGTTTACCAGAGACGCTCTCCACTCGCTTGACATCCATGGCAATTTCCTATCTATCTATATATATATATATATGTGTGTGTGTGTGTGTATATATATATATTGTTGATAGTGTTGTTGTTATTCCGTTGTTAATTGCTGGGTTGATTCCCGAAGAGACAGAGATAGAGATGGAGAGATGGAGAGTGAGTGAGAGAGGGACAACACAGAGAGGGAGAGAGAGAGAGAGAGAGAGTGAATGGATGGATGGATGGATGGATGGATGACTGAAATCAAGAGCAGGTTGCAACTGAGGAGAGGAGTGAGAAGGAGGGACGAGCACACACACACACACACAGAGAGAGAGATACAGAGAGAGAGAGAGAGAACTCGCCACCCGCAGACCGACACCTGTGCTCAGCCACAGAGCAAAAAATCCCAGAGCCACACACAGGGGCACAGAGCAGCAGCAGGGAGTGTGTGTGTGTGGGGGGGGGGAGTGAGAGAGACATGCACAGATCTAATCTCTCCTCCCTCCCTAGCTCTTGCGTACCCCTGTCAAAGGGCAACGTGCTTCAGTCAGTCAGTCAGTCGGTCGGTCAATCAGTCAACGTGATTGCACAAACCATTCAACATTTCCCAATCCTTCCCAAACTCCCACCAGCTGCAAACCAGGGAATGTGAAGCTGCCCCCCCCCCCCCCCCCCCACACACACTCTTTGCCTTGCCATTTGCAATGTGGATTTCTTGCTCTTTTCTCTCGCCAGCAAATGGCAAACTTTCTGGTTTTTTTGGTGGGAGGATCAGCTCCAAAGGTTCCTTGTCACTTATAGGATGACAAGGAAATATCTCAGCAGTGAAACCTGTTGTTTTTTCCTTTCGAAAACGAGAGTGAAAATGGCGGTTTTTGTTACCGCCGCCCAATCTGAAGGCGAGACACGTGCCATTTTGGAATCTCCGCCCGAACGTGTGACCTTCGCTTTGCCGTGTCACCCGGGTATCGGAAAGGCTAAAGGTCAAGCATTTTTTGATATAACAACGGCACCAACAACAGCGACTTATGGCGCCCTCCGCGCCGGTCGGCGTCTCAGAGCCCTTCACAGTGGAGGAGCCCAAGGCTGAGACAAGGAGGCAAGTGCGGCCGAAGAGAAAGGTCTTCGGTCACGACCTGAAGATGGAGAAGAAGGGGTGAGGTGAACGGGTTGAGGGAGGGAGTTCCAAAGTTTCATGGCTGAAAGCATGATGCTTTATAATATAATATATTCATTTATATATATATATATGTATATATATGTGCATATATACACACACATTTTATCCCCATTCCTTGTTTTGTTTCTGCATATTTACTATCTGCCACCTCTTTTGTTTTCACTTCATTTCTCCCAGACTTTCTTTATAATAAATATACTGTATATAACACAGATATATGTTTGCAAATGTCATGAGGGTTCATAATTAACTATTTGCAGGAACCAAAGGAGTTAACTTGTTACATTCATCTTGATAAGCAAATCCTTTCTTATCTATATGTGCGATCGTGGCCGATTGACACCTATCGCCACGCTTGAGAGTATCCAAACCAAGCTAACGAATTCTCATTTTGTTACTAAAGCGCTCTGGGTCGCAACCCTGCATGAGGTGCTCTATAAATGCAAGTTGTTGTTGTTGCCTGTTACAGAGTCCTGGAGCTCAGTGTTAGAGCACTCACCTCACAAATGAGAGACCTGGGTTTGATTCTCAGCAGGGCGAAACTCTGCGCAAGTTTCCTTACTCGTCCTTACACATCTTATCATAAACCCTCAAGAAAAACAGAAATAAATTGGGCATGGCTCTTTGTGGGACGCTGCTGTGTTTCGCCCCACAAATATACAACCAATTCACTTGATAGTACATCCTGTGAAGTGTTTTGAGATGTTTAGAAGACATGAAAAGCGTTACATCAAATGCAAGGATTCCTTTATATTTATGAATGAAAATTTCCCATGAGTGGAAGACTAGCTCCTCAATAGGGCTCAGGATTGCCATGGAAATGTGGACCCCAATTCACGCGGAGGGCTAAAAGCATAAAATACCTGGATGTTTAAAAAAAATACTTGAATAGAATTTACAAACGAGGCTGCATAAGGTGGTAAGCATCAGGAATCATTCATGGGGGGAAGACCATCCCTGTTTCCCATTTATTTATACAAATGTAATTTTGCTGTTGTTGCTGTTTATCTGGAATGAAGTGCACACTCGCTTCCTGGACGGACTCATCCTGCTTGACAATGCAAAGATTGTCCGTCAAGCTGCCCACTGTTTGTCCAGCACAGCCACCCTACCCATTAGGGTTTGAGCTTGGAAGAACCCCTGGCCCCAGTGACCGCCCTTCCGAATTATGCAAAATTTCCAGTGCCTTGGGACATCCTCCTGAGGTGAAAGGCGCATTACAAGTTTAATTTTGTCGTTGTTTGCCAATGAGCCTGGCTACATTCAGCCTAGACCAGCACAAAAGATTGCCTTGTAAACATGTAACGTTAGAACCAGCTGAATCCCAAAGAGAGCCAGCTGACATCGTCCTCCCAACAACCCCCACCACACCCTTCTCTGTCCCCACAGGAATGTCATCACCTGTTAGTGATTGGACATTTAAGAGGTTTGAGCCCTCCAAGGCTGTTTGTTGGTAGCACAGATTAGCATGAGACTATGGCCACACTTTTCCTGTCCAACGCTCGGACACACATTCTTACCCATTGAGGGATGATGGAACTAGTTGGATGTAGACATTAAGCATCAGTTGCTTACAAAGCTGCATGCCAATCAAGGTGTATATTAAGGCCATAAGAGAAAATATAAGAGAAATTATGTAAATACCAGGATTCCAGGTAAAGCAGCTATAGTTCCAAGTCTCAGTTTCCTCCTCAGTTGAACATCTGCCTTCAGTATGGTGGGAGGCACAATACAGGGCAGCTTGTGACACACCAGCCACCTTGATGTTCTAGAGAACCAAGTCCAATACTGCACACCAGATTTATTCAACACCAACTATTAATTAGTCCAGGTCCTCATTTGAAGGAGGGCCTTGGCAATGATATGTGCCCACCATGAAACCAACTTCAGTTCAATGCCAACTCTACCCCTCACGGTGATTAGGAACAGATCAGTGTAGATCGGAGCCCTCCTCTCTCCAGGTGCTTTCCCTTTCTACAGCAGATTCCACCTGAATACCTTTTGCTTGACCCTAGCACACTTATTCCTCACTTAACATTGCAGCAGTGTGACTTTAAGCGAGGCAACATAAACCTGCAAACCTAAGCAAGAATACTGGACGTTCAGCGTCTATATACACCGATATTACCCAGAGTAGTTTGTTTCTACCCACGTGAACGACACAAAAGCGAAAGCCACAAAGTTAAATGAATATGTTTTCTCTGTGTATCGCTGACATAATAACGAAACATTGACCAAAGCAAATGTTAAGCGAGGTCTACCTGTAATTGCAAAAGATTCAGCAATGTTTGTTGGCATCCATGCAACTTAAAATTGAATTAGATACCATAGAATTACCAATAGTAATAAAATAACTAAACTAAACTGTGAGAACGGGTGGATCAGTAAATAGCGTGTCACTGGGAAAAATAATTTTAATAATACCTTGGTGCAAATTCAAATTTTAAAATTAGGCTCAACGATAGTAGGAGAAAAAACTAATTTCCAAATTTTTCTAACCTGTAACAATGACAAATTCTAAAAAATAAGAAGTTTAGTCTGCAAAGATAACTGCAATAAATTAGTTTTTTGGGGTCAGACAAATTTCTGAAACACACAGGAGTCCATCACCGTGGTTAAGAACACCCAAACCAGACTGAATTCTTCTGTGTAGACTCTGCATGCCATCAACACATAGAAATTTTCTTTTGCCTGGAATAGTATGCATACTACCTTCGGGGAGGAACGCCACCTGCTTAAGAAATTAAGTTAGCTGAGACACTACCCTGTATGGAGTGTACTTAGTATATATATAAGTAAAAGTTAGTGTGCTTGTATTTCCACAAAGTACTAGGCACAGGTTGGCAAGAGCCAAGGTTTAATGAACCCACAGTACAATATGGAATACTGTTGGAGTATAACTGCAAATGTTCTCAGGCAAACTTTCCACTTCTTATCCAGCTAGGACCACCCTATTCATTAAACGTGTGCCTTTTACGGTTAACAGAGTCAAGTGGGACATATCCATGCTCCCAGTAACCCTTCTCGCCTTCCAAGTCCTGCTGATTGCTTAATTGCATCAGCAGTGTGTTTGATCACTAGACTTCCCTGGCTTAGGAACCTGTTTATCAATACTGTCGAAGGTCAACTTAGTTACTGTATTACTAAGCATTTTTGAGCCAGCTCAGTCACTAGGAGACCCCACTCAGCTTCCTCCCTCCTCCCCTAGGAGAATAGTCACTAATTACTAAATTCAGATTATGACAATATTAGAGGCAAAGTCATTGAATATCATCCAGACAGGATAAATCAATGTAAGCATTGGGCTGATTATAAAGCAAGATTAATAAGTCTCTTCTAATGCTTATCAGTTAAGTTGCGGTGAGTGCACCGAGCTATGAATAAAATGTCCAAGCTTTGTACAAAGGCATTTATTACTCAAAGTGTCAACCAATAACTACAAAAATTGGGTAATGACTGTATTTGTAGACAAACATATTTGAAAGTTAGGAAGAGCTTTCAATGGAAGCTCTTCCTAACTTTTCCAGAGAAGTAAACATGTTTTGGAAATTTTTAGTGAGTATCACCCCGGCTCAGTTTTAGAACTTTCACCTCTGAGTCAGAGGATGGTGGATACAAGCCCTAAATTGGGGTCTGGAAGTTTGATTCTAGGCCGATATTCTATTGCTTCCACATTTTGCCTGACCCTACCCCTCCAACCTATTAAACCCCTACCAACCTGCCCTTCCTTCCGCACGGCAGGCACCAGCCTGCTTTATGTCCTTGCCCTGCCCACCTTACCATTCACAGTTGGGCTTTCAGCTTTTGTAGCCCATGCTCAGGAATTGCATACTGGAGTGCTCTCACTACTCCCCTTCCCTCACTCGTTTAAGGTCCACCTCAAGACCTTCCTCCTTGAACTGCCTTCTTTCTCCCACGACTCCACCCCCATTGGCCCATACCCACTCCCTGGAAAGCAACCCTCAGCTCGGGTCTTAACCCTTGACTGTCAAATGGCTCACGGAATATACTATGTAACAGCAATTTGTTGTTGTTATTATTATAGTATTGGAGGTATGCTGCATTATGGAGTCCTGTAGCTCAGAGGTTAGAGCACTTGCCTTACAAGCAAGAGATCTTGGTTCGATTCCAGGCAGGGCAAAACCTTGGGCAAGTTTCTACAATTCACACACCTAATAAAAAAAATGCAATAATACATTGGTCATTTCAATCCATGACTGTTTGTGGGATACACCTGTGCGTAATTGGCTGCCGTATTTCACCCATAAATATACGGTCAATTCACTTTACAGTATATTCTATGAAGCTCTTTGTGACGTCTAGAAGATGTGAAATGCACTACATCAAATGGAAGGATTATTATTATTACAGAAAGTGCGAGTGGAGGAAGCATAAAGGTTGGTAAGGTGTTAGTAGGTTGCAGAGATAGGGAGAAACAAGACTTTGGAGGGCTTTAAATGTGAGGACAAGGATCTTCAACTTGATCCATGGTGGGATGGGGAGCCAGTGAAGCTGGCTGAGGAGCCAGTGAAGCTGGCTGAGGATGGGGGTGATCAGCCCACAGTGCTTGGTTCGGGAGAAGACATGAGCTGCAGAGTTCTGAATAATCTGCATTTTGTTGGAAAGTCTGGCAAGGAGGGATTTGATTTTTGGGGTAAAAAATATTGTTGCATATTTCCTATTTATAGTTATGTTGCCTAAAAATTGAGATTAGGTTGAGTAATAGTGCAGTTGAACAAATTATTTTGATGAACAACTTGACTCTTAAAATTTGACCTCAATAGTTCCTAGAGGTACAGGAAGACTTAAAGATATTTCACAAGAATAAGAATAATAATCTTTGCATTTGATATAGCACTCTACATGTCTTCTACATGTCTCAAAACGCTTCACAGAATACACTGTAAAGTGAATTGGCTGTATATATGTGGGGAAAACGCAGCAGCCAATTGTTAGGCGTGTGGAGTAAGGAAACTTGCCCAAATTTTCACCCTGACCTGCCTGGATTCGAACACAAGTCTCACGCTTGTAAGACAAGTGCTCTAACTACTGAGCTACAGGACTCCACAAAGCAATTACACAGATTTCTTATAACCTAATGCACACTATCTGAACAACAACAACAACAATTTACATTTATATAGCGCCTTTCACGTCAGGAGGACGTCCCAAGGCGCTAAACAAGAGGCATGTGACCCGAGCTGGGAGGGGAGTGTTTGGGAAGGGGTGAAACACGAAGGGGAGGTAAAAGAGTTCGGGGTGGAACAAAAGGCACGATCGAAGAGGAAAGTCTTCAAATCGGCCTTGAAAGAGGAAAGGGAAGAGGCGAAACAAGCAATGGTTGATGTACGAACAACTTTGACAAATCTAAAATCATTATTTGAAGAATTTGTTGAACCATCTATTCTTAGTACCTACGTATAATCAATACTGGTAATGTAAACAACATTTAAACATTTAAATTAACTGTGAACAACACAAAATTAACCCATTAGGATGAACTCAGAGTTACTCCTGTTCCTGTTAAACAAGTTTCATTGCACACACATTTGCTTTGGTTCAAAATTGTGAAAGGAATTTTTGATATTCAACCATGCCGAACGTCACCTCTTCCCTCCCCCTGGCTTGTCATCATGCTCCATTGCTGGAAGCTGTTTGAAGGCTGCTATATAAATGCAAGTTATTGTTGTTAATATGCTCTTATCAAATAGCATATTGGTCATCCAATCTGCTTAATGAACTCTGGTTTGGTGCTCTTAACCAAGGTGATGGGTTTCCGCATGTGACAGATACCCGGTTAACCAAAAATAGAGCATGAGTAACAATTGGAACCATCACTTTCAGGTCATGGTGCCACAGAACATCCATATTAAATTGGTTTTGTCCTGATCTGTGCGGTATTCTATTTGTATTAATAAGAATAGATTTACTGTTCCAGTATTTTCATTAATGACATTTCAAAAGCTATATCAGACACCAAATTATTTTTGTTGCAAATGAACATCTGCTACTTTCAGCTGTTATCCATCTAGCACCACTTCAACCAATTAATGATCTTTTCTGCACATTGCATTACAGAAGCAATGCTTAATCTAGTTATTCAAACTGCAGCAGACTACTTCCTATCTTTGATAGCTGTGAAAGCAATTCTGTATGTTTTTTGAAAATAAGGCTAACATGATCAGTGGAATTAGGAGCACTTCCATGCAGATTAACATGTCTGTATATTGATTTAGTTTAAATGCTTCTTTAACTGCTCTGATTGAAATTCATCAAGGAAATCCCAGTATAAGCACACATCTCTCAAGCAGTCTTATTTAGATAAAAACAATAAACAAAGCAAACAGGATCCTCAGCTATATCAATAAAGAAGACAAACAGGAAGCTGGGCTATATTGCTAAATAAATTGAGTTTAGGTCCCCAGATATCATACTATGTAGTCTGGTCCAGCCACATAAGAACATGAGAATTAGGAGCAGGAGTAGGCCATTCGGCCTCTCGAGCCTGCCCCGCCATTTGATAAGATCATGGCTGATCTTCTGACCTAACTCTAATTACCTGTCCTATCCCCATATCCCCTAATTCCTCTATTTTTAAAATTTTGTTATCAGTCTCAGACTTGAAAATGTTCAAGGACTGAGCATCTGAGCCTTCTGGGGTAGTGAATTCCATAAATTTACTACCCTATGAGTGCAGAAATGTTTCCTCAACTCTATTCTAAAAGGTTGACCCTTAATTTTAAGATTATGACCCCTGGTTATAGATTCTCCTACCAGGGGAAACAGTCCCTCAGTGTCTACTTTATCCAGCCCTTTAAGAATCTTATATGTTTCAATAAGATCTCCCCTAATTCTTCTGTACTCTAGAGAATACAGCCCTAGTTTATTCAACCTATCCTCATAGGTCAGTCCCCTCATCCCAGGAACTAACCTAGTGAATTACGCTGCACTCCCTCTAAGGCAAGTATGTCCTTTATTAAATAAGGAGACCAAAACTGCACACAATACTCTAGGTGTGGTCTCACCAAGGCCCTATACAGTTGCAGAAAGACTTCCTTACTCTTGTACTCTAAACCTTTTGCAATGAATGCTAACATGCCTTCTTAGTTGCTTGCTGCACCTGCAAAGTAACTTTTTGAGACTGGTGTACAAGGACAGCCAAATGCCTTTGTAACACTATCTAACCTCTCCCCATGCAGAAATATATATTTTTTTATTTTTGCTACCGAGGTGAATAATTTCACACTTCCCCACATTAAATTCCATCTGCCACCTACTCGCCCACTCCCCTAACTTACCTATATCCCGTTGCAATCTTTTTGCATCATCCTCACAGCTGACTCTCCTACCTAGCTTAGTGTCATCCGCGAATTTAGACACATTACATTCAATGTCCTCGTCTAGATCATTGATGTAAATTGTAAATAGCTGAGGCCCAAGCACTGATCCTTGTGACACTCCACTAGTTACATCCTGCCAATTAGAGGATGACCCATTTTTCCCCACTCTCTGTTTTCTACCCGTTAGCCACTCTTCTATCCATGCTAATATGTTCTCATTAATCCCATGGGCCTTGACTTTGTGCAATAGCCTTTTAATACATCTACAGTATTACTCTGGTTCTGGTCACTGCAACCTCAGGGGGCTGCCAATGCCCTGGAGGACAAGGAAGATTCCCCACTGTTAGAGGAATGAGCAATTAGATAGGCTAGGGTTCTTCAGTTTTAAGAGGAAACATCTCAGAGGGGGACCCTTTGAGGTATAATGAATTTTAAATGGGATTGAAAAAGTAATCCCATAACAATAGGATTCATCAAGGCAGCAGAACGAGAGGACATCAATTTAATGTTCTAAGGGTAATTTCAAGGACATGTTTTTCTTTACCCAGAGGGTAATTAATGACTGGAGTAGGTTACCAAGAAAGTTACCAGTACACTGCTCTCATTTAAAAATAGCTAGTGGCAGGAAGATTGTTGGGCGGGTGTTTTGGAAGGATAATAATAATAATAATTACTATTATTCCTTGCATGAGATTTCAAGTTCTCTCAGACCCTACTGTGTGTGTAGGATGCTATACAAATGCAAGTTGTTGTTGTTGAGATCAGCTGGGCAAACGACACTTCTTCCAAACTAATCCTTGATCTTGCAATGATGTGACAAGGAATTTCTTATACTCGTCTCCACTTGGTTACATCACTTTGTTGAAAGTGTTGAGTTTTAGAATTCATCATGTGATCAGCTATTCTCTAAATGAGAACTGGGAAAAAAATCTCAAGGTAATGCATTTGTAATTCTAACCAGATACTGGACAACTTTAAAATGTAGTCCATATATATAAATATATAGTATGCTTTGCCCACAAATTATACAGTCAGTTTATAGCATATTCTGTGAAGCGATTTGAGACTTCTCGAAGATGTGATCAGGCGCTATATCAAAAGCAATGACAATTATTGTTATTATCACCAAAACATAACAACTGTTTTGCTAAAGGAGTAAATGGCAGTTTCCTGGATTGTCAGATATATTTTGATTAGCTAATTTTACATTATTTGGGAATCAACATTTGGGAATCATCTACATGTATCAGTCCTCTTTGCATTTTAATCATTTTTAGCATTTTGATTGCAATTTTAATCACTTATAATGTGAAATCTCCTATTTTAAAGCATGGTCTGTTCTGTTATGTGGGGGTAACTACAGCATTAATCAGTACAACTTCTATGTTGTGTTTGGTCAAGCTTCCTAAATTTGTAATTATATTTAATCTTCCTCTCCATTCAATTATTTTTACTGCAACAAAGCCATATATATTCTAAAATTCACAATTCCAAATTTGAGATTGAGATTTGAGAAAGACTCAGACATGATATCATACAGTGTTGCTTAGAATTTCAGATTATAGCATAGAGATTGCTATATCTGGATGAATCATCCACTGTTCTTCCTTTCTTTTCTCTCTTGTGCAACAAACCCTGACCTCAACTCCACATCTTTTCCTGATGCATTACCTTGTCCCGTGGTTAATCGAGGATGTAAAACGGTGTCATATCACTTCAGGGCACAGGATGTTGGAGTACAGAATAATTGCACCACTGCACCAAAACATTTTCATTAATCCAACTAGTAAGTTTTTAATTATCTGCTTGAAAAACATATCCTTAGTATAAGCATGATCCATAGTATAAACAGATCACAATATTGTTAGGTATTACTATTTGTATAATTGGTAGAGACAGCATCATAATCTATTCATGATTTTGGTATTGATATGCTATTTACCTAATGTAACTCACTGATTAAATATTGCATGTTCAATGAGGATTCTAACCTACATACTTTACTAGAAACACAGATGGGGGAACTAAACAAAGCTAAATATTAGGCTCTTGCCTACAAAAATCAGTCATTACATGTAACAATAATTAACTAAATCTTTTAGGTCATCTGGGTATCTAACATATCACCATGCAAACCAGACTGAGAGTTTTGCATAAATATGCCACCTATACAGATAAATTATCTTGTGTTTGGAATGGAATTAAACACCCTCTTCCTGGAAGGAAACATCCTATCTCCCTACTTACACAAAGTCCTTGGTAGAGGGTTGCAAGAGCCAAGGCTTGAAGGACTCCAGAGCATGCAATGAGATACTACACATCTTGCAATTAAGAAGACTTTTACAGGACAGCTTGTGATGTGCTAGCCACCTTGATAATCAAGAGGTACAAGACTAATGGCATGTTTACCCAACCCTAATCCACTTCATCTTCACACTATTATTATTAATAATTATTAATAATAATCCTTGCATTTAATGTAGCAATTTATCACATCTTCGAGACACTTCAAAGCGCTTCATAGAATAATCTGTGAAGTGAATTGACTGTATAATTTGTGGGCGAATTGTGGCAACCAATTGTGTACAACAGTGAACACAAACAGATACGGATTCAATTTTTTTTAAGGAATTATTATCCCCGGAAAAGTGATCCACCAATCTACTATCAACCAGGTTCATACTTATTGTTAGGTAAACAGAGGTGTAACAGAGATGTGTGGAGTGAGGAAACTTGCCCAAAGTTTTGCTCAGCTGGGGATTGAACCGAGGTCATTTGCGAGGCGACTGCTCTAACCACTGAGCTACAGGACTACACAAGCACATTTCAGCACATGGACATTTCTGAGAAGATAACCGCCTGACTTAGAATGTCTGCATCAAACCAAAAGGATAAGTTGATATGATTGATTAATTTTGGTCCAGTTATCAAATACTTTAACAATAACATTTTCTAGAATCAATTTCAGTTAACATTAACACAATGTAATTTGTGAGGGAATCATTAAAGTTCAAAGTTTTTTTTTACAGTATTCTTTCAACATTGCTCTACAAAATTTCAATATTGCTTCTTTTCAAAGAGCTGGCACAGACTCGATGGGCCGAATGATCTCCTTTTGTGCTGAGAAATTCTATGAAAAATATTCATCATCCTTGCAGTTGATATAGTGCCTTTCCTGTGAAGAAGATGTCTCAAAGCACTGCACAAGATTTTACTTGGAAGCGGAGTGATTCTGTATTATGTGGTTGAACACAACAGTTGTAAAGTGAACAACCAATTTTATGTTGAAGATTATTGGCCAGGACCATAGAAATAAATTCCATTCTCTTTTTGGATTGTGCCATTGGACTGTAATGTCTGGTTTAAAGTTTCCCCAGGACTGCTAATCAGCCAAGATTAGCCATAACGAGCCACAGCAACAACAACAACAAAATTACACTTGTGTAGCGCCTTTCACATCAGGAGGACGTCTCAAGGTGCAGTTATTGTTTCAGATCCAAGTTGGGGTCAGAGACAGGGAGGGTGGAGGGAAAGGGGAGGATTTGGAGTGACCGATGCGACCGTCAAAGAGGATGTTCTTGAGACGGGACATGAAGGAGGCCAGGGAGGGGTGAGGTGGTGCGACTGTGGGATGGAGTTCCAGAGGTTAGGGCAGAGTGGCTGATGGCTCCCGACCAATGGTGGGGCAGGTGGGTCGGAGGATGTGGACCTGGCCAGAGCCTGCTGAGCGGAGCGGGTGGGCAGGTTGGTAGAGGATTAGAATGTTGCAGAGGTAGGTTGGGGTGAGACCATGGAGGGCTTTCAATGTGAGGACCAGGACCTCTGTGTGATGGGAGCCAATGGAGTCGGGCGAGAATGGGGGAGATGAGGTCCCGAAGTGAGAGATAGGATGTGGAGGAGTCGGGCAATATTGCAAAAGTGAGGGAAGGCTGATCGGGTCATCGCTTGGATGTGGAAAGACAGTTGAGGATCGAACAAGATACCTAGGTTCTTGACTGGCTTGGTGAGGTTGGATGGGCAACCATGGAGGTTGACGCTGCCAGTGCCTGAGCAATGGGAAGCCTTCAAAAAGGCGACAGTTTGGGGACAGAACAAAACATGTTGCGATGTCCAGAAAATGTGAAAAGCACTATATCAAAGTCAAGGATTATTATTGTTAAGATAATCAAATAGAATATAGAAATTACAGAGGAGAACTGAAACAGGAAATAAAAGAGGCTAAGAGATTGTATGAGAAAAGATTAATGGATAACATAAAAGGGAACCTTAACGTGTTTGCTAAGCATATAAAGAATAAAAGGTTAGTTAAAGTAGGGTGGGTCCAATTTGGGACCAAAGAGGAAATCTTCTGGTGGAGGCAGAGGGCATGTCTGATGTACCGAATGAGTACTTTGCATCTGTCTTCACAAAATAAGAGGAGTCAATGCCACAGTATCGGAGGAGAGGGTAGAGAAACTGGATAAGATAAAAATAAACCAAGAGCAGGTACTAAAAAAGTTGTCTGTGCTCAAGGTAGGTAAATCACTCGGTCCGGACCGGATGCATCCTAGGATTCTAAGGGAAGTAAGGGTGGAGATAACGGAGGGTCTGGACAGAATCTTTCAATCCTACTTGGACACCAGGGTGGTCCCAGAGGACTGCATGGTTGCAAATGTTGCTCCCCTGTACAGAAGGATAAACTATAAGACAATAATGTCAGTAGTGGGGAAACTTCTAGAGACTATAATCTGTCACAAAATAAATTTGCACTTAGAAAAATATGGTTTCATAAAGGACAGCAAACACAGATTTGTTCAAGGCAAATAATGTCTAACAAACCTGAAGTTTTTTGATGAAGTAACAGAGAGGGTGAATGAAGGTAATGCAGTTGATGTAGTTTACATGGATTCTCAAAAGGCATTTGATAAACAACAACAACAACAGCTTTGATTTATACAGCTCCCTCTACGCCGGATGGCGTCTCAGAGTGCTTAAAGTGCCACAAAAGCCCATTGTATTGAAGGGATAGTGGCAGCATGGTTAACAGAACTTGCTGGGAGACCGAAAGGAGAGAGTGGTGGTGAACAGTTGCTTTAATCAATGGACAGAAGTGTGCAGCGGTGTCCCCCAGGGATCAGTATTGGGACCACGGCTGTTTTGGGTTTATATAAATGACCTGGACATGGGTATAGGGAGTACAATTTTAAAATTTGCAGATGTTACAAAGCTAGGAAAAGCTGTAAGTGACGAGGATAGTAGCAGACTGTAAGTGGACAATGTGAGTCTGGTAAAATGGGCACATGCAAAATAGATGAAGTTTAATTTAGATAAATACAAAGCGATTTTTTTGAGGAGAGCAAGAATTTGGCAAGGCAGCATAAGCTAGATGGTAGAATATTAAATGGGGTGAAGGAACAAAGAGACCTGGGGCTTCATATAAGTAAATCTTTAAAGGTGACAGGATAGGGATGTAAAGCTGTCTAAAAAAAAAGCATACGGGATTCTAGGCTTTATAAATAGGGGCATAGAATAGAAAAGACAAAAAGTTATGATGAACTTTTACAAAGCATTGGCTAGGCCTCAGCTGGAGAACTGTGTTCAGTTCTGGGCACCACAAATTTGGAAGGATGTCAAGGATTCAATAGAGTGAACACGGAGAAACTATTTCCACTAATGAGTGGGTCAGTAACCTGAGGACACAGATTTGAAATAGTCATCAAAAGTAACAGAGATGAGAATTTCTTTCACACAGCATGTTGTTCGCATCTAGAATGCATTGGTTGAAAGGGTGGTGGAATCTGATTCAATTAGAACCTTTAAGAGCTGAAGTAAATAGCTATTTGGGGAGGCCAGATTTGCAGGGCTATGGGGAGAGAGTGGGCCAGTGCGATTGATTTGGACAGCCTCTTTCAAAGAGCCAGCACAGACACGATAGGCAAAATGGCCTCCTTCTGTGCTGTATAATTCTATGATTAGAAAGTTCAATGACTCGATATAGAGTTTGAACCCATGACCTTCTGTCTCAGCAGCAAGAGTCCTATGAATTGAATCAGGCTGACACTCAATTTGTAATATTGGACTACCTGGTCTGCCACATAAAACAAAAGTCAGCAAACACTACAAATCATACAATAAAGAATTACTGTATTTTACTACAGTGCTTACTAAAATTCCTGTTTTACAATGGTAATCAGACATAAGGGAATAAAGCTATGTATGATTTACAACTGCTTCTGTGGTGGTTACTTTCTTTTATTACCATTGTGATTTTTTTTGTAATCTGTGCTAATGTATGATTTAGAACAAGCAGCAGCATGAGAAATTAAGCAATTTTGGCATAACTAAAGCACCACACAAGATTTGTGCAGATCAAGTGAACTACCTGCTGTGGGAGGTTTGTCAGCCCTGGCTTCACACTAAATGATACATTTTGCCAAAATCAAATACGCTTAAATTACCTTGTGTAAGAATGTCAACATAGCCAATCGTTAGTGTCCCCAACTGAGCTGTGACACAATTAGAAGGATAATACATTATCCTGGGCCAGTCAGTTTGGGATTTTGTCACTTCACTCACTGTTACATATAGTGTTAGAGTAATAATGGATTCAATTGTTCCAAGCAGTCTCATTACTATATTATAAACTCTAATCTAATAAAATAGGATATTGAAGCAAAAACAGAAATCACTGGGAACACTCAGCAGGTCAGGCAGGATCTATGGAGAAAGGAAAGTAAGTCAACATTTCCAGTCCTCGACTCTTCCACCAGAACTCAAAGTTCAGTATAAGTCATTGAATTCTATTTTTACTTTCAAGTAAAACATTTAAAATCTGCTCACTCTGTCCTTAAACCTCCATTCTTCCAAAGTTCTACTTTTATTTTGACTTATATTCTTTCTTTTGTCTCAGGTAATCACTGCACCATCTATTTTGGAGAATGATTTTCAAATATGGAAAGCAAAGTGGCTTTAAAAGAGTTTTACAGACAATCCCCAAATTGCAGAATGCAAGGATTCACCTGGTCACATCTAGACGTCTCAAAGTGCTTCACAGAATATATTGTAAAGAATTGACTGTATATTTGTAGGCAAAATGCTGCAGCCAATTGCAAAGTCCCACAAACAGTCGTGAATTACAGTAACCAATTTTTTTTAATTATTTTTATTTTTCTTGATCAATTATTATCAGGCATATCAGGCAAGTAAGGAAACGTACCCAAAGTTTATGCCTGCTGGGAATTGAGCCGAGAGCTCTTGCTTGTGAGATGAGAGTTCACTGAGCTACAGGACTCCACATACAGAGGTGCTGATTAAGACAATCTTTGATATACAATCATCTAAAAATGAAAAGGATTTGGTCAAATAATTTTTTTGTTAGTGATTCTTGAACTATGTGCGGTTAAAAAATTTCTGCAGTGTCCTAAGCATCAAAGAACTTTTCTGCTAACCTGTTCCAACTAGTGTTAATTACTCTCTTGGTAAAGAAATGTGAGACTGTGTCTATTCTGCAATAGACAACCCTGAACATGCACCACTTTGTTCTGTTGTCTTGGCATATCTGAAGGTGTTGTTCTGAGATTATAATAGTAATAACAATAATCTTTGAATTTCATGTGGTGCTTTTTCATGTTGTTGAAACAACATGAATCACCACGTAATTTAAAGTAAAGTGCTGTAAAGTGTAGTAGCTGTGTATTTATGCGTGGTTTACTTTCTTACTATCATTTAAATGCTATATACAGTACCTATATGAGGTTCCTTTAAAACTCTGATTCATCTTAGACTTACATTTTAAAGAAGCCTAAATTGTCTAATCATTTCTCTAACACTAGGGATCATTATTGTCTTTCTGGCAGATTTCTGGCAGCCTACGTATTTCATGGAGATGAGAACCTTCCTATGTGTAGGAAGGCAAGATTAACAGGCTACTTTGCCAAATGAATGTGTGGTACTGGGATATGGAACAGCATTAGTAACTGTAGCAACAGACACTTGATTGCAGATGTAGGAGTAAAATAAGAAGCTTTATCAGATTCTGCCAGGAAGAACTTGCAGAAACATCAGATAGCTAATTGGAGGTGACGCATCCAACCATTGGAAAGAAAACTCATAATGAGGCATATTTGGAAAGTACAAAATATTTTGACCTAGGTATGTGAAGCATAATACCCTGAAGATCTGACCAAGTTATCCAGAATGAAGTACCATTAGGATGTGGGAGGGAGGTCACTAAAGGTAGTTATCATACTCTGTGTGATCCCCAAAGACTTAAACAAGTGGCACTTAACTTTCCTGTCCTAGATAAGCAATTACTTATGGGACAATTGAGAATTTGCTGTTCACAAATCGAGAGATGTATTACATTACAATTCTTTATGTTAGAATAATTATAAAAATATTATATTTAAAAGCAAATCATGCACAGTTACATGAATGACTATTTTACCGTACCGTACAAGGACAGTTACATTATGCAAGGTCAAACTGCAGGGATTCATACTGAATAGAAAACATGGTAATTGAACATTATTAGGACTAGACTAAAGGAAAGCAGTTTACATTGTAGATAGATAATTGCTGTAATGAGTGCTGTCTGCCACCTACCTCAGCTATCCCAACCCCCGGTTTGAGCTCTCAGTCAGCTTTGTGAAGTACTTTGAGACATTCTTCCGATTTGAAAGAATCTATCTAAATGTAAAATTTGAGAGTAATATCAGTCTATTTCCTTCTCCCTCTTATATGCATCAACTTTCCTTTTAAACCTGGTGATGCTATTTGCTTCAACCAGTTTCTGGTAGTGAGTTCCACATTCTGACCACACTCTGTATCAAAACATCTCCCTTAAACTCCCTTTTACAACAACAACAAAATTATATTTATAGAGCTCCTTTCACGTCGGGAGGATGTCCCAAGGCACTGAACAGTCAGGTCTTTTAAATCTGCTGCTGGTTATATATATGCCGCTCAGTTTAAACTTACCCCAAAGTAGAAGCAATCTATTAACGCCCGCCCACCCTATCGAAATCTTCCATAATCGTAAACATTATGAAGTTTACATAATAATAATCCTTGCATTTGATTTAGCGCTTTTCTCGTCTTGTAGACATTTCAAAGCGCTTCACAAAATATACTGTAAAGTGAATTGACATTATGATGTCTCTATCAGAATTTGAAAGGTTAAAACTTTCAGCCCCAAACATAACCTATTATTCATGTAACTCTTTTTTAAACATTTAATGTGACACCGCATTAATTGCTTTAGGTGGGGGTTTATTTTACATAGTATTGTAGAGGAAAAATTATCCAATCTGAAGACTTTCTGGAAGCTTGGGAAGTATGAAGTGTCATTTCAAGGTTATGATTAGGTATATAGTGGAGTCCTGTAGCTCAGTGATTAGAGCACTCGCATTACAACCGTGTGACCTGTGTTCGAATCCAGGCAGGGCGAAACCTTGGGCAAATTTCCTTACTCCACATGCCTAATAATAATCCCTCAAAAAAATGATTAATTATTAATTAAAATTTGTCATTTCAATCCACGACTTTTGTGGGACACTGCTGTGCACAATTGGCTGCTATGTTTTGCCCACAAATATACAGTCAATTCACTTTACAATATATTCTGTGAAGTGCTTTAAGATGTCTAGAAGACGTGAAAAGCGCTGTATCAAATGCAAGGATTATTATTATACAGTGTATAGATTTCCATTTGTAATTTCTGTCAAATCTGTAGAATGCACCATATAGATTCATAGATTCATAGAATTTTACGGCACAAAAGGAGGCCATTCGGCCCATCTAGTCTGTGCCGGCTCTTTGAAAAGAGCAATTCAATCCCACTGCCCTGCCCGCTCCCCATAGCCTAATAGACCTGTTCTCCCTAAATAAAGATCTAATTCCCTTTTAAAAGTTGTTATCGAATCAGCCTCCACCACCTTTTCAGGCAATGCATTCCAGATTCGAACAACTCGCTGAGTGAAAAAATTTCTCCTCAGCTCCCCTCTACTTCGCCTTGAAACTATTTTAAATCTGTGACCACGAGTCACAGATTCGCCCACGAGTGGAAATATTTTTTCTCTATTTGCCCTGTCGAAACCCCTCATGATCTTATAAACCTCTATTAGGTCTCCCCTCAACCTTCTCTGCTTCAGAGAGAATAACCCTAGCCTATCTAGCCTCTCCTCATAGCTGAAGTCCCTCAATCCTGGCACCATCCTAGTAAATCTTCTTTGTACCCTTTCCAATGCCTTCACATCCTTTCTGTAGTGTGGTGACCAGAATTGAACACAGTATTCCAGCTGAGGCCTCACCAAAGTCTTATAGAGGTTAGTCAGCACTTCCTGACTTTTGTACTCTATACCCCTATTTATAAAGCCTAGTATCCCATATGCCTTCTTAACAGTCTTGTCTACCTGTCCTGCCACCTTCAACGAGTCACTGACACAAATCCCCAGGTCTCTCTGTTCCTTCACACCATTTAAAATTGTACTATCTAGCCTATATTGCCTCCCTTCATTTCTTCTCCCAAAATGCATCACCTCACACTTCTCTGCATTAAACTTCATCTGCCATGTGTCTGCCCACTTTACCAATTTGTCTATATCCTCTTGCAGATGGCTACTATCCTCCTCACTATTTACTATTCTCCCTAACTTAGTGTCATCTGCAAACTTGGAAACTGTACTCCGTACACCCAAGTCCAGATCATTGATGTAGATTACAAACAGCAATGGTCCCAAAACCAATCCCTGTGGCACACCACTGCTCACTTGCCTCCAATCTGAAAAACAGCCGCTCACTACAACTCTCTGCTTTCTGTCTCGCAGCCAGTTGTGGATCCACGCAGCCACTGTCCCTTTTACGCCATGGGCCTTTAATTTCATAATAAGTCTCTCATGTGGCACTTTGTCAAATGCCTTTTGAAAGGCATTTGAAAGGCATTATATTGTAAAGTAATAAGCAAATTAAACTACTATAAAGTGAATTGACCATATGTTTTGTGGGTGAAACATAGCAGCCAATTGCACACAGAAGTGTCATCCATATGTATGGGGAATGCTAGGGGCAGAAGTTACAGATGGAAGTCAGAGGTGAAGAAAAGCGAAGTAAATGAGAGCCCAGATGTACGTTTTGAAGGATAGATGGGGGTTGAATCCATCAATGTTGTGCATCAGCTCCATGAACTCAAACAAGCTCAAAAAATTCAAGCATAATGAATGATTTAAACGATTGTGGTTTTTAAAATAAAATTTGTATGTAGCCGTTCCCGTAGCCTCTGGTCTCTCTCAAAACGAAAAAAAAATGATAGGATAAAATGCATGCTTTATAGTACAGTATTCTTCGCAAAATCAACCTACATGTTTAATTAATGGCAGTCTTTTGGGTTATATTAGATGGTTTAATTTAGAGAAGAGACAGAAGGCTTAACATGCATACAATTGTGTGACATTGCCTTGGAACACTGCCGTTTTGTACAATTGTTAACATGTATATGGTCGTAGGTGCTAAACCACAAAGTTTGTCTCTGTGCTATCATCTCTAAAGCAAAAAAAATTGGTCATTTTAATCCACGACTGTTTGTGGGATACTGCTGTGTGCAATTGGCTGCCATGTTTCACCCACATATATACAGTCCATTCATTTTGCAACTTCGCTTCGCGACCACATCACTCCCACCCTCGCTGACTCTCCATCACCCAGAGGATCAAATTCAAGATATTTGTCCTCACTTTCAAGGCCATTTGCAGCCTTGCACTTGCCTATCTCTCTGACCTACTGTCTCCCTATCAGCCTGCCCGCACCCTCCGTTCAGCGGACTCAGGCCTGTTCCGCGTCCACCGCCCCAACCGTCCAACCATCGGCGGCCGGGCTTTCAGCCTCCCTGCTCCCACCCACTGTGGAACTCAATCCCGTAGCCCCTCCGCCTCGCTTCCTCCCTTTCCTCCTTCAAGGCCAGTCTCAAGACCTTCCTCTTCGACCGCGCCTTCAGCTGCCCCACTAACTCTTCCCCCTTTCCCACTCTCCTTGCCCTTCCCCCTACCCCGACCCTCCCCCCCCCTCCCGCTCAGGTCCTGACCAGACTGTTCGGCGCTGTGGGATGTCCTCCCGATGTGAAATGCGCTATATAAGTGCAATTCTGTTGGGGGTTGTTGTTTACATTACAGTATATTGTGTGAAGCGCTTTGAGACGTCTGGAAGATATGAAAAGCTCTATATCAAATGTAAAGATTATCATTATTATTTGTGATATTCTGAGTTTGTTAATTCTGACAGATGCTTTACAAATGAGCAGACAGGACTCGGAAACAACTAGTAACATAAATGTTGAAGAATGTAGCTTTACTGGCAAGGCTTTATGAGCTGCGATTCAAACTCTTCAGTTTAAAGCAGAGATACAGGATGGTTTGTCTGCTCAGACTGAATCATAGATGGGACTATTATTTCTCTGCACATAGCAAGTGACATGAAACCAATTGTATACCATCTGAGTGACTGAACATTCTTCTCCTTGTCCTTCCTTTTCATTTATGGTTGGAAAAGGCTCCTTGTGTCAGTTTTCTGTAGGGCTTTGACATTCTTAACACTGACAATAATAATTCTTGCATTTGATATTGCGCCATATCATGACTTTGAGATACTATAGTACAGTGAATTGATTGCATATTTTGTGGGTGAAACAAATAATCTTAATGAAACCAAATGACAACATGGAGTTTGACAGAAAAAATATTAATATGGAAAGACTTGTAGAGTTGTAATATTCTCTAATTAGCACCCAAATTGTTATAAAAAGAATTAAATCATAATAAGAATTTCTGACAATTATGTTTATGTTTTTGATACCAGGGTAAAATAAGGCATTAAGTTAATAAGGCATTACCAGGGTAAAATAAGGCATTAGTTGTAACTATGCTGGAAGAAAGAGGCAAATATATTACTATTGCAATAATTCAACTAAACTTCTACCAGTGAAGGTTTAACTATATGTGTATAAAAGACTCACAACAAAAGCTTGACAATTCTCATGATATTAGTCTGAAGACCATTGTCCTAATAGTTAAGATTATTAAAAATGTTCAGTTTTACTTTGGCAACTGTTGCTTCCCCCAAATAATTGCCAACTGTTAATTATATAATGTTTTGGGATTTTACGACAACCATCATCCTTGCATTTGTTATAGCATCAATAATGTCAAAAATTCTCATAACATATTACTGTCAAAGTGTAATGACTCTATTTTAGGTAAACACTGCAGCTAATTTCCACATAATAAAATAGCTATGAGGTCATCATTTTTTGCTGGATTATTGCCAAGGCACCAGAAGAAAACCCCTTCTCTTTTTGAAGAATATTGTGGGATCTTTATCATCCCTTGAATAGTAAGCCAGTCCCTCAGATTAATGTCCCCAATGCTGTTGCCGTGCTCTCAAAGTACTGCACTAAAATATTAGTCTCGGCCAAATCAAAATTCCAACATAGTGCTTGACCAAAACCTTCTTACTCAGAGATGAATGTACTAACAATTGAACTAGGCTCACACCTACTTTCAGTATGTGCCTTGAATCCACAACCTTCTAAGCAACTGAATCAAGTAGTTAAATTACAATACAATTTACATTGTGTAGTGCCTTTCAACTCGGGCAGAGGTCACAACATTCTTGACAATGCTGCATAGCTGGGATTGGGATTAGATTAATAATAATAATCCTTGCATTTAATATAGCGCTTTTTCACATCTTATCGACTTCTCAAAGCGCTTCACAGAATATACTGTAAAGTGAATTGACTGTATATATTTTGGGGATGAAACACGGCAGTCAATTGTGCACAGCAGTGTCCCACAAACAGTCGTAGATTGAAATGAACAATTTTTATTGTTGTGTTTTTTGGGGCAGATTATTATTACACGTGTGGAGTAAGGAAACCTGCCCAAGGTTTTGCCCTGCTTTGCCTGGATTGGATCTCATGTCTCACGGTTGTAAGTGGAGTGCTCTAACCACTGAGCCACTGAGCTACAGGAGCTCCCAGATTCACTTGATAACACACTCACCTCCGAGTGTTCCCAGTGACTTATCTTTTTATTTACTTTTTAAATGAGTTTAGAGACCTGACCTCAACCAACTTTCTTGGAAACCTGTTCCAGTCATTGATTACCCTCTCTACAAACAAAAGTGTCCTGTTCTGGGTAAAGAGCCACTGTGATGTAGTGCTTCTCTCCAGGGCAATAAATCACTGGGTTCTCTGGATTTTTTTTTGATCAGTGGAAAAAGCAAAGGAGGCCAATTCAGACTCTAATCATAATTGTGCCCCAGAGGTTTTTGTGCTGTATATATATATATGTTATTGTTACACATTGATATGTTTAAGAATTGTGGAAAATCAGCTTCTAAATAAACACTGAATTAAAGAATTTTTCAAAATCCTGTGCGATTTAGAATAAAGCAATGGCCTTAAGGTTCACTCCAAGAGAAATGTTAGTGCTCTGGAGATCAGGGAAACAAGAATAAAGTTAGAAATGAATTAATTCAATTTACAATTAAATGGATCACTAAATTAAACATGGTTTTTTTAATCCATTTAACAAAATAAAGTTATTGTCAAAGATTTTAGACAAAGCAGCAGATCATTAACAAACGTAAATAAGAAAATGTGTTTTTTCGGTTGAGATTGAGATCTTATAAGTGATACTGTGGGAATAGTACTTCCATTTATCCAACGCCTTGGGATGTTCTCCTGATGTGAATTACAAGTGTAATTTTGTTGTTGTTGTTGTTCCATTTACTCCCATTCTCAACAACAACAATGTGACATTATGTAACAATATAACAACAATGATAGATTATATATCATGTAAGGAGGACATCTTGTTGCAGTTCCCACTACAGGTCAAGCTTGTAATATATAAGACCTCCCTGCAGACAGTTCTCCTTTATGGATCTGAGCTCCTGGGAATGCATTGGAAAAGCTTTCTCTGACCCACCTGCATAGTCCAGGATCAAGCATTGAACTGGATTTGTGGCAAATCCAGGAAGTAGCTACAGGAGGTGAGGCTTTATCCTGCAGTGACCTGTTGCTGAGGATCCATGATGTGAGTTAACTTCTCAGTGGGTACATCTGTTTGCCAAGGCCCCTCGAATGAGTACCTGGATTAAGCACCTGATGCTGAGTAAGCCTGGTACATGGTATTGGATTTAGATCTGGAGAACATCAAGGTGGATGGCAAATCACAAGCTGACTTGTAAAAGTCCTCCAATCATGCTGAAGACAGATGTCTGACAGATAGCTGATGAGGAAACTGAGGCTTGGGATAGCAGATGCTGGAAGGCATTAGCTGGATTTCAAATTTGTGAATACGCATTCATCCATCCAGAGCATAGAATCCATAGAGATGGGTTTCCGAATATGTCAGATACTCAACTGACCAAAAGAAAGGATATCCCAAATCACTTTACAAGCACCTGTGCTGAGAGTGGGAGGAATCTGAGTGAGGGTGAGGCAAAAAGAATGATTAAAACGTTTTTGAAGTTGGGGAGGTAATGGGCAAGGTGGACAGACATGATGGAGTGCAGGGAGAGTGTACAGAATGCCTGATAGCTCCCCCACTACCGGTGGGATGAGCAACGGACAAGAAGCAAGCCAATATTCACTGAGCAGAGGGACCAGCAGACAGGGTGTTAAGGGTGCAGGAGATCACAGAGGTAGTTCAGAGTGAGGTCATGCAGGGATTTGAATATCTTTTTTAAATGCACTTAATTTTATTTGAAACAGTACCACTTTTTTTTTGTATCCCATTATGTATCAACTTTGTTGCGCTTCTTGCTTTCCTTCAAATCTCCTTGAACGAACATAGAGGCATCAAGACCATGTGAAGCTCTACTAAGCTCCATGCAATGATGCACTGACAGACAGTAACATAATTGAATGGACTGGACAGGTCACATTTCCAACTCCATCCTTCTCCTAGGATTCATCTTAATGGTAACCCAAATACATGATTCACGAGTCTTTCTGAAATGATTACAAACATCTGCTGCAGGTGGTCTGGTCTCTCAAGGCATCTAGTGAGTTATTGTGGTGTCATATTCAGGACTCAGGTTCTTACCTCCTTCAAGATCCGTAACAAGACCTAGCTGTTTGTCACCGTCATTGGGCAGGCACCCTCCTATCCCAACCCTCTCAGCCTTCCACCCCTCCTGATCCCAACCCCAGCTTAGGTCCAAATTCCTAACTGTCCAGTGCCATGGGATGTCTTCCCAATGTGAAAGGTGCTATACAAATGCAATTTGTCATTATTGATATGTGCACTCTTTGTTCATTGAGTTTCATCCTGTTGTAAATCACTCAGAATACCAGTGAGCAGATTACCAAAGAACCAAAAGAGGGATAGTGTCTATTATCACATAGACTTGACAGATAATCATCTCGTATTTTAAATAGGAATTTGCTGAACCTATGGTTAGCTTTCAATTTGTCATCTCTTGCTGCTTGAGGCATTTTCAGTGGAGTGGTAGAAATGTCAGTGTGGTTTAATCTCAAAAGAATGTCTTCCATGCTTGCAAAAAAAGACGGTTAATTAGTGATTGGAAAATTGTGAGCAGCACTTGTTCCTGTTTAGATTGATTCAACTGGCTGTCAGCAATTCACTGAGTTATTGACTTCCAAAAAGGTTGTAGAACACTGGGCTAAAATGAACGACACAGTTTAATAACAAATAATTCACACATTTATACTACTTCCATCAGAGAATGATATTATAATTTATAATAAATGTATCCTATCATGATTAGTGTAACAGGTTGAGATGGAGAAACAGTTTTGAACAAATAATGGTTCATAGGTCCATAAGAAAGAATTGAAACAAACCGCAGTATATTGGTGCCTCATTTGTTTACCTCTCATGATCACAAGAAACCAGCTTGCATTACAATGCTAGCTAAGCCATTTGCACACCAGTAACTTCAATCCTCGCCAGGGTCTACTGGCTCCCTGTCCTGTCTCCAAAAGGAATGATTTCAAGATCCTCACCTCGGCATCCCTTCACATCCTAACATCTCCCGACCTAGCTCTTGTGCTCAGTGTCCTGCCCCTCCACTTTGCGATACTATGAGATACTTTTCTGCATGAAGAGCACTATATTAATGCAAGTTGATGTTAGCAAGGCCTGACATGCCCATCCCACCAATGGTGGATGGGTCTTCTGTCTCTTTGACCCCGCCCTCTGGAACTCCATCTGACAGTACCTCCAACTCGCCCACTCCCTTGTCTCCTTGAAGACCTATCTCAAGACCCTCCTCTTCAAACATGCAACCATGCCTTCAGTCACCCTCCTACCCCTACCTTCCATGCACCAGCACCTCCTACCCACCAGCTTGTGTGTGAATTTTGTGTGAAATTTACAACTTAACAATTGTTATTAAATATTCAACAAGGCCCCTTAATAATCCAAGTTGTGCATACTGAAAGTACAATTTATTTTTTAAAGGTGGTATTTACACTTCTTAAATGCTATTTATCTATTCAATATTTGTCTTCCTACAGGCTATGGATCCATACTTGAAGTGATGAGCTGATGTACTTTCAGCAACAAAAGCTCAGATGTTTCCATTTATGTCTGTTAATTATGGACACCCATTTCAACCAATGGACCAAAAAAAATATTCTCACTGACATCTATTATTAATGAACAAAGAATAAATTATAGCAACATTACTGAGACAAAAAAAGTGCGTAAAGTTTTCTTCTGCCCTCTGCTCTAATACCAAGTTTGTAATAATAATAATAATCCTTGCATTTAGTATTGCGCCTTTCACATCGTCAAGATGACTACTCAAAGTGCTTCACAAGTCATACTGTAAAGTGGATTTACTGTGTTTTTTGTGAACAAATGCAGCAGCCAGTTGTGCACAGCAATGGAATGAGTGATTACATTTATTTGGGGGATTGTTGGCCAGGACAATGGGAAAAACTCCCTTCTCTTTTCAAATAGTGCCATGGGATCTTTAACGTCCACCTGAACAGGCAAACAGGATCTTGTTTCAAAATCTAATCCGAAGGACGGCACCTCCGACATTTCAACATCTCCCAACACTGCATTGGAGTGCCAGTATGTGATTCCAAGACCTGTCGTAGGGTTTGAACACATAACCTTGTGAATCAGAGGTGACTGTGCTACCGTGCCAGGCTGACACACCGTTTCTACAATTTAACCTCATGTTAAATTACATATAAATGTGTGGAATTACACATACCCGGGGAGCAGAAAGAGACTTTAATATATGGGGTTTCCCTTCCAAAAATGTACTCCTTGGAAACTCTTCTAGCAAAAATATCTTGAGTAGAGCATAAAATAAGTGTTGCTATGTTGGAACAGTGAATTCTTGATGAGTGTGAATTGATTATTTGGACCAGGGTGAGATTGACTGATTGTTTCTGGAATGTAAAACTGAGAGCCCAGTTAATTCTGTCAGATTTGTCAGACTTCACCCTGCATGCTCTAACCGCAGTGTGCTCAGGTGGAAAACACCAAACATTCAATCTGTCACAGAAATATTATTTGATGTTAAAACTCTATTTAATTAATTTCAATAAGAAACTCAGACCTCAGCAAAGGTAAAGAACAGGAGAATAATATTTATGTACAGATGGGTCAAGTTGTGTGTGTGATTTTAAAATCTGAAATGTTTAAATGTCAAATTCTATTTCATTTCTTGATCAAAACTTCAGTGATAATCTTTAGCGATAAAATCAAAAGATTTCTATCATGCAAGAGATTTCTGAATGCAGATATGTTGAAGATATCATTTATCAGTCTCATTGTATTATTTAACAATTCTTAATAGCTAACATAATCAAAATTGTATTTCTTAACAGGATACGTAATTAAGGAATTCAAGCCACGTTTTCGAAAGTAGGGTATATTACATATATCATGCTGACGCACCATCTAGAAGACGTGAAAAGCACTTGATCAAGTGCAATGATTATTATTATTACTATTATTATAAGGAGGATAATCACTAGTTGGCCATTTGACTTCTGACAAGTGTGGGCTTGAGCCGTCACGAGGTGGATATCAGATACCAGGAACTCTGTGCGAGTGTGCTGGTGGGCAATACAGCTCAGTGTGAAATGCTCACCGTCTTTCTGTGCTCAGTTCGGATACACATCCATTCCCATTGAGCGATGGTTCCCCTGGTTGGAGGTGTAGAGTTTAAAGCAGCAGCTGCCTCTCTGCAAGGTAAAGCAGCAACAAAGATGATTTGCTTCCTAAGACTTTTTTCCTTAAAAAACAAGTATCTTTTTTAAAATAGTAAAAACAACCTATATTTAACAAAGACTCCTCTGGAAACGTTACATTTCTTTGTCAAGCTAACCAATTTTCCACTGACAATGTTTTTGATGCAGTATTTGAGACAAATATACACTTTAAATGTGCTAACTATTGTCCATGTGGAGAAGCACTAGTTCATGGTTTATTTTTCCAAAGCTTTTGGTTTATTTAGAAAGAGAATATTTAGAAAGAGAATAGTTCATTATTTTGGTATCCAAGCGTTGCAATGCCCTCACTGTGATAAGCTTTGAAACCAGTTCTTTTCCTAAGCACAAGCTGTTTCAACATTTTTATAGACAGATGGAAAAGGGTAGCTAAGTAGTGATCTCTTTCGAACCTATACCTACCCACATTTCTATAAATTAAGGATTTCAAGTGAAAAAATACTGCAGTTCGTGATCTGGACCACAGCAACACAGTTCACTCTTCTGATAATTACTGGTGTGGATCTTTATAGTTAAACCTGCTTGCTGTGTCCCTCTGTGCTGATAGTTATCATGGACCACCATATATCAAGAGAATAATAATGTTCAAATGCAAGATCAAGTACTTTGAAGAGCTAAAGTATGGTAAAACAGATTATTCTGTTTTAGACAATTTGCCTGATTAACAAAGTTAACATCAGATGAAGTAGAATGGTCATAAATATCCAATGTGGATGTAATTGCATGCAAAAAAAATTAAGTGAACTGTGCATTCACATACTTGACTGATCCAGGCAATAATTTGGTTGTCAGAACATTAATGACGCATTGGAATTGTACTCTAGGTCAAAATTATTGAGAAATAAAAACTAATGTTAAAATATTCATATGTCTTTACTCTTCAACTTGGTCTACGTCGACAGACAATATGTTTTCATCTCTTAGCCCCAGTAGACCATAAACCATTGTGTTCTATTGAGCTTTTGATAATTTCAGCCTGTGTCTATCCTTGGACAAGTGTGGGGTGCCTCAGAAATGTATACCCAGATCTATACTATTTACACTGTACATAAATGATTTGGAAATGGGGATAGAGTTCAGTCTATCTAAATTTATTGATGATATCAAACTAAGGGGAGCACAGTTTAGGAAAGGGGTTTTGGAAGTATTAGTGGATAAACTCTGAAAACCATAGTTCTGTACAGTGTAGGACAATGAAGAAAGCAAAGGCTGAAGAATGTGACTGAATAGAGAGTTCTTTCAGAGAACCAAGATAGACATGATGGGCTGAATGGTCTCCCCATATGCTATAAATTTATGTTGGTCTAAGTGATCTATGCTGCATTGTTCTAACTTCCAGTCAAATCCCTCAACATGCAGCACTTTGATTCACAGTATAAATGTAGTAGTATACTTCAATACTTACTCCATTCCCATATGTCGCTTAAAAGGTCTAAATTGTTTAAATAAATGGGCTGAGTGTGTGTTTAATGGACCAATTTTAATATTAAAGAATCAGTCATCCAACCTACTCTTAAAGACTACAATACTGAAAAACTGACAAGCTAAAGTTCACAGCACGAACTGAGTGCACTGAGTTGCACCAAAAATTGAGTGTTTTTTTCAAACATCCAATAAGAAGTTTAAATGATGTCATTTTGGTTCCAGAAACACCATTTGATTTCTGACATCTAAAGTGATCTTGGTTGTTCTACTTTGTATTCTCTCCTGGGCAAAAAATTCCTTCCCATGATTAGCTGAACCAGAACTGCATACAGTATTAATCAGATTCTAAACAATGTGTTACACAGCAATAATTCCATCTCTGATTTTATTCTATATATTTGCTGATGTGACCCTGCATCATATTTTTCATTTTTATTCCATGGATCTGTGTGTGAACCCATCTCAGTGGCATAGCATTGTATCAGCCTGTAGCAGTATAACCCATTTTTAGCAATCTATTCTCTGTTACTCCGAGGACTCGAAAATCATCAAAGCTAAACCCATGCTGGGAGGGATGGCAGAGGAAAGTGCAAGCAGCTAATTTCCTGCCAGCAATAATAAGGTTTAAATTGTACAGAGATCCGTAAAAATAAGTTCCACTGAAGTAAACGTTACAAAGAACCTGGAAAGTCTAAGTGGTAAATATTGGCAAGCTTGCTTGGAAGAATGATAATAACCTAATTCCCTAATGGAATCATTTCATCAATTGCAAGTCATGGATTTCATTTACTTTTTTTTCACAAATCCTCATCCGTTTTTGTAGATAAGCCTTCGAAAATTAGGCTTGTACTTGATCTAGTATAACACATCTTAATTATTCCTCTGCTTTGCAGGGTGTAATTATTAACTGGTATCAGGCTTATATCAGAAGAGATATTTACTTACAGAGGTAGGGCTAGATTAATTGTTCAATAAAAAGCAGAATATAGCAGTCAGTTGTGTGTTATTCTGGTGTTGTCAGTGCTGGACTTCCACCAACAACACATGCTCTGATTTGTTAATATCTTCAATAGTTTTATTAAAAAAGTACATTCCATCAACACAAATTATGTCACAGATTGCTTTTCATAATGGATGTCACCTCTGTGATGGTTAATCGCAGGAATATTAAAATGTTATTTCTATTCTCTAAGATCCTCTAGTGTGTAGGACAGGAGCTTTAAATGACTGAAGTGCTATATATTTTCCTCATCACTCGAGAACACCAATGGCAGATTTACTTTTAATAAAACGCATAGGGTGATAGTGGGTGGGGAGTCAGTCACCTGAGACGAGGGAAGGCACCCAAAGATGGAGCCAGGAGATCTGATCTGTGCAGCCCAGCAACAAAATGAGGTAAAAGTTATTGGCTATCAGGCTGACAACAAATGGTCCAATCTCATTGGGACAGTGATTAACAACAGAGCCCCTGGGAGTGGGTAGAGGGATTTTGAACTGCTCCAGGATGCAGTGTTTCACATCAATATGAAGGGACATGGTTTGTTGCCAATAGTGTGTTGGATTGGGAACAGGCTGAGGACTACTTTCAACTTGCTTTTTGGTTTCTCCCCATTAATTTTCATACTATAATGGAAAGCGGGTGGATGTTCTGTATGAATTACATTAAATTGGTCATTAACACCTTTCTTTTGATCTTGTGATCATCTCAATACATCAGATCTTGCTGCAATAAACATGGAACAATACAATTATACTAATTGTGGATAACTTCTAGAAATGAAAATTCCAAGTCAATGAAACAATTCATTGTTTTTAAACATTACTGCTTCATCTGACCTTCAAACTCAGCAATAAAACCATTTTGATTTGCTCTTTAAGAGGTTTTTGGGAAATTGTCATGACGTCTCCCACTCATATGCCATCACTATCTGTTTTATAGTACTGTACAGTGCACTGCAATAGAGTGCATTCTATTTTTGTATGAATTTTAACCTCTTAGTACGGAACATCCTCCCGATGTGAATGTCACTATATAAATGAAATTTGTTGTTATTTCAATGGCCCAATCTATGTTTATCTCACAGAAACACTGTTTGCCAGCACTGTCGGGGTTTTTTTTTGAGCCAGCTGGTTGGAAAACGACTGAACATTTTTACAAAATGACAAAATCCACCGTCAAGGCTCCCAACTCCACTGTTCCAATAATATTGTATGTTGTGCAATGCCAAGGCAGCTCTGCTGGTTCAGATTGAGCAAATGCTATAATGTAGCATAGCCAGCACATTGCCTTTTAAAATCCATGCATTGGCCTGCTGGGTCTGATTGAGTGAAGAAAGCAGACCTTGGGCAAGTTGCAGTGCAATTTGCCAACTGTAAAGGCTATCAAGTACTTCATTACAGATGCTGAGGACAGGGATAAGCTGGACTAGCAGAGATCATCTGACCTTCCGAAGCTTAAGAAGCCGGAAGTGTCAGAAAAATTGCAGTAATCACTGGCTTGTGGGAGCACTGTTTGCCAGCACATCATGATGTGGCTTTAAATCTTGCAATTTAGGCTTTCCCTACCATTGTGAAGCAGAATTGCACCTGCACCTGATGAAGGAATGGAAAGTTGAAAGGAGCCAATTTATTAGACGACACTAAGCTAGGAGTCTCAGTAAGTTGTGTAGATGGGAGTAGTAAGTTACAAAGGGACTTAGAGAGATCAAGTGAATGGACAAAGATGTGGCAGATGGAAGTTCAATGTAGGGAAGTGCGAGTCATCCACTATGGATAGGAAAAAGATGAAGCTGAATATTTTCTTAATGGGAAGAAACTATAACCTGAAGAAGAGCAAGAGATTTGGGTGTCTATACCCACAAATCACAAAACTGGTTCCCTGGGGCAAAAAGTAATCAAAATGGTCGAATGGAATATTAGCCTTTATCTCAAGTGGTCTGGGATACAAAGAGGAAGAAACAATGCTTCAGTTTCATAGAGCATTAGTCAGACCCCATTTGGAGACTGCATAGTTTTGGCACCATACCTCAAGAAAGATATATTGGCCCTGGAAGGGTGCAGCACAGGTTCAGTAGAATGTAAGAGGGTTAAGTTACAAGGAAAGGCTGTATAAACGTAGATTGTATTCTATTGAGTTAGAAGGTTGAGGGGTGATTTGAGGTGTTTATGATAAAGAGATTTGATTGAGTAGATACAGAGAAACTATATCCTCTGGTGGGGAATCAAAACCAAGGGGCATAGTCTTAAAATTATAACCAGGCCATTTAAGAGTGAAATCAGGAAGCATATTTTCCCTCATAGGGTGGTAGAAATCTGGAAATCTCTCCCCCAAAAGGATGTGGATGCTAGATCATACACCTTGAAGAGTGAAGTTGATAAATGTTTGGCAGGTCAGATGTAGCAAGGGATGTCAGCTCCTGGGATATCCTTCCAACGTGAAAATCACTGTACAAATGCAATTTTGTTACTGTTTGTTGATATGGAGAGAAAGAGGGAAATTGGAAGGATTAGTTCCAGCCATGATCGAATCGAATGGCGGAACATGCTCGAAGGGCTGAATGGCCTACTATTGTTCCCATGAGTCAGTATGTTGCTTGCTGCTCCAACAACACAAAACAACAACAACAAAATTACATTTATAGAGCGCCTTTCATGTCGGGAGGACATCCCAAGGCACTGGAGTATAGTCCAAAAGCCTTGTCCAAACTATATACTTTCCCCAAAAAAGTCGTCCCCTGAAGCAACAGTATCTTGCAATCTATTGTTATTAATTGTTCATTATTCCTACATAGTTGATCAGGTTTGCTCCAGAAATATATTTGGGGTAAGCTTTACTTTATCTCACATTTCTTAGAAGTGTTAGCTTTCCTGGATGCATATGATCTCTCACTTCTGAATCAAGGTTGAGGGTTTAAGATCCACATCAGTTATTAATAGAGACTGACACTGCATTGTGTTGCTGAGCGAGTTCTGCATGGTCAGAGGTGCAGTTTTTCAGATGAGACAGTAACCTGAGATTCTGTCTGCCTATTCAAGTGTAAATTGAAATTCCTGTCCAAAATGTCAAAAAGAGGGTTTCTTGTGAAAGAATGCCATTGATTTCTGCTTCTCTGGGCAATACAGCAGGTTCACTCACCCATTCTTGTTAGGCCACCAACCTGTACTGTTTCACATTCCTCATATGTGATTCATTCTGTAGACTTTATGTGCCCCTCGATGCTTCGTCTGTGACTATCTCTGGATAAATGCCAACAAGTATGGTGTCGCAAGTGTGATGCTTTGATATATCTCTCTGGAGCTGTAAATGATGTGCTGCCTGAGTTCTTTTAGGTGTCAGTTTGGCTCATTTGATAGCATCTTTGGCTCTGGGTCAGAAGCTTTCAAATTCACGTCAAAGTTCAACGTCCTGAATAATCCCATGACGCTCTTTCAAAAGTGAAGGGTATTAATCCTGGACAACAATCCTCCAGATAAAATTGTTCATTTTTAAAATTTGGAACCCTGTGCTTAAGAACATCCAAAGCAACTTGTGAGTTTCATATGGGCATGCCATCTGTGCATGGAAATTACCGTGTGACTGAATTGGGCTGTGCCTTCTCCCCAAAAGGGGTACACTCGCCCTGCTTACCCAATTCCGGGCTATTATGGTCACAGGTTGGCAAGAGGCAAAGCTTAGGGTCTCCATAGTGTGCAAAGAAGATTGAGAGGAGACCTGATAGAGGTTTATAGGATTATGAGAGGTTTTGACAGGGTGAATAGGGAAAGACTGTTTCCACTGGTGGGCGAATCAGTGACTCGTGGTCACAGGTTTAAAATAGTTTCAAATCGAAGCAGAGGGGAGCTGAGGAGAAATGTTTTCACTCAGCGGGTTGTTCGAATCTGGAATGCATTGCCTGAAAAGGTGGTGGAGGCAGATTCCATAACAGCTTTTAAAAGGGAACTAGATCTTTATTTAGGAAGAGCAGGTCTGTTAGGTTATGAGGAGAAAGCTGGGCAGTAGGATTGAGTTGCTCTGTTCAAAGAGCCGGCACAGACTAGATGGGCTGAATGGCCTCCTTTTGTGCCATATAATTCTATGATTCTATGATTTAGGATACTCAGAACCTGAGAAAATTTACAACACAGAATCCTCTTCAGTCCATCTCATCTGTGATAGCTCTTTGAAAGAGCAAACCTTTCAGTCCTATGAAATAATGATCATAATATTTCCTCCCCAGACAAGTTAGTTTAGATATGCAGAACAGTAGCATTCCTCTTCCAAGTAGTCTGGTATATTACTAACAAATAATTTTGTTGATAAACATTCATAGACACTGTGCAAATTTATTTGTTTTAAGGTTATACTAACTGATTACTGCTTTGTCAAGTGGGTTATGCAAAGTTAATTAGTAAGAGGGTTTATTTCTGTAGCATGTAAAAATAGTTTTCAGGTCTATGATGTGCTGAAAGGTTATGGTTCAGAATTTGCAGCACGTGATGCAGGTTGTTGATTTAGTCTCAGCTTTGATATCTACATGGGAAAGTCAAACATTCATCATCACGATCTATCTTGCTCCCATCAGCTTCATCTTGCTCATTATATCAAGGAAACAATGCAATCAGGCCATCAGTGAAAGCTGATGGATTTTTTACGAATCAATAAATCAATACCTTTTGTATGGAATAAAGGTTATTTTCTGCTTGCACAGATGTTATCAATTTTGAAATGCCAGTGTACAGTTAAAAAAAAACTACACTGACAAATGAATTTGGCTGTCAAAGGTGCTATGTGTATACCGATAATCAAATCAGGTTATACTTACAATGTTCCTCTAAACTTGCGACAGCAAGCCTCCATATTACCATTTTTAAAGCACTATCTTATCTTGCTAAAAGCAGTTACTGTGATGCAATTGTGTTTGGAAATACACAGAGGATTCATTACCGATCAAGGAAACAAAAGCAAAAACAATTTATGGTGAAACAAGCACCAATATGAGTATTTTAATTGCATTATTATGCGCAAAGCATTTATCTAACAGTGCATATCTTTTCAAAAAATATATAAATTTTATGAAAATAAAATGTAACTATATCTAATCAGTTTATGCAACCTGCTTTTCTATCAAAAATATTTTTTTATTTCACTCATGTGGTGAAGTATATTAAGTGGCTGACTAGTGATAGCTTAATTTTACACAATGTTTCTATTACGCCTGCTCGTGATGTGTTGACTCATGTTGTGGTGTTGACATCCTCTGATATGTTGCTTAAGTGACCATTATGCACAATATGGTTATGCAGTGTAAACCTAGATATTGGACGAGATTGGCAAATCATGTACCTTGCAACAACAACAAAATTACACCTGTATAGCACTTTTCACGTTTGGAGGATGTCCCAAGGTGCTGTACAGTCATTGTTTCGGACCCAAGCTGGGGTCGGGGATGGTGGATGGAAATGGGGGGATTTGGGGTGACCGATGGGACCGTCGAAGAGGAGGGTCTTGATGCGGGACTTGCAGAATGCCAGGGAGGGGACGAGGCGGAATGACTGCGGGATGGAGTTTCATAGGTTAGAGGCAGTGGCTGAAGATTTGCCCACCTATGGTGGAATTGAGAAGGCCAACAAGCAGGGCTTTGGCATAGTCGAGCCAAAGCCCTGCTTGGTGTGAATGAAGGCATGAATGAGGGTTCAGTTGCCTGAAGGTTGAGCTAGTCGGGCAATATTGCAGAGGTGAGGGAAGGCAGAGCAGGTCATGGCTTGGATGTGGGGGAGGAAAGACAGTTGAGAATCGAATAAGACATATCTACATATGGCAGAGATTCCTGATTGGCTTGGTGAGGTTGAGTATGCAACCATGGAAGTTGAAGCTGCTAGTGCCTGATGTGTGAGGGCACCGGCACAAGCCAATCAGGAGGGTCTCGGTCCTGATGGGAGCTGGCCGTTCAACTGTAGAAAGGTAGCTCTCATCCAGGAATTGATGTCTGACAAGACAGCAGTGATCCTGGAGTCTAGGGTAGATGCAGAAAGATAGAGGTGGGTGTCATCTGCACACCTATGGAATTTGAAGTTATGTCTGTGAATTATGTCACCAAGGGAGAGTATGTAGATAATAAAATGTAGGGGGACAGAGCCCTAGGGGATGCCACAGATGACAATGCTGGGGCTGGAAAAGAAGCCATTGGTGGTGACAAAGTGGAGATGGTGAGAAAGGTAGGAGTTGAACCAGGCGAGGGCAAGTCTGTGAAGATTGAACTGGGAGGAGAGGTGCTGCAGGAGGATGGAGTGGTCGACCAGTATCGAATGCAGCAGAGAGGTTGAGGGGGACAAGGAGGCAGAGAGAGCCCTGATCACAGCTGTTTAAAGTGTCATTAGAGACTTTAACCATGGCTGTCTCTGTGCTGTGAGCAGCACAGAAGCCGGATTGTAGGGGTTCAAAGAGGGAATCGATAGGGAGAGGTTGATGATAGGCAAGGAAGTCGATGATGGAGGAGAGGGATTTGTGGAGAAAAGATAGCGAGGAGGGTAAGTCAGTTAGTGAGGGCCAGAGGTGCAGGAGTTCAGATGACTCTAGGGCAGCAGAAAGGAAGACGGGGGAATTTTTTTTCCAGGTACCTATGGAAACGTCTGTTACCTTCTCCAAACTTGCTCTGGTGTCTATTTCTGCTGGTGTCCTGCGGGACCACAGGAGCTACCTTGGAATAGGTTCCTGATTGACTTGGTGAGGTTGATGAAAGGGATAACTGAGGTTGGCTTCTGAGAAGATTGCCACACTCGCTGGGATTGAATCTGTGGAAACATATACAATCGAGTCATTTTCTGTGCTCATCTGACAAACAAGCATGTACTGGTGAGTAATCAGGACTGGCAATCCTGGCTGATATCTCCCTTCTTAACAATTGTAATTGCTTTCAGTGAGAACTCAAAGCAGAGTTACAATTGTTAACAAAGGAGTTAAGAAGTGTTCAGGGAGTTAAAAAAAACTTACAATTGTTACAATTTCTGACATGAATGTCACTCACTGTATAAATGTAATTTGTTGTTGACTAAGAATACCTTTAATGTAAACTGTAATAAAGAATAAAAATAAGAGTTGGAGTATAAAGATAGAAAGACGATAATCTCTGGGACGGACCAGAATATTGTAATAATAAATCTACTTAAATATCAGTGATTGTTTTGCTACGTTAATATGTGTACAATAATGTTGCTAAACCCTAGTGTTTTCGATACAAAATGCTTCCTCCATGAGGAAATCTGCCTCGCTTAAACAATTTAGGTTAGATACATTTTAGTTTCCCATTAACAGTAGTTGGAGGGATTCAGTACTTTCCCTGAAGACATGAATCTGACCTCTATATGCACAAATCTGCAAGTGAGCAGTCATCTAATCTGTGGCTTTTTTTTGGAACCTATTTGGTACCTTTTGTTGCCATCTATATTAATAACAAGTTTTGAGTGTTGCAGCTGGATCCTGGCATTTGCTCCTGCTCAGAATTTATTGCAAGGTGTTGCAGTCAGACTGCAACTTCTTGCACATTTCAGTTGACAGTAATTAGAGGTTATTGTGGCTTGCTGACATCCCAGCTCCTGATATCAATGCTGAGGGTTAGCACGAGATTCTCTACTAGCTTTGAGCATACAATAATTTAATGGGAAGATCTTCAAAAGCTCATCTTTAGATGGAGATATAGAAGAATAAATAGCTCAGCCTACAGCCTTACCTCTCTTCCTTTCTGTGTGAAAGTAAATAAAATATTACCTTAGCTGGAATAGGATGGCATTGGTATTGCAGGAAATAAGTGACCTTTCGGTGTCAATTCATAATACCTTTTATTGCCTTCATTGAATCTCATCAACTAGAATGACATGACTGACGGCAAGCATACTGGGGCCTATAAAGAGACGCTTATCTCTACAATAAAATCTACATGAACATTCTCTTCACAAATCAAACATGTTAGGATTGAGAAGTTGCCGAGACTCAGACCTTCTGGTCTCAATTTGGAACTAATACAATTGCGAACAGCTTATTCATCAACTTTTTCATACAAATGGTATAATTGTTTAACTTTCCCATTGTACTATTTGAGAAAAGGGAGTTCTCCCTTTGTCCTAGGCAACCGTTTTACAGAGTCATTAAATTCATTTATTTTTGAGGAAATTTGCATAGCACACTCTTGGTTCTTTTTCTTCCCTCATCGACAATAGAAACCAGTCAGTTCAGCACCCAATAATTTTGGCCATTTATCACATACAGTATATTTCTTTGCTGCTGTTTTCAGTAGTTCTATAGTTCAATGAAGCTTTTCTGTACAAGCTTGATAATACCTCCAAAAATCAGAAGGCTAGAGTGGGTAAACAGCAGGGGCTATATGACAAGATAATCCCCCTGTGTCCTGCTCTTCAACCTCACAGCAGCGCTGTTGTGCCATAGGAGCCCTGATACTGTTGCAGAATCTTTTTTTAAAAAAAACAGTTGCCATTAGGGGTTCTCTCCCAACTAACATGATGGTGTTTATCTAAATGAGAAAATTAATGAGATAAATATGGAGAATTGTTAACAATTATCTAAAAAGGTAATGATGCACTTAGTCATTGAACAGAATAAGAATACACAACCAATCCTGCCTGGGGCTCTAACACTGTATGAAGCAGAGAATTGAGACATGTAGATGTGATTACATAACCCAGACTTTCAGATGAGTATTCAGTGATTGAGTTATTACACTCTTCTCCAAAGCACAAGTATCTCTTAATAATTTGTGTTTGTCCATAAAATGCACACTATCAATCTTAGATTCATAGATTTGTACAGAACAGCAAGAGGCCATATGGCCCATTGTGTCTGTGTCGGCTCCTTGAAAGAGCTATCCAAATCAATCCCACTTCCTCGCACTCTTTCTGTAGCCCTGCAAAACTGTCCTCCCCAGCACTATACTTCACAGGAAATCCTGCGAAGCACTTTGAGACATCCTACTGATGTCAAAGATGCTGTAACAGTTGCAAAAATTATTCTTTATTATTGGTCAGACACATTTTGACAATAAAGATCACAGTGATAAGTTATTATTACGCAGGAAAATGTTGTTCCTTTAACTTGAAAAAATACCAATTCTCCTTCATCTCTGATACATTTAAACTTCTCTGAGAACATTTAGGGCCTAAAACTAAGACCAGAGTTACAAACTACAGTACTAAGACTTCCATATCATCTTAAACTCAATTGTGAATTTATAAGCTAATTTTCAGCAGTTCTTTTTGCAGAACCAAACAAATTAGTTTACAAACTAAGACCTAATTTAAGACTGTTTTTCAAAATTCCTCACATCGTACATTTTAAGACAATGGTCTTCAAATTTGAGAATACGAGAATTTTTGGTATTCTTTTTGTTCAAAATAGAAAATCTTCAAGCAGTTCAATTCAGAAAAATATATGGATAACACCTTTGTAGTTTGCTGCTCGCTATGCTGACATAACCCTATAATTAGAAATCTTTTCGAATACAACTCCTGAAAGTCCTGCCAACAACTCTGAAAGTCCTTCATACCGGCAGTTGAGATGCCAAAATGGAACAACTTATCACAAACAAGTCACTCTCAAAGATGAAACAGTTGAGCCTTGATGTGACGAATACATGGATGAAAGCAAGGGAGGGGAGACGTAAGAGGGTAACTAACGATAGACATAAGTTTCTAAATGGTTGAGGAAAAGGCACTAAAGCAATTTTAAAAAAAGTTTGATGATGTGATGCATAGGATCGTATGGTGGCAATTCTGGAAGGAGGAGTTCATGTGGGTCTTCTTGATCCAAACTCCCTCATAACTTGTGGTCATTGTTCAAACATACAAGCATTTTAAAAGAGCATTAAATGAGTTGAAATAACTTATTCAGTTAGTTCATTGCCACAGTTACCAGGGTGATGGATATCACCATGATGTGGTCTAATCAAAGCTTCATTAATTTGAACACCAGATATCAGAGAAGCATTAATGCAACTATCACTGCATAACAACAGCAGATGTTAGGGTACATTTGTGATCATGTTTGTAATATTCACACAAAATTAAGTTGATGTCTTCAACAGTTGATCACTAATTAGGATATTTCAAATTGTAGGAAAATCAATTCTATTTTCTGCACTGGATTGCAGATAATATAATTGCCAGTGTTGATCATGTATGCACATTGGGGAGAAATAATGAACGATTATTATTGCAGCCAGGATGTATTGTAGGCTGAATGACCTTTACTATCTCTAACCTCACCAACAAAGCCATCTCAGACCAGTACTTAATTTCCCTTAATCGCCCCCTACTCAAAAAAGTCACCCTCCCCAATCCCAACTCCCAGCTTGGGACGACCCCCGCTTTGGGATGTCCTCCAGATGTGAAAGGGTCTTTAAAAATGTAAAACAACTGCAAAGTTACATTTGTATAGCACTTTTCATTTGAAATGATGTCCCAAGGTGCTGGATAATCAGTATTTTGGACCCAAGCTGGGAGTCAGTTATGGGGAGGGTGGAGGGCAAGTGGGGAGGGGAAGCTGGATTGATTAATCGAAGGCACGGTTGAAGAAGAGGTGCTTGAGATGTGTTTTGAAGGAGGAAAAGAAGGGTGTGAGGTGGAGGAATTGTGGGATGGAGTTCCAGAGGTTGGGGGTAGTGTGGCTGACTAATGGTGAGGTGGACGAGATGGGGATGTGAAGCACGCCTACTGAGCAGATGGAGCGGGCATCTTGGTAGGGGCTTAGCAGGTTATAGAGGTAGGAGGGAGCAAGGTCATGGAGGGCTTTGAAGGTGAGGACTAAGATCTTGAGCTGTATCCTCTGTGTGATGGAAAGATAGTGGAGTGGAGTGAGGATAATAATAATAATCCTTACATTTATATAGCGCTTTCCACGTCTTATCGACGTCTCAAAGTGCTTCACAGAATACAACAACGTCCCAAGGTTGGGATCACAGCAGGCAGGAAGGAGAAGACAAGAGGGAAGGGGGGAGAAGAGGTAGGGACCAGAGCAAGGGGGGAGGGAGAAGACAAGATGGAAGAAAGGGGGGAGAAGAGGTAGGAACCAGAGCAGGTGGGGAGGAGTTGTGGTTGGCGGAAGGAAAGTAGGAAAAATGACTGTATATTTGTGGGAGAAATGCGGCAGCCAAATTGCGCACAACAGTGTCCCACAAACAGTCGTGGAAGTGGGGCCAGGGGAGAAAGGGGATAAGGGGGGAGAGGGAAGCAAAGGATGGGGATGATAGGGTTGCAGAGCCTGGTGCGGAAGAGGATTTGGCACAGTTTGGAGTCCTGTAGTGTGGTTAGAGTACTTGCTTCGCAAGTGAGAGGACCCAGGTTCATACCAGGGTAGAACAAACCTTAAGCAAGTTTCCTGACTGCACACGCTTCTGTTCACCCAGCAATAAGTAGGAACCCATTCAATTGGTGGATTGTTTTCCGTGTGTAATATTCCCTCAAACAAAATGTAATCAACAACAACAACAACTTTGATTTATATAGTGCCCTCCATGCTGGACGACGTCTCAGAGAGCTTGAAGCTTAGATTGAGTTGAGTCACTCAATCCACGAATGTTTGTGGGACACTGCTATGTACAATTTGCTCCCATGTTTCGCTACAAAATGCACAATCAATCCACTTAACAATATATTCTGCGAAATGCTTTGAGATGTCTCAATGATATGATAAGCCGGGTCTGGCCTCCTCCTTGTCCCCCGAATCCTCCGTTTTAATGTCGGCAGCCGTGCTTCAGCCACTACACCCTGAAGCTCTGGAACTCCCTTCCTCACTCCCTTTGTCTTGCCCCCTTCTTTCCTATTTTCAGGTCGCACCTAAAGACTTCTTTTCAACCACGCTTTTGGTCATCTTTTTTCCCTCTCCCACTGGCTTGGCCCCGGGATCCATTATTGCGAAGCACCCTGAAACATCATCTGGCATGGAGGGCACTATATAAATCAAAGTTGTTGTTATCAAACGCAAGAGTTATTATTATTAGGAGAATTTGCGTCTCTGGGTCAGGTGGTTGTGAGCTCAAACCTCAGGTCGAGATATGGCCTTGTTGTCCTTGCTGACAATTCAGTGCTCTATTTGGGAGGATCTGCATTGTCAGAGGTATAGTGTTTCAGTTGAGATGTGAAACTGGGATCCCATCTGCCTATTCAGTTCGGTATAAGAGATCCCATGACACTATTTAGTATTGCCCAGATTAACTGATTATTTAGCTCATGGATATTTGTGGGGCTTTCTTCATGCAATGGTTGCTGCATCTGCTAACTACTACAGTCACAGCACTTGACAGAATCTATCTTTGAAACTCAATGAGACTTTTCTCATCTGTGCCTAGCTCTACACCCCCATCACCCCAGTCCTAGCCAGGCTCCACCGAATACCTATAGCAGAATGGATCAATATCAAGATTCTCACCCATACTTACAAATCAATTCATGCCCCAGCCACTCCCTAACTCTCCGACATGCTTATATTCCACTCCACTGCTTGCCACCTTTGCCCAGCTGGTTCCGGCCTTCTGCAATCCCTCATCACCTCCACTCCACCAAAAGCAGCTGTGTCTTCAGCCACTTATTGGAGCCCTGTAGCTCGGTGGTTAGTGCACTCACCTCACAAGCAAGAGACCTGGGTTCGATTACAAGCAGGGCAAAATGTTTGGCAATTTACCTTACTCCACATGTTTCTGTTTACCTAGAAATAAGTTGGAACCCAGTTGTAAGTTGTTTGGCGGATCACTTTTCTGGAGTAACAATCCCTAAAAAAAACTCAATCCATGACTGTTTGTGGGACACTGCCAATTATAATTGGCTGTCGCATTTCGCCCACAAATATACTTTCAATTTACTTTCACAGTATATTCTGTGAAACACTTTTGAGACGTCTAGAAAATGTAAAAAGCTCTATATCAAATACAAGAATTATTATTATTACTTTCCAAAATTCTGGAACTCTCTACCTCAATCCCTTCAAGTTTTCATTCCTTGCCAGTCTTCAGATTGTATCTGAATACCTTCATCTTTGATTCTGCTTATGGTCATCTGCACCCTCTCCCTGGCTGCGTGATAGACTGCGTCACTGTTAAGAGCTCCGAGACACTACCCATGTGAAGAGCGCTATATAAATGCCAGGTGTTGTTGGCATGTTGTGAAGCCATCTTAAAGAGCTTCGGGAGATATACTTAAATATAACGCGGCTGTGTGTATTTTGTGGACTAGAAGGCATCCATAATACATTTAGCCACATTTGCCACAACACATCCCATTGTTATTTATGGCATGTTATAAAGATCCATAAATACAGAGGTTATAAGGCTGAATTAATTCATCATAATCTTTGAATGTACTATTATAGATCCAGAGGCATTTTTCAACAACCATTCTAATATTTCTCACTTTATAATTAAAGTGCTCCTTCTGGCCATTTTGATGACACTCGGGTTAGCATTTAATGATCGGAGCTAAAAGCAAATATGCTGCAATCTCCAATCAAATACAGTATGCTTGGCATACAAAATGCAGATTGAATCAACAGAGACTAATAGCTTAGAACATTTAATTTGGAAAACAATCCACATTAACAGAGCAGTCAGCATGTCTCCTGTGCCCAAGAAAGGAAAGGTGCACGCTATGAATCCAGAAGTAGTGCAGCATCGAGGATAGAGCCAGGTAAATAAAACTGATATTTCTAAACAATACTAATAATCTTTTCATTTGATATAGCACTTTTCACATCTTAACGACGTCTCAAAGCGCTTCACAGAATATACTGTGAAGTGAATTGACTGTATTTGTGGGCGAAACGTGGCAGCCATTTGTGCACAGCAGTGTCCCACAAACAGACGTGAATTGAAATCATTATTGTGTTTTTTGGGGACTATTATTAAGCATGTGGGTGGAGGAAGGAAACTTGCCCAAGGTTTCGCTGTGATCTGCCTGGATTCGAACACAGGTCTCACGCTTGTAAGGCGAGTGCTCTAACCACTGAGCTACAGGAGCTCCCAATGTAGAGTCAATTCATTTTACACTATGTTCTGTGAACCACTTTGAGACGTTTCAAAGACAAGATAAGGCACTATATCAAATGCAAGGTTATTATTATTATTATTATTACCAAATATTATTTTAGATTCCATTAAAAGTAAATAACCCTAAATCAGATCAACAAAAAAATGTCTTGCACATCAAGCACAAATCTGTAATAAAATACATAAATATGGTTTACAATTAATACATGCACTCTCAGGGATAATTGGAAAGTGGAATTCTCATCACTTGAAGGAGTTGGCTACATTCATCAATAAGCAAAGAAATTAATTGTTTCTTCCGCAAAATCTACCTTTAATAATCGTTATGTTGCATTTAAAAAAAACAATTACAGCAGTTGAAGATCTTTTTGACAGTGCCTTTTGTACTGCGCTGAGTCAGAAAGAAGCAATTAGAAGTGTGAGGAGTGAAACTTCCCACTGCTTGTCAGCAAGGAACTATCCTTTAAATTGGCTGGTCTGTCATCAACATTGCACTGGAGTACTTCTGACTAGCCAGGTCAGGAACCATTCTCTTTGGAGGCAGCTCAACTCCAAGGGTACCCAGCTTACCCGTGGAGTCCTGTAACTCAGTGGTTAGAGCACTCACCTTGCAAATGAGAGACCTGGGTGCAATTCCCAGCAGGGTAAAACTTTGGGTAAGTTGCCTTACTCCACACGCCTGATAATGATGCCTTGAAAAAAACAATAATAAATTTGTTATTTCAATCCACGACTCTTTGTGGGACACTACTGTGTGCAATTGGCTACCACATTTCACCCACAAATATACAGTCATTTCACTTCACAGTATATTCTGTGAAGCGCTTTGAGGTGTCTAAAAAGACCTAAAATGTGCTATATCAAATGCAAGGATTATTATTAAAGTTGTTATGTCTCTCCTCAGAGAGGATAGTCAGCATTGTCAAGATTATGGGATCCTCCAAAACCAGATGTTTTCCTGACTCCCAAGCAAAGTGCCACAGACCCTATCAGATCAAGAGGCAATACCAGAGTTAGACAGGGAATTAAGACCAGCGAATGATGTTTATGCTTGTCACCAGGAAGATTCAGCAAAGATATGCAATGTGCCAAACATCACTTGAAGGAGTTGACTACATTCACCAACAAGCAAAGAAGTTATTTAAGTGTCTTCTTCATAGTCTACTCTACCATTGTTATGCTGCATTTAAAAAAAATCCAAGTATTGTATCCAAGCATTGTTATGCTACATTTGAAAAAAACAGCAGTTGAAGGTGTTTTTGACAGTGTCTTTTGTACTGTACTGAGTCAAAAAGAAGCAATTAGATGTGTGAGGAGTAAATGTTTCACAGAAACCTGCTGTGTCTTTCTGTATTTGCGCTGCTGCAAGTACCACAGACATCACAGCAATAAAGCTATAGGGAGCCATAGCAAGACAGGCCTAAGTTAGTGAGATTGCTGACTTAGCACAACAATTTTTGGAGGTTCAGTTGGGTATCTAACACATGTAGAATCTCATCACCATCCTTAACAGTCACCAAACCATTCAGAACTTCACATATGCTTGCTGCTTCCACATGGAAATTTTCCTATGTCTGGAATGGAATGTGCACTTTCTCACTTGAGGGACACATCCTTCTTCACCTAATTTTGTTAAGTATTTGTCATAGGTTGGCAAAAGACAAGGCTTAGGAATTGCTACTAATGCATTAGAAACACATTGCCATTGAAAGCATTGTCTGGCAAACTTACTGTTGCTTGACAGCAAGGAACCACTAGATTGGCTAGTCTGTCATCAACATTGCCCTGGAGTACTGCTGACCAGCCAGCTCAGGAACCAGTCCCTTTAGAGGCAGCTCAGTTCCAAGGAAACCCGGCTTACCCCCTCTTGGAGAGGATATTCAGCATTGCTAACATGAGATTGAGGAATCCTCCAATACCAGAAGCTTTCCTGACTCCCAAGCAAAGAAGTACCACAGACCCATCAGCCCAAGAGGGAACACTAGAGCTAGACTGGTGATACTGGAGAGTGAGGTTAACGCTTGCCAACGGAGAGATGGGTGTCCTATAGATCAGTGGTTAAAGGACTCACCTTCCAGTGAGAAAACTGGCTTTGATTCCAGGTAGGACAAAACCTTGGGCAAGTTTCCTTACTCTACACAACTAATAATAATCCCTCCAAAAAAATGGGTAATTTCAATCCATGATTGTTGTGGGACACTGCTATGAGCAATTCGCCCACAATTTTTTTTTTGTCAATTCACTTTACGGTATATTCTGTGAAACACTTTGAGATATTTAGAAGATGTAAAAAGCGCTATATCAAATGCAAGGATTATTATTATTATTTCCAGCACATTCGGACCTCCTGATGTGAAAGGCGCTATACAAATGTAATTTTGTTGTTGTTATGATTCAGCAAGGATATGCAGTAGGCCAAACTGAGACTCAGTAACCTATCACAACACAAGCATGGATTCTGAGATCATAAGGCATGAAACACATATTTGTATTTCATGTAGATTTCAAAACTCAAACAAAACAGGAATTCAACTGGCATTACTATTTTGGAATCCTCACTAAGTTATTCATTTCACCTTCTAACATCAGGGAATTCATGGACAAAGCAAAAATTAGGTTCTAGATACTTATACCATTTAATTAAAAAAAAGGAAATCACATAAAGATGCCATTGAGTTTATAAAATCATATATACTGAAAGAGGGAGGCAAGAAGGAACATTTTTATGCAGAGGGTTGCTAACAGCATGGATAAGCTTTGCCATAGCTGGTTGTCGTGGCTGAGGTGGTGACATTGAAAGGGGAATTGGAGAAACGTTTGAAGAGGAAAACTATGATCAAGTATGTGGTGGGAGCAGAGAATTGGCATAGAGTAGTTAGCTCTGGTGGTGGAACTAATAACAGCACAAGGTCAGTGAGTGGAAGGATTGGTGCTGTAATAGCAAGGAATCTAATTACATGGCTACTTATTCTGCTGAGGTAAGGCAGTATAACAAGCAGCGATGAACCTATAGATGCATTTCAAGTGGTATGTGTGAGACAACTTTTTGGCTCCCAATACACCATGCAGAGAACATGGTATATGTGCTCACATCCATGACTCTCGGGATTTTAATACCATTGGTCATATCAGCTTCAGTATTGCTTTTCCTAATGAAAATCCAGCAACGGGAGTTCTCTGCTAATAATTTATCCTGTGCATTTGTATAAGTGGCATCATAGCCACTTTGCTTCCAGCAGTATATTGCTGTGGAGTGAACAGAATAACTGGATTTATAATTTTAGATTGACATTATCTCAAAGTTGCAGAAAACAAGTGCCCGATTGAGAGAATCTGTATTTTTAATAATATTAATCAGCCCCAGGATGCAATTGACTCTCATAATATTAAGTTAAAAGATATGAAGCCAGCAATCAGGCAGCCTGGGAGCTTTCAACAGATTACAAGAGAGTGAGCTATGTGTGATATATACACACACGCACCATGTTTATACTGCAGAGGTCGAATCACATTGCTTCTTAACTACCTCTTTCAGCTTCAAACAGAAAGGAGGTTACCTGCATACCATACTTAGGGAGGATAATGTGTGCGATCAATGCTTTTATAGATAGATAGAAAAAAATATCTTGTGTTGCCAAATACCCTCGGTTTGGGGGACTGGAGAAAGATGACAGCCAAGGTTCCAGCTCCTGTCTTATATCCAGAGACCCCTGCTGGAAGGCCCATGTAAAATAGAAAATAATAACATAAATATAAAAAATATATGATGCTGAGGAAGAGAAACTGTGAGAACGTAAAATCTGTGACAGAGCAAGCTGAATTTATAAAATATTTTAAGTAGTTTTGTATTTGGATTAATCATTTCAAGTTAAAATCACAGTTATAAAGTTGTTCTGATGTTTTATTACTGTAATATCCACATTTTGTCCATGGTACATAATGTGAGCCTAAAACATACGAACATCTGTCTCCAAAGAATTGCCTGCACTTTACTTTGCATTTATTACCCCACGTTCTATAGTTGATGTTCCCAAGTTCTATTTTAAAATGTGGATTCTACACACACTTGCTTCCACTTCCTCACCCAAGCAACTAATCCTGTGCGAGCCTCGATATTGTCAAGAAGCTCTTTCTTCAGAAGGAAACATCTCATCCAAGTCAGACTTTGTTCTCCACTTAAAGCACATTTTAAATTCTTCCCCCACCGCTTCCAATCTTCTTCACTCCTTCCATCCAGGATCTGAATGCCTGCCTTCCCTTGTCAACAGGTGCTGGGTGAGACATGTCCCTGTTTCCAGGGACTGATCTGCCTTTCCAAGTCCTGCTGATGAGCCAGGCTGGCTGGGCTGTCATCCGCATTTCCCTGGCTCAGGAATTGGATCACTGACACAAACAAAGATGGTTGGTTCGATTCAACTTGGAACCAGTTTAGCTCTAAGATCCACCACTTATCTCGATTCCCCAGAATGACAGTCATTGCTAGATCATTTGACATCCAACAAGCCCAGATTGGTATCCCTTCAAGGTGGATAGAAGGTACTCTACCAGGAACTCCTTGTGAGCAACCCTGCTCAGCTTGAAATGTATGAGAGGACTGTCACCATCTCCATGCACACAGCTCGGATACACATTCCTTCTCAATGAACAATGGTTCGACCAAGTATACGTTTCAAAAAATATGTTTTGTACAAAAAACAGAATAATTCTATAATATTAGGACCTAAAAAGTTATACTGGATCACACTGATTGTTCTCAAACATGCTGTAACACTTCAATAAATGTTACAAGGCAAACATTTTATTATGTAGCAAAATTACAGACCCAGAAGATAGATATTAGGCAGTATTTCTGAGCTTCACTATTCATGCAGTTTTATGTATAAAGCTTAAAAAAAACATCCAGTACTGCATTAAAGAACAGAACTAAATGCTATAAAAATAGAAATTGTGGCATTGTTCTCCATGTCTCTTTACACAAACGATTAATATGAATTTGGATCACTTAAAAAGATATGTACAGAAAATTAAAAAAAATTATAACTTCACGTATCAGAATTCAGACCGTACCTTTTGTATAAATTTCACAATGTAGAATGTTATTTTGTAAACATTTTTACAGTAATAATCTTAACAGTTCAAAAGAATGCACCTCACAGTTTGATTTTTTTTAAATTGGAGATTTTGTAAACTACACAGTAGTTTCATTTTTCCAAAACCCAGTTCTGATGTTTCCAGTACTGTCTGCATTGAGCAAGGGAGCATCTTGGCTGCTGCCTTTCAGCAGTCCATTCTGAGTGGCCAAATTAAGACCGTACGATTTCTGGTTCTCAAGTTCAACCATTATGGGCTGCTGTAAACTGTCTTTGCTGCTACTGACCCCGTCCTTCTCTACATTTTGATTACAATGCGTCAGAGTGTAGCTGACATCACTGTTGTCAAGTTGGCTGTGGCTGTAATGACGCTCCCTCAAAGCCGAGCGAGACCGCCTACTCCCATGGTGACTCTCATGGTTGCTGTGCCTACTCTTTGGTTGGCCATTGTGCACACTTCCCTCTACACTTGTAGGAACATCATACGCATACTCCCTTAACACCGCAAGTCTGCTGTGTCGATGAGCTTGGTGTGCCCTAGTCCGGTTTTTATGATGCCTGTTCACTTGTCCATTGGGACGGTACGCCACTTCCACAGGAGCTACATGCATTTTCAGGTCATTGTCCATCGAATGCTCTGTCAGGCTGTTCTCGAGCTGTGTAGATATGTTGCTAGCCACAGGATTGATCTGATTCTGCACTGCTGCTGCGTGAAGGTTAGTCAGTTTACATCCCTGGGAGGGTTTGTTGTTGCTGGATGCAGTCTTATTGGTGGTAGAGGATTCTCCACTACTGTTTGCAAACTTTGGAGCCTCTCCATTGGTAAGACTGGCACCTGTAGCTTGAACATTCACCTGCATAGAGTAGGCGCTCCTTCCTGGACAGCAAGTAGCCATCCAACATCGTCTCACATCTTCTCTGCCAATGCAATGGTGAAGCACAAGAAAAGCCCCTAGACTCAAAGCTGTCGCCCCAAAGAGACAGCTAAAAATAAGGTCCAGGGGATAATACTGTGAAACTGCAAGAGCTCCAGATACCCAGAGCACAGCATACATAAATAATGCTAGACTTGCACCAATCAACTGAGCTTGAAATGTGTGCTCATTCTCCAGCGCAGAGGACGAAACCACAGAACAGTTTGCCTGCGATGTAGACATTGAATCATTCAAATGAGAATCGCCATGTTCGATGCTTGCCAAACGTTGTTGTTCTTCTGTCGCTTCCTTTAGCTCATATTTCCGTTCTGGATGCTGTTTATGCTGCACGAAAATGCTGAGGAAGTAGATGCAGTTCACAAACAATATAAAGCCCACGGGCCCATAGAAAGCTCCTAAACTCGGTTCCCAAGCCATCCAACAACTGAAAAAACAAAGATGCAAACAAAAAAATTAGAATAGATTTTTGGTAGCGGAATTCTAAACCATTACACATTACAATCTGGTATAAACACTTCATTGTTAATCTGCCAACATGCATTTTATATGGGAATGAAGCAGAATTTTCACTTTATCTGCAACAGACAGATAGATGAAAATGCCTGAGCAAATATTTCTGCTGTGGAGTGACTCACAAGGAGATGCTTTGCCAAATACTACAAATATCTCCGTCTGTTGACTTTTATCAACAGACGGAGATATTTGAGAAACCTTGAGAAATCCAATAATGCTGTTGAAACGCAACTCAGTAAAACCAGACTTTGGTTGGTCAAACACAGTGACTCCCTGAAAGAGCTCAGGATTGTCATGTAAACTGGGGGCAACGATTTATTAGGTAAAAAGGAAACAAAATCAGAGAAGTATTTCCTCCCCCAATCCCTCCTCTTCACCCCCTGCTGGGAATAGAGAGCATCTTTCACAGCTTCCAATTCTCCACTGCACACAACAACTTCAACCAGCTACACCATGGCCACCGTTCATGGTTGTACACAACTGTCCAGAGGCTGGACAATTTTGAGGAGGTGATGAATTCCATCGAAGGGGCATCTTGGAAATTTCCCACATTCCCAGTCCGCCTTGACCCTACATTACCTTCCTTCAAGTTCCAAAAATTTGTATTTTTTTTTAATTGCCTGTTTAATCAATACACTGTAATTATTGAAACATGTTCGAATATCAGATAAACTGAAGAAAGATCTTTGAGGTGGTTTACAAAGAGGAAATATTTTGGCTCAGTTGATAGGACTCTTGCCCACCAGTCAGAATGTTTTGAGTTCAAGTCTCACATTGGGACCTTTAACTCATATAATCCTAGCCCCAAATTCCAAATTAAAAGATGGCCTTTCACTTTCTGCCGGATTGTGGAACAATGTTGTGCACAAATTGGCTGCTGTGTTTGCCTACAAACACTACACTTTACAGTGAATTCTGTGAAAAGCTTTGAGACGTCATCTGGATATGAAAAGCACTTTATCAAATGCAAGGATTATTACATTATTTATTACCAACAGCATGTTTTCTTCCTTCTGGTTGCTAAATCAAATTTGTGTTTCATGTGCTTGCCCCAAAATAACAAATTGCAAAATGTTCACACAGGAATTAAAAGGCATTGTGCTACTGCATAAAACATTTAGAAGCTATTAATACTTGAACAAATAAAAAAAACTGTAACTGGGTCTTTTTTTCTTGGGCAATCTGCAATTGTAGTTTAAGGGAAGTGAGTCAACTCCAACCTGCTCCTTAATGATCACTGCTACTTAAATCTTTGTAATTTTATCAGAGCAATGTTTGCTAACTACTGGACAAAAACAAAATACATCCAATGCACAGTACAGTATATTACTGAGTTACTTTTGAAAGAAAACAATGAAAATACAACTCACATACAGGTGGAATACAAAAGGGTAATTTTTCTGTAGAAGGAATTATTATCATTCCATGAATACAAGCCAAGAGTAACAAATTCCAGTTGAATGGCGGAATGATTCCAAGCAATTTCTCTCCCCACCCCACCCCATACACACAGATAATATACTGAAATTGCTAGACCAAAAATCATATGAACTGTTGAATATTAACCTTATCAATCAAACTCTGGTCAAAACACCCAATATGATTTTTTAAAAAATTCTTAATGTTTTATCACTTGACATTTATATTTGTTAAAAATGCAACTTTAGAAATTTTTTTGCAAATAAATACAGTTCTGTAGTGGAAATATACTTTGTAAGCAAATTGCTTATACTTTCCAATAATTCTATTTGTTAAAATATATGTTGATCTGAAAAATTAGAGTACTTTGCACATGATGAGACAGAATAAATACCCAAATGTAATTTTCTTGTTGTTGTTGAAAGAACAATATTAGTACCATCTTAAAGTTTCTGCCATTCATTGAATGGGTTTGTTAAATCACATCAAATGTTCAACAGTAAGTTAGCTATTTTATTAATTAAATTAAGTGTTTGAGTGGAAATATTCCCCATAAATGTAGAATGACTGTTGCTGCAAGAGAATTGCAAGACAAGGCAATCGGAATCCCTATTACTAAGGTACAAAAATGTTTGTGCATTACATTTCCACCACCACTAGATGTTGCAAGTACTCTATATAAATATTATTGAAGATGGTTGAGACTTCGAAAGTACTTCAAATCTTGTCTGACGAATCTGATAGAATTTTTTGATGAGGTAACAGAATGGGTGGATGAGGGTAGTGCAATTGATGTAGTTTACATGGACTTTCAAAAGGCATTTGACAAAGTGCCACATAAAAGGCTTATAAAGAAAATAGAGGCCCACGGTGTTAAAGGGACAGTGGCAGCATGGATCCAGAACTGGCTGGGAGACAGAAAGCAGAGAGTTGTGGTAAATGGCTGTTTTTCTGACTGGAGGGAAGTGTACAGTGGCGTCCCCCAGGAATCAGTATTGGGACCACTGCTCTATTTAATTTATATTAATGATCTGGACTTAGGTATAGGGAGTACCATTTCAAGGTTTGCAGATGACACAAAGTTAGGAAAAATAGTAAATAGTGAGGAGAGTAGTAGACACCTGCAAGAAGATATAGCATGATTGGTAAAATGGGCAGACACATGGCAGATTAAATTTAATGTAGAGAAATATCATGTGATGCATTTTGGGAGGAGAAATGAGGGGAGGCAATATAGGCTAGGTAGTACAATTTAAATCTCTTCACGCCATGGCCCCACCCCATCTCTTCAACCAATTATCTCACTACATCATCACCCGCTGCCTCTGCTTGACTGACTCTGGCCTCCTCCTTCTCCCCCAGACCCTCCACCCTACCATCGATGTCAGTACTGTTAGCCACTAAGCCTCAAAGCTATGGAATTCTTTCCATCATTCCCTTCACCTTTCCCCTTCTCTCCCCATTTTCAGTTTGTGCTTGAAGACATTTCTCTTTGATCGTTCCTACAGACACTTTCTCCTTCCCCCTGGCCCGACATCGAACTTTACCATTGTAAAGTACTCTGAAATCACATTCTGGGTGAAGAGCGCTCTATAAAAGAAGGTAGTTGACATTTTAGTTTCTTTTTATCTCAAATGTAAACTAAACCACTCACTCTATCTATTGTTAAATGTGACTTAAAATGCTGGATTTCTAACCCAACTCACCCCACCTCCACAACTGAGTAGGTGTATAAAAAATAGTCAAACTCTGACAAGGTTTACTCATATAGAGACCAATCATAATTGGCAGCCCAAATGGTAAGATCATTTGTTGCCAGCACAGTAAGCGTTAATGGTTTGCACTCGATACTTCACTGAGTTAATTCAATGTTTGATTAAATGAATATTAACACCTACATAACAGCCCAATATCACAATACCAAACTATTTAATTGTGCCTCAGTTATAGAATCTAAAATATTCAGAAAATTTGTGTTATAACCACAGTCCTGTTTGGTGCTGCCCCTTCCCAATATTGTCAAGGCAACAATGACAGTTTCCAGGTCAAAGCAGACTTCATAGCAATATTATTATTTACATTACAAAGATATTCCAAAGACCATGTCTTACCAATTACCAGTCTTCTGATAACTATCTATACACAGTCATTTCTCGTCACAAATCCAGAGAAGGTTGAATGCAGTGTACTTACTATGGTGCGTTTACTTCACTCCCATAATTTTTTATATTAGCTGCTGCTGTGATGCCACAAACAATGATAGGAATTCCTCCTCCAATTAGGTAGAACCTGTGTAAATGTGAAGAGAAAGCTATTAAAACAACCGCAAACGTACTTTCAAAATAAAACACAATTGTTTCCTGAATGCTAGATTTTTCTTAACATAAAAAAAAGTGATATTGCAGTAACTTTCAAGCAGCAAAGTGAAGCATCACAAAACAAAGGGATACAGGTAACCAATGTCCTCATCTGTACTTACTGTAGGTCCTTACTTCAAGGTAACTAGAACTTTATGCAATATTCCAGATGCTGTCTGCCCAGAGCAGTAGAGTTACCCAGAAATACACATAAATAGACTTTACAGCAATTGCTTGTGAAGTGCTTTGGGAACAGTTTGATGTTGTAGGCACTATATCAAATGCAAAATTATGATTTTTAAACAATCCCAAGAAATGTAACATTTATTCATTTCATGTGATAAATGTCATTCAAATGTTTCCTCCTGTACCTTAGATACTACTTAATAACTAATATTTAGTAGTACTTAATAAGGATTTAATCTCTTCCAATATGTATTGGTTTTTTTTCTATAAATTTTGTGTTTCAAGTTTATCTACTTTTTTGCTGACAGGTGCTGAAGTTTTTAAGTACAAGAATGGTTCACTTTCATAAATGCCTTCATATCTTAAAACGTTGACTGCTGTGGGACTTTTTGTTGTGACACAACTTCAGTAATTTCATCAACTTGGCCTTCAAATAAAATTATCCTAAAGAAAATTGGTTACTAATATTACTGAAAGGTGCCTCAGCCAATTGTTTTTCTCTGTTCTATTAATGTACCATTACAGTTCGACAATTTAAAGTAGCTTTTACAATGACCTATAAAGTGAGCTTTACAATCCAGGTTACAATCCTCAATATTGATCAATAGGGCTCTCCCCCACTGTTGTTCAATTCTTTACAGTATTTTACGGTAGTAGCAATTTTGGGTGTTCTGGTTAATCTCTAAGCAGGCACGTTCTTAATACTGTAAAAGCCCGTTTATCCGTGATCCGATCAACCGGATTGCTCGAATCCCCTCCCGGGGCAATTCCCCATTCCAGCAATCACGAGTATGCTCATTTTGCATAAGGATATACTTATTAAACTTACGAACTTAGAGGTTTTTACCGATCAGTAAAAAATGCTTTTTTACCGAGTATGCTGGAATCTTTATTGGGAAGTAACCATCCAATATTCTTTTAATATTTAGTGTATTATTAATATGGTATGTTTTAAAATAAGCTAATTTTTTGTGTTGGGTTTTCGGCAACTTGCTGCCCAATTATCCAGCACAGTCAATTAGTCAACCCCCCGGAGCGTGTCGGATAAACGTGCTTTTACTGTAGTAATAATTCCACCCGAACAGGGAGACAGACAGGACCTCAGTTTAACATTTCATCCAAAGATGGCACCTCTGACAATACAACACCCTCCCCTCACTGCTGCATTGGAATGTCACCTTAGACCTCATGAGTTCAACTTCTGACGTGGGATTTGGCTACACCCTTCTGACTCAGAGGTGGGATTGCTACCACTGAGCCAAACTGACATTCTTGGCTGTAATAGGAAATAAAACCTGATGCCAATGTTCTAATTTGCTCAATATCTGCTTTTCCACAGTTAGGAAAACTGTCTAATAGCGCACCCATATAAACATTTCAAATAATCTGCTCTCTGCCAAACCTAGCATGAAATTGGCATTCACTGTACAATCACGTCACTAGATTCTATAACTACTTACTAATGAATCAGGAAGCATACTGAACAAAGAAACAGCCTTTCACTGTGGCCTCCACTCTTTAACAAGTTCAGTTATTTTTGAAACACTGAATTGCAGTGACTTTCAGGGTATAATTTAGGGTGTAAAAGGAAGTGCAATTCAGCACTTAAATAGAATAACCCAGTCGTCCATATTGCAGAATGATTGTAGAAAGCAAATCCAAGTCTATTGCTCGGTTGGATGTAACTATTTTCTGAGCAGTGGCCAGGCATTTCTTTCCACAGGAAGAGGGTAATTATCTGGGCAAGAATGCCCAGGCTGCTCTCACAAATCTCGCTAAGACCAGCTGAAGAGCAGCAGTAGCAGGGATTGTGGATGTAGAAATTCTCACATGTTTAATTAACTCATTTTTAGATTGGGAGGGGTGGAAAGAAAAGAGAAACTTAGCAAGATTCATTTGTTTTCTATCCAAGAGAGCTCACTGTATAACTATGAGGAAAAAGAGCCCTGATCAATTTTTCTTTAGCAGTTTTTGGGTTACTTCTTGTTTTGAATTTTCTTTATAAGAAACTTTGACCCTTGATGAGGAGGTAACTATATATTAAAATCTTGAATGAAGGTTCTGTCTTGAGAGATTGATTCCACTACACAAGAATTATACAAATTGCTTTTGGGATTCCAAGAATGGTTCCTCTTGAAGGGAAGCTCTGCCTCAAGTCACATTGTGAGATCAGGTATTGAACATAAGGTCGAGAGATAATTCATTGGCGCTTTCTTCAGGTTGACCAGCAGTTTAATGTTGCTGCGAAAGACTAATTGAATGAAGATGACCATATCACATCTAATTTCCCTTTAATTCTGTCACAATTCCAAAATTAAACGAAACAATACTGTGCCAGTTCACTGAGTAATTTAGGTATGATAGGTACAAAGCAAATGATTATGTTCAAGATTTTTTAAAAAACTTTATTTCTAAATGAAATCTCTGAAGTAAAATATATTATTTTTTAATTTTGGAATTTGTGGAACTCACTGAAGCTTCTATGTGGTAACCTTAGAAACGTAAAAAGTTTAGAAAGTATCTCACCTAAGCATTGGCCGGGGAGGAGGAGGTGGCTCATCAGGATCCTGGCACCTTTTAGCTTTCCTTGTCAACTGTTTGAAAATGTTCCGTGCTGTGACACCGACCCACAGGATGGTGGAAAGTGTGGAATAATGTAGAATTATACCCACCTTCATTTTAAAAGACAAAAGAAGCATGCAATCAAGTTGAAATGTAATAATAATCAACTCTTGCATTGATACAGTGCTTTATCACATGGTTGATACAAAGCAGTTTAGAAGATTTTACTGTAAACAATATTAGGAATCTTTGCATTTGATGTAGCACCTTGTCACACTGTTGAGGTGTTTCAAAGTGTTTCACAGAAAGTGTAGTGCATTTGTATTTTACTCTGAATGAACCATATAGACTGGTGATGGCCAAACTTGGAGCCCATAGGATGTCAAGAAGCGCCCCCACTCCCGTGAACATTCACAGAAGTCTAGGGAAATCCATGATCAAACCAGTGTTTCCAATTTTTAATTGATTGAATATTTCTTGAGTTAAAAGTCTTGGCATAAAAGTCCAGACAAATTCAACTAAGAACATTTATTTTGCTGGTCAACAATATAAATTGGCCACCACTAATCTAGACTAAACCCTTTCTCCTGATCACATCCCATAATATTCCCCAAGCATCTAATTTGCTTTTGACAGAATTTATGGACATAAATAAGTTCTGGGCCTTAAATGCACTGTAGCCCCTGTGGACTTCCAGAGTATGTTACTTATCTGTGCTTTCCCACCCCATCATCCCATCATTAAAAACTTTTTTTGGTGCAAAAATACACTGGATTTTTTCCAATTATACATTCTACTGATGTGTTCGATGAGTTGGCATCTGATCTCGCTCTGCACTGCTGCATGAGATTACGAGGCAAAAGTGTTCTCGCTAGTCAAAACTTGGCAGTTACACAGTTAGCAATCTCTGTATGTCATCTACTTGGAACAGTTGGATTGTTTGGTGGAGATTTTAATTCATTCATCACATTACTTTCCTGAAGGTCCATTAATACTGCAATAAAATAGATTTTGGGGTGGAACGAGGCACGAAAAGCTTCTAATTAACTTTTCCAGTCATATAAAAATGATGCATTAATATATTTGCTGCTCTGACTCAGCCAAATATTAGAAAATAATGGGATCTAAAATATAGCCTCCCGGCATGTTGATTCTTGAGAACTCCCTACAGTGTAATCTGTTGTCAGGGCTGAGCTCCTGCCAGTCGATGTGCGATAAACTTATGATTACCAGAAGAGGCCCCAACTGAGAATCCTGCTTAAAGTCACAACATTTTAGACGTCAATGTGGCTCCACTAGTTTCCCATTGTGAACATTGGAAGCTAAAAGATACACGGTGCAAAGTATTTGAACATCATTCTCCCGACATGACCGGCGCTATATAAATGTCAAATTTATATTCTATTGTGTATTGTACTCCGTTTAATCCTTGACCTCAATTTCAAGGCCATTCACGGCCTTGCCCCCGCCTATCTCTCTGACGTGCTGTCTCCCTATCAGCCTGCCCGCATCCTCCGTTCAGCAGACTCAGGCCTGCTCCGCGTCCACCGCCCTAACCGTCCAACCATTGGTGGCTGGACTTTCAGCCTCTCTCCTCTCACACAATGGAACTCCATCGCGCAGCCCCTCCGCCTTGCTTCCTCCCTTTTCTCCTTCAAGGCCAGTCTCAAGACCTTCCTCTTCGACTGTGCCTTCGGCTGCCCCATTAACTCTTCCCCCTCTCCCACTCTCCTTCCCCTTCCCCCTACTTCGACCTTCCCCCACCCACCCCGCTCGGGTCCCGACCAGACCGTTCAGCGCTTTGGGACGTCCTCCCGACGTGAAAGGCATTATATAGGTGCAATTGTGTTGTTTGTTGTTGTTGTTAATCTTCAGATTCCTCCTCTAGTATTACGCTCTATAATGCTTTACAATTTTTTAAGCAACTTTATCTTATGTTCAGGGATGATGCAAGGTTATTATTTATTATAAATCAGAGCTTGTGTACTTTACTTTTTGTACTGTATTTCATGTTTTAGGTTATGATTTATGTTTTCTGATATATTATGTATTATATTCAGCAGTTGAAATTCACCATAAACAAAACAACTGAAATATGGGGTGTATATACAAAAACAAGTTATTTGAGCAGCCTAGACAAAAATGATAATAAGACTATGTACTGCAAATACCCTGATGTGGAACATTGTACAATCATTACAAAGTCCAGAGAAAACTGATTCAATGAACTTTGTCCTCCAGAAAGGTAACTTTCAAATTCACACATTTATATTTAAATTACCAAACCTGTGCCATCACAGGAAAGAAACTGTTCCTTTCCCACAGCAATGGCATGAGATAAAGAAACTCAAGCATACGTTACCCGGAAATCAAATATTTCAAGCTGTGTTTGGTATTGCTGTAACCCACTTAGGAAGCAAACAGGTGCAATCCACTCACAACCGTTCCGCGTGAGTTACCCAGCCAGCCATACTTAAACAGTGGAAATATCATGTGACATTTTAGTGCCTAAATTATAGTAGTAGTAATAAGTTGGATAATAATAATCCACGTATTTGATAAAGTGATTGGAATGTCTCAAAAGACGCCACAGGTAATTTAGCAGGTGGGTATCCTATCATTGATCTCATTGAGGGATTCCTTCAGCATGTGATATGAACTATATACATGTGGATTTCTCCCCTTCATTCCCTTACACTTTATATTGTTTGACATTTTGAGGTTGTGTCGATTGTGACTTTCAACTGTTGGTTAGCTGAATTATGGCTTTACTAAAACTTAAAGAGTGAGACCATGTTCACAGAAACCTGGCAGATCGGATGGGTGATCCCCAAGGTGAATCCTCAACCCAGTGAGGCTCAATGACCATATCACCCGCACCCTCGCCCGACTCCACTGGCTTCCCATCACAAAGAGGATACAGTTCACGATTCTGGTCCTCACCTTCACAGCCGTCCATTGCCTTGCTCCCATCTACTTCAGCGACCTCCTGACCTCCTGCCAACCTGGCCACTACCTCCACTCAGTGGGTACAAGCCTGCTTCACGTCCTCTGCCTCACCCGCCCTACCATTGGCAGACCGGCCATCAGTCACAAACTCCATCCACCTGGGCCCAATCCTTGTCTCGTTCAAGATCCACCTCAAGGTTCCATTCTTCAACCGATCGTGCTTTCGATCAACCTCCTTCCCCCCTACTCTACACACTCCCCAGTCCCTACTCCCAGCTTTGGTCTGAAATTCTGTCTGTCCAGCACCTTAGAACTTCTTCCTGACATGAAATGTGCTTTATAAATGTAATTTTGTTGTTGTTCTCTGCACATAAACTCCCCCAACTTCCTTGACCTCGTCATTAACCATGGTTTTCACATCTCCAATTTGTCCAATATAGACAAAGCCCGTTATCATTTTATCATCTCCCTCTCCTATCGTATCCCCCTGCCCCCCTCCAAACCTTTCACATCTTTTTCCACTCTTGGATAAATCTCCCACTCCGTCCATCTGGCTCTGTTGTGCTTTGCCCCCTCCGCTCCAACATTGGCAGCCATGCTTATAGCCACAATGCTCCAAAACTTTTGAATTTCTTCGTGCAATAACTCTATTTTGCTCCTTCTTCCCACACCACTGAGGCTGCAAGTTTGCTAATTCAACATACATAAGATTTCTCTTAGGGGAAAAAAAACCTCTTTAAATCTGTCTAACATAGAAACATAAAAATCTACAGTGCAGAAGGAGGCCATTTTGTCCAACAAGTCACAGAGCAAAGAGATCACTTCAGTCCCACAGCCCCACCTCATCCGCTTACCCCTGATTGACTCTGCCTTTAGTCCTTATGCCCGTTTAACATTTCATCACTGGCATTATTTAAAACAGATGCACCCGTTACAAAGTATATGTTAATGGATTGCTTTGGAAAGATTCTCACTGCAGTCTAGTGTAAGGAGAGAAAATAAGAGCGTTCCCGCTTACCGCTTGGCAAACACTAATGTTCCTGGTTTGATTGATGCCACCGACAAAAACTGCACAGGTCAGGAAAATGTGAAAGCAGAGATTAACCAGCATGTGCCAGCTCTTGCGGCTGATCCGCACCGCACTGTCAAAATATAACAAATCACCAGAACACATTTAGCCAGATAGCCACAGATCAACTGAAATAGATACAGTTTCAAACTTTTTTCTCTGGATACTGTTCTTTCCCTGGTCTCCATTTAGCACAACACAGTTCCCCTCAACATTTGCGATACCCTGTGTCTCATGTCTTGTGCGGTAGCCAAGAATGGTAAATCAGTTTTGTTGTTAAAAGAAAATTCTAAATCAAATTTGTATAACTTCAGCATTTCTGCTCTATTGCGCATTTTATTGCTCTGAGGGCCAGTACAAATTACAAACATGTGGGAGTTAAGATAATTGGCTCCACAATCATAAATTTTCACTTCTTTGTTTTCATTCTTTTCAAAATGTACTAATTGTGGAGTGTATGGCTAATAATGTGGTTTCCCACAGGCTACAACAACAGTAAACATTTACTTAGTGCCTGGCACACAGGGTAGTGTTTCGGAGCACTTATGAGTCAGTGGCTTAGCCTGACCCCAAGCCACCGGGTGATGACCCGTAGGCAAGGTCGAAGTGGAAGGTCTTTAAGTAAGTGTGATGTGAAAATAGAGCAGGCAGGAGTGAGTTCCAGAATTTCAGGTCATAGTGGCTGAAGCACAGCAGCCAATAGTGGAATGGAAGGAGCAAGGGACATGCAGGAAGCCAGCCCGGGGAGTGGATGTAGAGGCTGTTGGCATGGGGAATAAGCCAGTTGGAAAGGTAAGGAGGTTCCAGGGTGAGAGGGCATTTGTAGATAAGTGTGAGAATATTAAAGTCTATCCAAGAATAGTACAGGTTATTACTGTACCAACCAAATACATTCTCCTAATCCCCTCCATTCCCTAATGAAGGAAGGAGGCTTGTGTTGCAGCTCAAATAAATCTTAGCTGAAACTTTATCCCATGTTTTCATTGTCAAATGTTCCCAACATCCCGGATAGGGTAAGCAAAGGCTGTGGTTAATTACACCCAATGTGAAGCATGTTCAGCGATTGGTGGTACTATCAATTTACTCCCCAAACACTGCCACTGTCAGTCAATCCAGATTGACTGCTCACTGCCTTGAAGAAATGCATCTGATCAGAGGTTTAAAACTGGATCCCATTCAGTCGAGTAGCAGGCAAACACACTGCATCAACAACAAATGAAGCATTTGGAAGCTATTGCTGTGATAGGTAAAACCCATGTGTACAGTTTAATAGTGGCAAAGTTATGAAGCTTAATGTGTACACAAAACTAATGTTTAGCTAGGACTGAAAGACAGAAAAGAACCATTACCTGCGGTGGTATATGTAGCTAGCAATGATTATGAACAAGCAGATGAGTAAAACTGCTGCAGTGACATAGACCACTGGGTGTAAGAGGTCGATGGACCGCAGCTCAAAATCAACATCATTCAGATCCTGATGGGCACAAAAATAGGCACAGTTAAGCGTGAGTAATAAAAAATCTGAAGAAAGTGGATTTTTTTGGAGAAGGGGAAGAGAAAATTAGTTTCCACAGGCAGACTACATAGATAGCTCACTAGAGATAGGCACTACCATGTTGCTCAACCAAGCAATTTTTAGAGAAAAATTAAAGATTACGGGATTGCAATCTTATCAGCTGCTGGCATCACACACCTTCCATATCTCATCTCTTCAGTGAAGACTTCTTTGTGTAGTCAAAGAATGAAAGACACAGCCTTCACTGAACTGTTCAGATAGGGAACTGGGGCATGAAGGAAAGCTGGCAAGAACACAATACCAAAAATTAACCAGTGTCATATTTGAACCGAATATTCAGTGGAACAATTCAATGTAGGATGGGGAAAGGGCGTGTACTCTTAAAATATTCTATTGGGAGATTTAATCTCACCACATGACTGTTTACAAAAAGTTGTGAGGGAGGGGAATTAGTTCCAGAATTGCAGCTGAAGATTTTCACAACCACTTGTAAAATAATGCAATGGATCATTGCCAAATCTGGGTAAAATATAACAATCCTTTCATTTGATATAGTGCCTTATCATCGGAGATGTCTCAAAATGCTTCACAGAATATACTGTAAAATGAATTGATTGTATATTTTTGTGGGCGAAAGTTAAAGATTAGTTACTTTGAATCTATATTTCTTTGATTCGATGATCATTTTTTATTTCCATGGCGTACATCATATGACTGGCTCAAAACAATGAATCATGTCACTTGTTTCTGTGATAACATGGTTCAATTTTCAGATGTTTGCAATTTCATTGGCTCTAATTGAAGCGATGCGAAGAGGCAAATGGAGGTGCCCCACATACATCATCTGGGATCAAAGATGCTCCACGCCCAACAGTGGAAACCAGAAACAGTTGTCAATAAAATTATCAAAATTATATTGTTTGAGCTGAGAGCTTTTGTATTTTTAATCTTATCCACTCAAAAAAGGGCCTCAGGCATCAGGATAGCTTTATTTCTGTATTATTATTATAGGTTCTAGGTCAGTGAATTAAATTCTTAATTATACAGAATAATATTCTGAATTATAGGACCCATTAAAATGAATTCAAAACAAATATTAACTGAGGAACATTTTAAAAGTGTATGCTCACCGTGATCAATATGAACCTATTTTTCCTTGTCTGTCTTTTATTTTCACTATTTTTAATCTACTCTTAACTTTTATTTCCAACTCATCTATTATATCTCAGAATGTGAAGAGAGGAGGTCCCCACATTAAGAATTTTATTGACTGACCCAGAACCTACACTAATATAATAAATGGCAGACCCAACATGGACTGGCAATGGTTAGTTTTAGATCTTTGCAAAGTTTTTTCTTTAGTTCGTAGTAGTTTTTTAAAAAAAACTATAGGTGACATGTAAAATGGTTTTAACAACCCAATGTATACCTTTTGTTAGGACTTCTATTTTGCTCATGTGGCCTCGAGGTATGAGATTTTGAAGTGCAGGTAAAATCTTGTATCACAAATCCACAATCTAGTTCTATGACATGCTTACCATCAAAACTGCATAGTTGTTCAGAGAGTAGCACTGCATTGTGGTGACATTCTCATCTGATGTGACAATGTGACAACCATCAGACATCCATCCTCCAAAACCATTCCGAAGGTTGAAATCCCAGTATGCAGCCACTGGATCGACCCCGTGTGCAATGCGACGCAGTGTAACAGTGACAGGATGGCTAAGGGAATCCAGACTCTTACCATCTGTACAAAAATATAAGGATTTAAAAAAATCACATTAAGAAACAGCCATTAATAGATGAATACAATGAAAACAAGCTGAATTTCTTGCAGTTGTGTTTTAAATTGTTTACGATGATTAATTATATTATTATTAGTAATAAGATTGTGTTTGATAAAGTTCCTTATCATACTGAACTGCCTCTACCTGCTTCAGATGTTTTTTTCTTTCTGCGATGTGTATTGACCTTGAAAAGCTAGTACTTTCAATCTTTAACTTGTGACATCCACACAATTATATGGTTTGCATAAATGGATTCTTTTTCTATTTTGCAATTTAAAAAATACTTTTTGTTTTAAAAATCAGTGTCCGTCTCCTTGTGGCATCCAATGAACAAAGTGTATCAGTTTACTTTGTTCATCCACCCTGTACAGTGTAATCTGTGATGTGAAATACCAGATGGAAACAAAAATTTCAAAATAGTAGCTAAGACGATAACTCTAGCCTACCTAGCTTTGTGTAGATCACAGGGGAGGCCACACTCCGTCTCTTCCCATCATCTGCCAAATTTGTCGAATTCCCTGTGCTTGGAAAGAGTTTGCCATTCCGGAAAGCAATAAGTTGCAATTTGTAGACTGCATGTTCCACTGGTGTTGTCATAGAATAGTGGGTAAGCAAAGATGGTGGCAACTGAATAGATGCCTCCGCAATTGTATTCTACAGAGAGCATTTCAAATAAATACTTTGAGAATGTTCACACATCGCAATGCATCCTTACAGCTAAAATTAATTACACATTTCCAAAGGGCAGGAAAAAATTCTCATAAAGGCTCTGGGTATAATGAAACATAAACGGTTCATTTTTCTGCTATTGATTGTTTTAGGGCAACCGTTGACACGTAATAATAAAAGTGAGCACAGAGACTGAAATTAAAATTGTTCAGCAGGTACAAGGCAGCAATCAGCCACTCAGGGAGAATGTCAAATAGTTGATTGTAGTCATAGAGGCAGATGAACCCAAATTTAGATTTTAACTGTACAGCTTCATTTTATTTAAATTTTTGGGGGGTGTCTGACATGTGCAGAAACCCAACACCATGCTTAAGAATATCCAAACCAAGCTAAAATGTTTGTTCTGCCCACCTACATATGAAAATCCCAAAGATAGATTGTTGGAATGGTATGCACACATTCTCGCTGGAGGGACACATCCTGCTTATCTAATTACGGAAAGTATTAAGTGCTTCTTGGCATGAGCCAAGGCTTTGGCCTCTAGAATGTGCATTGGGGTAATTGCTGGAGTCTAACCAGGTAAAACCGCACTGCTTGAGATTGATTAATACAGTAAAACCTCGTTAATCTGACGTGCCGAAAGCTAGCAGCTCCCTAAATCTGGCAAGATTTAAAAATACAAACATCATTCTTTTTTTTTTCCCGATATCCAGCAAATTTCCCCCAAAATTTGCAACAGCTACTTGCAGTTCACGCAGGCACTGCTCTGTTATCTGGCACTATGGGCAGAGGTCAAGCATTTTTTGGCTTCAATGCTGTGTTAACAGCTTCCCCAGCCATTTCTAGGGTAGGTTCTAAACACTGACAAACTCTGAAATCCGGGAAGTGAGTGGGCCCAAATGTGCTAGATTATTGAGATTTTACTGTATTGATATTGATATCTGGCAAGCTTTCCCACTGCTTGTCCAGCTGGGACCACCCAAGGCTTCGGCTTGCAAGGTTGACAGAAGCTGAATGGGATAACTCCCTACCCCCAGTCACGAGTCTGCCCTTCCGGAGGCTAGCTCGATTCCGACACTCAACTGACAGACGTGTTATCCTGGAGCCAGTTGAGCTCTAAGGTTACCCCACTTACACCCCCACTCCCCAGGAGGATAGTTGTTTTTCATTTTACAGTACATCAAAAGACACTAATTCCAGAAGAGCCGTGTGAGAGCAGCAAAATGAAGTGCTTTTCACTGTTCACACATCCCAAATCAGTGCTGTTCTGAACCTTGACACTTCATTGGTCACCTCTTTGATGCTTTCTGGCATTACACAGATTATAGACATGCAACCTTTTGAGGAAAGAACATCTATGACAGGCTTTTTGCATCAACTTAATTAAATTTGTTGAATCTTGGATTATTACTAATTTGTATACGATTGTGCATCACACCAAATGACCAGGATTCAAACTGCCCATCAATTTAGAATAGAATTTACATAACTTAGATATAGAACCACTGGGTCTAGAAATACTAAACCTCAGAACATCGTTAAAACACTTCATATACCTAGAGGTTACAATAATAATCCTTGCATTTGATATAGCGCTAGGGTCTGGCGATATATCGATATATTGCTAAAACCCGATATAATTTTCATATCAATACGCTGATATAGGCATTTAAAAAATATCGATATATCGAAAAAGTCGATATAGGGAAAAAATCGGAATGCGCGCACACTGAACTACAAAACCCAGAATGCTCATCTCTATACACAATGCACAGACCGAGGTGAAAAGCCGCCATATTGTATTCATAGTCCTCGAATACAATATACAGGTATGCAAGGGGTGGGGGGGGAGACGGCGGGGGGTGGGGTGGGAGAGAGCGATGGCGGCATGGGGGAGGGCAAGAGAGGGGTGGGGGAGGGAGGGGGAGAGAGGGACGGCGGCGGGGAGGGGGGGGAGAAAGGGATGGTGGAGGGGTGGGGGAGGAGAGAGGGACGGCAGCTGGGGGGGTGGGTGGTGGGAGAGACGGGGTGGATGTGATAATATACAGATAGAGAGAGATGGGGGGGATGTGAGAGAGGAGAGAGACACAGAAACACAGACAGAAAAACACAGAGATGGAGAGAGTGAGTGTGAGAGACACAGAGAGGGAAAGATATTTACCTCCTGAGGAGATAGGCCCCGAATGCGCGCACGCACCCCGAATGCACGCGCCACGCGAGCATGCGCAGTACGAAAACCCCCAAAATATCGATATTTCGGTATATCTCAATATGAGCCCATCGATATATCTAAATCAGAAAATTTGCATATCTTCTAAATGTCTCAAAGTGCTTCACAGAATATACTGTAAAGTGAATTGACTACATTTGTGGGTGAAACACAGCAGCCAATTGCAAACAGCAGTCTCCCACAAACAGTCGTGGATTGAAGTGACCAATTTATTGTTGGGTTATTTTCTTGAGATATTATTATCAGGCATGTGGAGCAAGAAAAATTGCCCACGGTTTTGCCTTGCCAGGAATCAAACCCATGTCTCTCGCTTGTGAGGCGAGTGCCCTAACTAACCACTGAGCTATGGGACCACATGAAAGGATTTGTGCATGAGTGTGAGGATCTTGAAATCAATCTGTTCTGCAATTTGGAGCCAGTGGAGCAGGGACTGGGGTGATAAGGATGCAGAATATATTACGGGTAAGGATATGGGCGGTGGAGCTTTCAATTAATTGGATTTCATGAATGATGGAGCTGGGGAGAGGGGCAAGTGGGGCATTAGAAAAATCAAAGTGGGAAGATGCTAAATAAGTGCAAGCTGTTGTTATTCTCATCCTCCTGATGTGAAAGGCACAAATGTAATTTTGTTGTTGTGGGCTTCAACAACAACAACAACAAAATTACACTTGTATAGTGCCTTTCACATCTCTCTCATCTCCAATAATTTGTCACTCCTCTCACATTAAATATCTACCTGTATTAATGTGCCTTTCTATGCAATTGGGTAGAAATATACTTAACATGTATTTTAGGAAGTCTTGTATAATTCAAACGAATTGCATAGAAAATGCATAGATTATTACTGCTTATACATCATTCTGTCTGCGGAGGAAGTGGGCTTGATGCAATCGGTCCTTTTCTCAACCCATGATTTCTGTATTCTTACCTTGATTACAAAACTGGAAAGTGTGTTGCTGATGTTGCCCGGGCTGCACTTGAAACTGAACTGTTTATCTAAATTGCCATCGGGGTCTCGCCGCCCAAAGTCAGCAACTCCTGTCCTATCCGTCACAGCTACCTTTTGAAACACAGTGCAGGTCATCCCATTGAAGCTATTAGCCGTGATCACGGAAGCCTCCATTGCGATGTTCGGAGAATACTGCACAAACATGAGACAAGCTGTTAGTCAAGTAAAGAGTTATTTTTGTAAGAAATTATATCAAGACCATCAGGGCCTTCTCACCGGAACATCAGAGGAATGATAGAACTCATTTTATTTGCGCAAATATTCTTATTGCTGGTACGGATAGTCAAGAGACCGTCATCTTTTGCACTTTAGCCTAGATTAAATCAAATGCAAAATATTTCAAAGGTAAATTCCCACCGTTGAATAAACATGGACTCCGCCTGCTAGTCTGTAAGTGGGAATATGTTGCAAGCATTGAACTATTCGAGTACAGGCTTTCGCTTCACGCTGAGCCATCCAAAGGACATGTTCATCTGCTAACATGATGTTGCTAGCAATATCCACCATAACATCTCCAAGCTGAAAGAATTGAAAAAAAAGTCAGTGGCTAGAAAGGATAAATAATTTGTCAGACCAGCTATTCTGCACCTCTGAAGCCTGTAAGATTGTGTGCACAAAACCATTTTCTGGAAGACATCTCAAAATGCTTCACAGGATTTACAGCAAAGTATAGTAACTATAATGCAGGTGAACTCTCCAGTCAATTTACACATAGCAATGTCCCACAAATAGCCATGAATGACCAATTTTATTTGCGAGATTGTTTGGACAGGAGATCAAGAGAAATTGCTTTCTCTATTTGAATAGTTTTGTTGAAGTCCATCTGAACAGGTATATATAAAACTTTTTCACGTTTCATCTGAAACGTGAAAAATGCACCTCCATCAACAAAGTGACATTTGAAGTGTCAGCCTACATTGTGAGTTAAAAATGATGATGTGAATCTCAAACTCAAATTTCTGGAATTCTCTACCCCAAAGGGCTGTAGATGCCCAGTCCTTGAACATATTCAAAACTGAGATTGATAGATTTCTCGTGGATAAAGGGATCAAGGGATATGGGGATACGGCAGGCAGGTGGAGCTAGAATAGATCAGCCATGATCTTGTTGAATGGCAGGGCAGGCTCGAGGGGCCGAATGGCCTACTCCTGCTCGTAATTCTTATGTTCAAAATGTTTTGATTCAGAGGTGGGAGTGCTACCAACTGACTTGATAGTTGAAACTATGTCAAAACAAAACCTTCAGTTGCATGGACATTCATTTGTCTTAGAAAAAAAGTTATACCTTATTTCCACTGCCAGAAACAACATAACCAACTCACTTCTTTGTACTTCTCTGCAAACCGGCCAAACTTTTCAATCATTTCAGCAACAAAGAGGACGTCCATCTTATCTGAGAAGTTTGCAGCTTCCACAGTATATGCCAGCAGCTGCCGTGCTGTGGCCACAGCATTGGTGAGATTCAGGGGCATCTGTTTTCATTAAATTCATTTTCATTAATGTTTCCAAGCCTCTCCTTTTGCCTCAACAATTTCTTCCCTTAATTCTATTAATACGTTGGGGTGGAAGCCATCTATGCGCGGAGGTTACTCTGAATCAGCCCCATTAGTATATCAATTGCTATTTTTTTGTTTACAATTAAGCCCTTAGCTAGCTTTAAGTCTGGATTAAAAAGATGCATAAAAATTAAAGGCATTTATTTCAAGCCTTGCTAAAATTCTTTAGCTTTCAATAGTGTCATCACTTTTTTAAAACAATAAAAACAAATTAGAACAAGTCCCAGGTCAAATATATATTTGACCGATTATTAAGTATTCAAACCTGAATAATGTGTTAATGGCATCTGGAAATATATAACTAAAGAGGCACCTCTATTCCACCAGCAGTAAATCAAGAGATTTCTATTTCCCATGACACAATATTAGCTGGAACTTATTTAAAAAAAGAAAGATTTCATATCCCATATTTGTAATAACCATTGGTAGATAACTCTAAATAAGTTACTACTGAAGCACTTGGAGGATTTGCATGTTTAAAGTATTTTAGAAGAATTTAGAATGCAGAATTAAACGCAGGCATCTTGAAATGGGATTTGAAGGAGGCTAGGGAGGAGGGAGGGAAGGTTTGTGGGATGGAATTCCAGAGGTTGGGCAGAGTGGCTGAAGGCTCACCTGCCGATAGTAGGGAGGGTGGGTCAGGGAACGTGAAGCAGGCCGGAGCCCACTAAGCAGAGGGAGCAGATAGGTTGACAGGGGGTTAGGAGGTGGCAGAGGTAGGGGGGAGTCAAGGCCATGGAGGGCTTTAAAGGTGAGGACCAGGATCTTGAATTAAATCCTCGAAATGATGGGAAGTCATTGGAGTCGGGCGAGGATGAGGGAGATGGGGTCATGGAGCTTGGTGCGGAAGAAGACACGGGCTGTAGAGTTCTGCATGATCTGCGGCCTGTGGAGAGAGGAGTTGGGAAGGATACAAGCCGGGCGTTAGCATAGTCGAGCCTGGACGTGATGAAGGCATGAATAAGTTTCAGCGGCCCGAGGGGTGAGGTATTGGCGGAGTCGGGCAATGTTACAGAGGTGAGGGAAAGCAGAGCAAGTCATAGCTTGGCTGTAAGGGAGGAAAGGCAGTTGATTACACAAGGGAATACTCGGTATGTACCTGATTAAACATGTAAAGCACCCGTGTAACATCATTTGCATACTGGCATCGTGAATAGTCATCCTCTACCCAAAATCCACCTCGATCGCATTTACGCCATGCTTTCCTTTCATCTTGAGAGCTACCAGGATATATACCAGTACCTGCAGAATAACGGGTACAGAGCAGGTAGGCTGTGATGCCAGCCAGTGTGCGAGGCCACCTATGAACCAGTAAAAATAAGACGGCTTTATTTTCGTCATCAATTTCTATAATATTTGAAATACAGTATACAAATATCCAATCCAAAATACAGCATCACACAGGACTTGAAATGTGGTGCTAGTTCGTCGAACTGAATGAATAGTCAACAAACCAACCTGTGGTTAACATCTTAATTCTAACACTGAAAATGTAAATTGCAGTGTCTCCACAATCAAACCTGTTCAAGCAGCCGCCTCCACACTGCTAACCACAAATATAAACCAGTTAACAGCGAGTACATTACTAGTACTAGGATCAAGGTGAGGCAGTGTAAATAACAAATGTGCACCTTGCAGTTTATGAGGAGGGGGGAATTCACAGCAACACACTGCCTGCATGCTGAAACCCATGTACAGTGTGCAACCTTCTGTGTTTCTAATACATTTTCACTAGCACAGTTGAGTTGAATAAATTCCACTCAATGTGAAATGGAAATTATGCAGTCTTTTAACCTACAGTACACATGCTTATTTTGTAGAAACCTACAGTAAATGCTATCTAGTAACATTAAGTGTTTGATTAACAACAACAAAATTACACTTGTATAGTGCCTTTCATGTCAGAAGGACATCCCAAGGCGTTGGAAAGTGTTAGCTGACAAGATAAAGCTCAAAAAAACAAGGGAAGATTCACTTCAAAATAGGCAAAGGACAAAGACAAAAGTTAAGGATCAAGCAAAAAAAAAAAGTGCAATCAGCGAGAAAGGGAAAAAAAATAGCAACTGTACTTGCTTCTTCCCAGCATAGGGACTAGCACTGCATTTTTTATGAGTTGGAAATGGAAGAACATTCAAGTTGATAGTTTAAGAGACCGCAGTAAAATTTACAACAGCTTGCATTTAAATACAGTGTAAAGAAACACACTATTTCACAGGTGGGTAAAATGCCTTTTGTGTGTTTCTATTGTGAGCAAAATATTGTAACTGGTACTTTACCAATGAACTTGATAAAATAGCAGCTGTAAAGGAAAGGCTCACATTGAGGGAGAACAAGGGAGATTTCATTAGGGCAGCATGACTGGTTGCTATTAGCTTGTATTGGAGTGCAGCCAGAGGTGAGCTTTTACGTATGTATGAGAGGGAGTGAAAAGTCAATTTACCAAAATAAATACAGATATCAAGACAGATTAATAATGGTCAACCTTAAGGATATCAAGAGATCAAACAGCAAACAACAATGTGAACTTCTTAAACAACTGGCAGGAATAGCACTTCAGCTAAAGAGACAGTAAAATTAAAGGATTAGACAGAAATGTGACCTTGAATGGGTTTTGTTTTTATAGAACAGCTTTTGGGAAGGTAGGGTTTATAAAAGGAACAAGATACCCTCTGTATTATTGAAGAAATAATTATGTGTAGCCACTAATCCTTCAGTCTTTGACTGAATTTTAGAAAGAGACAGATGAAGCTCGAGGAAGTCTTAAGGGATGTGGAATGGTTTACGTTTTCTCTTTTGTTCACGGAAGTAACTTGTTTTGATTTCAGTGCCGGGGAATTGACGGAAGAAACCGATAGATTAGGAGTATCCTCATACTGCCAGGCTAACTTTTTATTGTGAAAAAAATTAAAGCAACAGAGGACCAAAACGTATCAGTAAAATTCCAGCAAACAATTATTCTTCAAAATCCTTTAAATTTGTTAAATTCTTTAAGTGAAAAATAACATGTAATACTACTGATCGACAAAACAACAGAACAAAGCACAATTCTGTTGGTGTATTTTTCTGTCATGTAAACTGATGTTTCACAAAACTGGCAATTGTGTGCTAGGCAGGCAAAGAAAATGCTCTGGGTTGCCAGATTCTTTTCAACCAGTAAGAATGCACTGTATAATAATAATCCTCGCATTCGATATAGCGCTTTTCACGTCTTCTGGACGTCTCAAAGTGCTTCACAGCGTATACTGTAAAATGAATGGAACGTATATATGTTGGTGAAACACGGCAGCCAATTGTGCACAGCGGTGTCCCATAAACAGTCATGGATTGAAGTGGCAATTTTTTTTTGAGGGATTATTATCAGGTGTGTGGAGTCAGGAATCTTGCCCACGGTTTCCCCCTGCCTGGAACCAAATCAAATCTTTCGCTTGCAAAGCGAGTGCTCTAACCATTGAACTACAGGACTCCATCTAACATGCATTACACACTGTGCAAGGGTTTCGGCACGTATGCACAGCTCTGCTGAGTCCCATGTTCATGACAGCATACACGGACAGCATAACCGCACATTTGTTATCCGCACTGGCACACAGATCATCCCAGTGCTTAACAGGAAGTGTAGTGTACACTGATAGTATAACATTTATGACCAGCTAGAACATTCTAAAATGCAACCATTCGTAGTCAGTAACATGTAGTCTCTTTGGGAAGCAAAACACTGTTTAATAATAATAATACTTTCATTTTGATATATCACGTGTTCAAGACATCTCATCTCAAAGCTTCGCAGTACACCCAGTAAGGTGAACTGATTATATTTTTGTGGGTGAAACATATAGTCTCTGGGAAACTACTGAAATCATCGAAGTTTGGTCAAATATTCCCATTAAACTGACAGGACATCCATTAAGTACTCTGTGCCCAACTGAACTTTCTTCCAGTCACAAAAGTGGGAGAAAGGAAATAATCTTCTCCCTTTCCAGTCGTTAATCTTGAAGACTCCAGGGGAGTCCTGATGTGAAAGGCGCTATACAAGTGTAATTTTTGCTGTCATTTGAGTTGAGCTACACTTTTACACCTGCAACCAATACTTTCTTTTAAATGACAAACAAATTCTAACCAAAGTGCATTTATTCCTGTTGATTTTAATCTTTTCGTTTAAACAACAATTACTGATATCATCAAATTTTCCGGTATGGAAGAATTACTGAGCTCAGCAGCGTGAAAAAGCTTGATCTGGCAAAAGTGGTATCATTAACCACAAGCTGGTTTAGCATTTGTCACTGGAAGCAGGTGTGTAATTCACCTCACCTTTCCAAAGAACTATTACAAATATATTTAACAACTTCAACATTTAATCAAATTTTAAAAAGAAAATAACTATAAGTATTATACACTTAAAGCGTGCTACAAATAATTCCATGTTCTGGCATCAAAACATGCAACATTTCCACACCTGCTCATTCATGGGGAATTATTTGTTAAAAACAAATTTCTCTTGGATTTTGCGCATATAATAACCATAAAAGAAGTGATGGGAAAATTCATTAAATAGTTGAAATAATTGCACCATGATATTGACTGACAATAGATTTGCCATAATCTAATTAACATTTCTGCAACACTGGACCGCAGGAATGAACAAATAGGAAAAGACCATCTGGCCAGTCCCAAAAGAGCAAGTAATGTTTAGCTTCGAAGATGAACTCTGCAGTTGGAATGGCTGAGTTCCGGACAATGATATGCTGCAGAAATGGTGTTGCAGGGGTGGAAGGTGCAAACTTTCTTCAATCTGGAAAAAGCCTGTCCTTAGCAAGGCTGAATGGTGTATAATATTCCAAACTGCAGAGTCACTGAAGGTTTTACATTAACGCTGAACTGCAAGAGAGTTTCTCAGTTTTTAGTCAGTGAGTTTTAGTGTGTCACAGATTGTTGAATTGTTTTCTGGAACTGAATATAGTACAGTAAAAGCCCATTTATCCGGCACCCGATCAACCGAATGCTCGACCCCCTCCCGGGGCAATTCCCCATTCCAGCAATCGAGATTATGCTCACTTTGCGCACGCACGCAATGCGTGCTCATGCGCACTTATTAAACATACAAACTTAGATGTTTTTATCTTTTTACCTATTGTGCTGAAATCTTTATTGGTATGTAGCCATTCAATATTCTGTTACTATTTAGTATATTATTAATATGCAGCAAAAGCCCGTTTATCCGGACCCCGCAAGACATGGCCAATGCCGGTTAAAGCGCCTGCCGGATATTCGTGGGCCCGCTGTCGAAAACCCACCTCAAAAAAATTTAAGTTATTTTAACACTTACCATACACACCAGACTAAAAAATAAGATAATAACAGAATATTGTATTAGTACTTATTGTTAAAACTACTCTCTTGCGCTTCTCAACTTTACTGGTTGAGGTTTATAGTCCAACGATTCTTTTTAAAATGGAGAACGCCAAGTGGGTGAAAAAAACGGCAGCGTGACTCGAAAGCCTTACTAGTGGCAAGCCGATAGCCCTAGACTCTACTATAGGGTCCGGCGAAATATTGATATATCGGTTATATCCGATATAATTTTCATATCGATACGCCGATATAGACATTTCAAAAATATCGATATATCGGAAAAGTCGATATATCGAAAAAATCGGAATGCGCGCACACTGAACTACAAGACCCAGAATGCTCATCTCTATACACAATGCACAGACCGAGGTGCAAAGCCGCCATATTGTATTCATAGTCCTCGAATACAATATACAGGTATGCAAGGGCTGGGGGGGAGAGACGGCGGTGGGTGTAGTTGGGAGAGAGAGACGACGGGGTGGGGGGGGAGAGAGACGGCGGGGAGGGTGGTGGGGGGGGGGAGAGAGACGGTGGTGGGGGGGGGGGGGGGGAAAGACGGGGGGATGTGATAGAGATAGATAGAGAGAGAGAGAGAGAGAGATAGAGAGAGATAGAGAGAGAGATATAGAGAGAGAGAGAGATAGAGAGAGAGAGAGAGAGAGATAGAGAGAGAGATAGAGACAGCGATACAGAGAGAGAGAGAGAGACAGAGAGAGACAGAGAAAGAGAGAGAGAGAGAGACCGAGAGAGAAAGAGACCAAGAGGCAGAGTGACATAGAGAGAGAGAGACCGAGAGACCGAGAGAGAAAGAGACCAAGAGGCAGAGTGACATAGAGAGAGAGAGACCGAGAGACCGAGAAAGAGAGACCGAGAGACAGAAAGAGACCGAGAGACCGAGAGAGAGAGAGAGAGGGGGGGGGGGGGGGGGGGAGAGAGGAGAGAGACACAGACAGAAAAACACAGAGATGGAGAGAGTGAGTGTGAGAGACACAGAGAGAGAGAGATTTACCTCTTGAGGAGATAGGCCCCGAATGCGCGTGCACCTCCGAATGCGCGCGCGCATGCACAGTACGAAAACCCCGAAAATATCGGCATATCTCGATATGAGCCCGTCGATATATCTAAATCAGAAAATTTCCATATCGACGGACCCTACTCTACTAGCAGGAAACCGATAACCCTAGACTACTACCGGCAAACCGAAATACTGCACTTGCGCGACAATGACTCACAAATGCTCCACCCCGATTGTTCCGGATGTTTTGGTTTATCAAATGGTGACTTTTTTTAGCAAGCCAGTTATACGGAAGTGCCGGTTCATAGAGACAGAGATAAATGGGCTTCTACTGTAGTACATTTGAAAACAAGTTAATTTTTTGTGTTGGGTTTTTGGCAACTTGCCGCCCATTTATCCGGCACAGTCAATTAGTCGACCCCCCCCCTCCCCCCGAGGGTGCCAGATAAACGGGCTTTTACTGTAATAACAATCCTTACATTTGGTATAGTGCTTTTCACATTGGAAGGACACTCCAAAGTGAGTCATACTGTAACCGAGTGACTTTGTGTGTTTTATGAGCCCAGATAACAAAATTACCATCCGATTGGGACATTGCAAAGGATTCTCTTACACTACGAGTTAACATTAGGAAAGATGGCTTCCAGTTATCAGGATTTGATTTTGCTCCCCTCTTGTGAACAAACGCAGTGTTTGTTGCTTTCCAGAAGTTTTGTATAAAAACCATTAAAAATAGTTTGTATTGCAAAACAAAGCATGTTTTGAAATCATACAGGCTTCACAGCACTAGGTGCATAGATCTGCATGTTGGGACTGAGTCAGATACATCAAATGTCCAGTCTTCTCCAGCCCTTTACTTTTCTACATACATCTTTTGCACTTCTTAATAATTGGCACACAAATTGTCTCGCCTTTGAAACGAAAGTGATCATCAAACCATTTTTTATGTTAGAAAAATAAAAATTTGTTACTGTCTTAAATATTCTTGGATAGTGGATGTACTCATTTCCAAGGATGTATTTCTGTAGAAATAGAATTTATTTTCAAAAAACATAGTTTAGTCAAGGTCAAACATTCCATTTGGCTTTTAAGAAAACAGGAGTAACGGTGCATCTCAATGATGGCTCATTGTTAGTATTTCTATCATCATAAACTTATTAACTGTAATCAGTAGTATGATGAGTGGCATTGAGTCTTACTATTATAGAAATAATAATAATACTTGCCTTTGATACAGTGCTTTTCACATCTTCTAGACATCTCAAAGTGCTTCAGAATATATTGTGAAGTGAATTGACTGTATATTTGTGAGCAGCAGCGAATCGTGCACAGCAGTGTCCCGAAAACCGTTGTGGATTGAGTGAACAAATTATTATTTTTTTTGAAGGGATTATGTTACCATTTCGGCCTGCCAGGAATCTAATACAGGTCTCTCACTTGCTGGGCTTGTGCTCTAAACAATGAGCTACAAGACTCCGCTAAAGAAAGCACTTCAATTCAACACAATGTTGTGTTTATTAAAATAAAAAATACATGAGACAAGTATGAAACCCTTTTGTCTATTTGGTAAGAAGCAAAATCTTTTGTGTGGGTTCCGTACTTCTACCTACCTGAAGTTCCCTTTGTTATTCCTCACTCTTTCCGGTGGGCAGTACTGAGCTGAGCTCTCTAATACAACTATGTCAACTTGCTTTGTATTGTTTCCACGTTTTGTTCGAATACGGCATTCCCAGTTTCCAGTGGAGCCCATTTGGATATTTGAGATTGTCAGGGCACTGCATTTAAAAACAGATGCATTAGTGTTCAGCAGAAACAACACACACAATTGGCTAGTCCTGAGCTTTGTGTTTGCTTTTACTATAAATATCCAGAGCTGTCAAGATATATCAACTGAAAGCAAATGAATGTGCATTAACCATGAATTGAACTCTGAAGTGGTTCATTGCTTCCTAAAGCTATTAGCCTCTATGTAGTGATTTTTCCACACTGCATTAATTTAAAACTGAGAATATGATTTTGCAGCAATACAAAGTGTTTAAGAGTGTTCTGAGCACAGAATTTATACATTCTCTGAAAATGCAGAATTGCTAAATACTGCATAGGATACCAAAAATAATATTTATTAATTTGTATTTGACTCATAAGGTTAAACATGCTTTTCAACCATGGATTATATTTCAAGAATTACATCAATATATTAACCCCCCTTCCACAGGGTTGTCAGTTTTCAGCTCAGATATTCTCAAATAGCTTCACCGCTGAAACATTAACCATTTCGTAAGCAACTATTTGTTAAACAAAACAGCTTTAGAATGTGATCACATCAATCTGTGTTGCATTTCTACATGACCAAAAGGGCGACAGTTGTTGGAACAAACATATGCATTGATGGTTCCTGCAATCTTATAGCATCTGGATGAACAAATTCATCCAGTCCTGGGAAGGTTTACAACTTGATCAGGAGTAATGCTGTGTCAATGCTATAGCCGCTATAGTCGCTATAGCCCACACTCTGGAACATTCTCCCTCAAACCCTCATCCCACCTGCAAACTTTCCTCTTCCACCGAGCTTATGGCCACTCTCACCCCCAGCTCAGAGTCTGTTAAGCGCTCTGAGCGAGGGTGCAAGCTGATATTGTTATATAATCAAATAGTATGTTGCATTTGCGATATTTGTGAATAAAAAGACATCTAAGAATGCATTATTGGCAACTAGAAGTCCCAGAAGAAGGACAACAATATTCTGCATTCATACAGCATCCTTCATGCGGGATAGCAACTCAGAATGCTTAACAATGGGGGAGCTTAAAAAGCTAAAAATGGAAGACTTCTATGACTCATAAATCAGCTATTTTAGTGCAAAAAGCGGGCAGGAAGGAATAAATGTGTCCCACAATATAACCATGTAGAAGCAAATTTGCACTCAAGTGAAACACATTGTAATCAGCTTCCACTAGATTATAGAAATAGTTATTCCTTATATTTGAATGACTTTATTACTAAAATGTTACTTTCAGCATCACACAACTGACAAAGCTATTTGGACCTTCCATCAGCCTACGAATTAATGCAGAATATACTAGATACAGTATTTTGTAGAATCAACAGAATAGTATAAAAAGACACAACTGAGCAAAGATTACAAATGTAGAATGTGCACAATTTACAGTTTGAATATTTTTCGCACGTCACTGAAGTTTAGTTGTAGTCTAAGAAAATGTTCTAATTTGTTTTGTTTTTCATTTTTAATAATAAATATGTTCACAAAACACAAACTACAGTATGTGTATCTATTAGGTTATTGAATTATATATTAATTGATTCATTACCTTGCAATAAGGGAACAATTATGGATCATATTTTTTTCAACCAAAATGCCTTGGGACTCGTCTGTTTCCACCATTTTTCCATCCTGGTACCAGAGTACCTGCATGTCTTGATCAATATATGAAGCCATGCATTGGAAAGGCAGGCTGTCTCCCTCGAACACCACTTGGCGATGAGAAGGAGTCAATTGAAAGGATGGCAGCTCAAGAGGGGTATCTGATATAAAGAGATCGGTTAATTATATATTTATTTATCTTGCAAACTATAGCAGTGTAACTCACACTTTTAAATTGTTAGAAACATTCACCACAACATACAATCTAGTAATATAATAACTCCAGTGACAAACTGTCGCAATATATCTGACCAAGAAGCATTGTCAGCAATTCAAAATTACTACTAAATTGGTAGCAAACTATGACTGAAGTAAAGTTTGCCAAAACAATAAAATCTTTCAAGAAAATGATAAATGCATTACTGGTATCTAGGGTCCGGCGATATATCGCTAAAACCCGATATAATTTTCATATTGATATGCCGATATAGACATTTTTAAAATATTGATATATCGAAAATCGATATATCAAGGTGAAAAATCGGAATGCCGCACACTGAACTACAAGACCCAGAATGCTCATCTCTATACACAATGCACAGACCGAGGTGCAAAGCCGCCATATTGTATTCATTGTGGGAGAGAGACGGCTGGGGGGGGATGGGAGGGAGAGAGAGACGGCTGGGGGGTGGGGGGGAGGAGAGAGAGACGGCTGGGGGGTGGGGGGGAGGAGAGAGAGATGGCTGGGGGGGGCGGGGAGGGAGAGAGAGATGGCTGGGGGGGGTGGGGGGGGAGAGAGATGGCCTGGGGGTGGGTGGGGTGGGAGAGAGACGGCATGGGGGTGGGGGGGGGGGGGGAGAGATGACGTGGGTGGGAGGGGGTTGAGAGACGGGGTGGATGTGATAATATACAGATAGATAGAGATGGGGGGGATGTGAGAGAGACACAGACAGAAAAACACAGAGATGGAGAGAGTGAGAGACACAGAGAGAGAAAGATATTTACCTCCTGAGGAGATAGGCCCCGAATGCACACGCACCCCGAATGCGCGCGCACTCCAAATGCGCGCCATGCGCGCATGCGCAGTACGAAAAACCTGAAAATATCGATATTTCAGTATATCTCGATATGAGCCCATCAATATATCTAAATCGGAAAATTTCCATACCGACGGACGGTAACCAGATGTTCTGGAAACTGTTACAATAAATATAGTTGAAAACAAAATTCTGCAGCAATTTGCAGTTAAATAGCACATTTCACATAGGATAACATCTCAAGAGCTCGGAGGCTGAGCAACTGAGAGGGAGGTGGGGAGGGGGAGTGGGAGGTGACCAAAGTCAGTCTAAAAGGAAAGATTTTAACTTGAGATCTGTGATGCGCAGTGCAATCAGGGAGATAAACCAATTTAGATGATGATAATAATCCTTGCATTTGATATAGTGATTTTCATATCTTCTAGACATTACAAAGAGCTTCACAGAATACTGTAAAGCGACCTGTGTAGACCTGTGTTCGAATCCACGCAGATCAGGGAGAAACCTTGGGCAAGTTTCCTTATTCCACACGCCTAATAATAATCCCACTAAGAAAAACACAATAATAAAAAAATTGGTCCTTTCAATCCAGGACTGTTTGTGGGACACTGCTGTGCACAATTGGCTGCCAATTTTGCCCATTAATATACAATCAATTCACTTTTCAGTATATTCAGTGAAGTGCTTTTGGGACGTCAATAAGATGTGAAAAGCGCTATATCAAATGCAAGGATTATTTATTATTAAAGTAACAATAAGTTACAATTAAAGATAGAAAAAAGTTCTCAAAATTTGTCTTATTAAATTCTGCAACATATAAAATGAGCAACATTTTACAAGCAAAACCTATACAAAAAACTTTTTCAAGAAACAGATTGCAGGGTTTTCGGGTCATATGCAGTTGTACTAACTTAAGTGATCTACACTTGGAAAAAAAAACATTCTCTATGTATCGCACAATTGACTTCACTTATACATGTCATTTCCCAAATATTGGCGCTGAGGATGAAAGTCAGATTTCTTTGATGGCCCCAGAAAGTTGCTGCATTTTGCTGCCTTGTGTATCAGCAGCAACACAGAACCAGTGTGAAGGACTGAGTGGTATGCTGGTGCCAAGGAAAGAAGCAGACTGTGGGGAGGAGGGATGGGGGTACAAGGAAGAGGTAGAGATGAGTGAGAAGAGGAAGAGAGAAAAGGGGAGTGGGGAGAGAAGGAGAGGCAATTGTGGATTTGGATCAGTGCTGTGTGTATAACTATAACACAAAACTGTACCACGTTTAAATTGTTTTTTCACTTCAAGATACATCAGCACATAAGCCAAATGTTAAACTTTAAAAACAAGTTCAGCTTGAAAAATGTGGTACTATTTTGCCATCTTTAATCTAACTCTCTCTCCAGCCTCCCCAAGAACATTCACATTTGGCAGGACACAGTGCCATCTGCCACGACATTACCAATTGTGTAACTGGGTGTATAGAAGTGTCCAGAGTAGGATTTCAGCAGCTGCGGGAGATCCAATTTCATCCCACTAGAGTGCAGTCTCACCATGCTGCCCACTTGTATGTCTGTCAAAGATCCCCTTTGGATAATAGTTTTGATTTTCAAGAAGAGAGAAAAAAATCTCCAGGATGTTTTGAATACATCTCAATTTTGTAAATTATATAACATTCTTGCCCTAGTTATACAAGAGTAATAAGAGTTGTGATCATGCGATTTGTACTTTAATGCTTTGTCTTTGCATCTTACCGCAAGTCAAAAGTTCCTTTCGTACACTTGTCACAAGCTGCTGTTGTAGAGACTTTGGATAGGGACATTTGGTTTCTCGCACGGTTATGTTTCTTGCCTTTATCCATTGAATCATCCAGAGTATGTTGCAATCACACATAAGGTAGTCCGTTTGAAATTCTCTGATAAAGAGGAAAAAAAAGTAAAAATATCCATCTTCAAACCATTGGCACATTGTAGGTTTGAGGTCTGCACCAGTTACCAAAATAATGAGGAATCTTTGAAAACTATATTGATGATACAATGTCAATGTATGTGCAGCTGGACTCTCCAAAGGTTTGTTTTTACAATTCTATCTTATCTTACCGCTTGGCTATTCTGCCCTCAATTGAGATTGCATTATGGTAGCACATGACAAACAAATGGCAATTTGTTTAGCGGCAGATGCAACACTGAAAGGGGCACAGGTAAATTAATGAAAATTGCACGCACATATTAATGCAGTTCTGGGGGCAAGAGTACTCAGCTCCTGTTAATCCTGCAAGCCAAAGTCCTAATAGGGGTTCTAGCTGGACAAGCATTGGGAAGCTTGTCTGACAATGATTTCAATGGCAAACTATACAGGTTAACCATTTAAACCTTACGCACACTCTGGAGTCCCCGAGCCTTGGCTCTCATCAAACTATGCCAAATACTCTCTGGATATTCGTTAAACAGAGCTTGGCCCTTTGTGAAGGGAGTGCACACTTCACTCCAAACAATGAAACATCCATGCATGGGTGGCATACATTGAACTCTCAGCCGCTTACACCAGGCAGGGAGTTCCACGCATGCCACCCACATTGAAATGGGTATCCACATGTGTCAGACACACAGCTGATCAAAAAAAATCCTCAAATGCATATAATTTCCATCATCGTTACCAGTCCACTCTACTGACACCCAGACAATAAGTACATCGACAGAATCTTCTAAAATAACACTCACATGTATTTCAGTGACTGAAGGCTCTCAAACGTGCCTTGAGACAATGTTGAGAACAGGTTTCCTGAAAGGTTTCTGAAAATATTGTTGAGAAGAATCAATTTTAATCCACTGCACAAAATGCACAAGCTGTTAGGTTTAACTCAATACAAATTTTAAATAATGATGAAACGGTTAACTTACAGACGGATAAGATTTGAAAGGCCTCTGAACATTTCTCCATTTACACAGCCTATCCTGTTGTTCGATAAATCTCTGTAAGAAATGAAATTAACCAAGTGTATCAATAGGATATTGAATGCTAAAATGAGGAACATTTTCTCCCCCAGGAAGGTTTGAGGAAACAAACCATCCTGGGGGAGAGGCACAGAGTTAAGCTCCTATTTCTTCCCTTACCCCACACGTCAAGGCACAATGCTAGGGGCAAGCTTGTTCCTGGGAAATAGTCAATCTAACTGTTAACTGGATGTCAAAAAGAATATAAAGATGTGCAGGTGGAGAACCCCAGTCCGATTATTTTCCTCTCCATTATGGTGAACCTTGGTCTTCTTTAACAAACTGCCTGAGTGTAGGGAACTGTGCCCATGTCCCACTACTCATCAACTTGGCTACAGTGAAGACAATTAATATGCTAATTTAAAAACTTATTCTCTACTTGACAAACTCTATTAATAGTTGTCTGCCTCTACAGGCAGACTTCCTGCTGCTGCTGAGACGTTCCAAACAATAACACAATTCGGAGATTAAGGAAGCAGAGCTCTCAAGTGGCAGCAAAGCTAAGGCCAACATACATCTGCCTTCATATTTGCACAAATAACTTAAATAGCATTTAGGAGGTCAAACTCCTTGCCCTCTTCCATAGGCGAGGCAGTAGTCTCAACAACCCCCTCCAAATCACCCAGGATCCCCTCTCACCACGCTCAGCTACACCCCCCACCCTCACCCCACGCCCACGTACGTCAGTGACTAAAGTGTCTTGAGTGTGCCTTCAGATGTTTAAAAATTCTCCTGTATACATATGATATGCCACCCACACAATGATCAAGTCATTCACACTTCCAGTGGAGGTGCATATTGGAAAATATTCACTTGGTGCAGACACAATTCCCACCAATGCTGTAAGTGAAAGTCAATCTCGGGAAGCCCTAATAGCCTGTCAAGAAGTCAAATTTGTGCTTGATATGCAGTGTTAGGCTTGCATTGTATTTTTAATTATATTCCTTTTTGTTTTGGGGAAAGTAAAGAGAGGGAACATCGCAAGCCCACCTTGACTATTATCCTATATGTGATTGGACAACAGTATGTCTGTTTAAGCATAAGTGAAGGCAAGCACACCTTGACATTTCTCCTATCTGTATAATCAGTATTGCATATTTAGATGCGTATGAACTTTTATTTAAAAAATCAATAAGATATTGTGCTTCTGTTTTTACATGCTGTTAACACAGCTTTGCAAATAAATTTGAAATGCATAGCTCAGATTGACTTTGCTACCAGGTGGGATTAACAGGTGAGAGCATTTAGATTTGTGCTCAGATTCAAAATGTCCAGAAATGTACCACCACAATGCTTGAATACTGTGATGACACAATTCAACTCAAGATACTATATATTATTATCCCTGGTCCTTGACATTGGCAAATGCCAGATGAGCTGAAAGTTGGAACCACTCCTAAGTTCTCTTCGTCTAGTCATAATAGAGAATCCATTGGATGAACCATGATAATAAATACAGGTATACATAGCATTAACTGAGTATTTTAATACCGGTACTTACAATCTTTTCAGGACTGAAAGCCCCCGAAAAGCATATGGTTCAATATTACTGATAAGGTTGTTCTTCAAGTCTCTGTAAGAAAGAATATCAAATATTAATTATTGACATTTAAATCATTTACTTTTCAGTGTAGCTAAACAATGATGCCCTGAAGTGAATGATCAACTTTATTTGGGAGATTGTTGGCCAGGATACCGAGATAACTGACTTCTCTTTTCAAATAGTGCCATGGCATCTTAAACATGCACCTGGACAGGCAGACAGGATCTCAGTTTAACATGTAATCGGAAGGATAAAAACTCCAACAATACAGCAATACAATACCTTGAGCACAACACTGGAGTGTGATTATGCTTTTTACAATGACACAATTTCTTTACCACAAAGAGCAGAGGGAAATATCTACAGCTGCATTTCTTTACAATGACAAAAAGGTAAAATAAACTACCCATCACTTTATTGAAAATGAACCTCAATGAATTTTAGGATTGCATTACAATCATCACTCTCATATTTTTTATCAAGAGGATTTGACCATGCATTTCAAGCCCCACATTCAGTCTTTGAAATATAGTCTTGGCTTAAACTACAAAGCAGTGCTGGGGGATTGCTGCATTATGTCATCCAAAGGATGGAGGTGCCATCCTGTGGAAGAGACAATAAACCAAGTCTGTCTATTCAGGTGTTTGTTAATGATCCAATGACACTCTTCGAAAAGGAAGGGATTTTCCCTAAGAATCGTGGTTGACAATTCCCCTAGATAAAAGCTTGGCTAATGAAAGTGGTAGACTCCAAAGATGAACAGGATAGGTTACAGGAAGAGTTGAACAATCTTGGGAATTGAGCAGATCGATGGCAGATTAAATTTAATGCAGATAAATATTTCACACAGGGACAAAAATATTGATAATAAATCAAAGTTATCCCAACAGGGCAATAGCAGTAAGGCAAATCAGATGCTAAGCAGTAATAAAAGAGCAATAATGAGCTGAAATATTGGGGTAATCCTGCTACTTTACAAACCTCTGGTGCGACTGCATTGGGAATTCTGTGTGCAGTTCTAGTCACCGATAAAATATAAAAGGATATTGCAGCGATTGTGAGGATACAAGCACCTTGGGATGACCTCCCAACATGAAAGGCATTATATAAATGTAATTTTGTTGTTGTAGAGAGGAGGGAAGCCACAATTTTTGAGGGAATGGAGGAACTGGACTAAGAGGAGCAAATAAACTGGGCATGTTCACACTGAAAAAAATGAAGGTTGAGGGCTGATATGATTATTGTCTTTAAGATTCTGAGGAAATAGATAATATAGACCATTTAAGCTGTTTTATCTTGTGGTGAACAGCAGAACCAGAGGACAGGGCCTATGTCAGACGGGTGGTAAATTCAGAACACATCTGTAGAAACAATACTTCAATGAGAGTAGTAAACTTATGGAACAGGCTCCCGAGAAAGAATGTGAAGCAGGACATGTCATTTGCTTCAAGAACAAATTACTGTAGATAGAATTTTGCTAGAAAATAATATCTTGGGATAATTTCGGACACAACATGTCAAGCGACTGCCAGGATGGCAGAAGGTTATCTAGACGGCATTTGCCTACTGCAACAGTAACTACAATTTGCAGCAAGTCTTGTAAAGCTCTTTGAGACATTGAAGTTATGATAAAACCCAATATCAAATGCAAGGATTATTACTAATTAACTCTAACTGCTTGAAGAGATGCAGTAACTTGGTTCCCTCCAGTAGGGAACTTATATGTTGTGAGTCATAACAGGTGTTATAACCAGTATTGTGAATGAAAGCCACCACCAAAATGAAGCCGATCACCTGCTCCCATGACGCCACCTCTCTCCTCACCTCCCAGCTCCACCTCCTGGATCCTCTCTTAACTGACATCATCAATCTCTCCTTATTCACTGGCATTGTTTCCCCCTAAAAACAGCTGTCATCAATCCCATCCTGAAAAAACCTTCTCTGGACCCAACGCTGCTCTCCAGTTACCACCCCATTTGTTACGTTCCAGCTTCACTCCTTTCTTTCTTGCATTCACTTTTTGAACCCCTCCATTCCAGCTTCTGTGCTGCCCAGAGCATGAAAACATGCTCTGGGCAGCACTATCTTCCTTCAAGTCCCACCTCAAGACCCTGCTCTTTGACCGTGCCACTAGTCCCTTCCCCTTCCTTACCTCCACCCTCCCCGATACTGACCCCAGCTCAGGTCCAAAACACTGACTGTCCAGCACCTTCTGATGTCCCCTCAACGTGAAAGGCACTTTACAAATGTAATTTTGTTGTTGTTGTTGTTGTGATCCCCTGCTGGGATCCAGAAGTCCGCTCTGATGCATCCACCCAAAGAGAACAATTTAGCGGTGACGCACTTGCAGCTTGTGACTTGTGCTATTATGAATGGTTGTATATAAAACTTTATTATTTCTTGCAAGGGACCCAATTAATGTCTGAACAAATGACAGATAGTCTGAAATAGTGAAAGGTAGTCTTTATTTCCATTAGTTATTACAGCCAAACTGTATGTAGTTTTTTATACATTAAACTAATAATGTATTAATTATTACAGCATAAATGTAACAAAATTACATTTATATGCGGATATATTCATCGTGTATCCACACACACTATCCAAAGCTCACTGGAATGTATTCTCTTCCAAATAAAAATTATTGTTCGTGATTCCTCATCATCCCTGGCTGATTTCCCTCCCACCCATCACCAACTATAAAACATCATTGCAACTTAACAGTCGCATCACACACACTTGAAAAAAAAGCAGTTTCACACCAATAAATGGAAGCTGCTTAGATTAAAATGCTACCAATAGACAAGCATCATACCTGAGCTTGATCACAACCTTTCCAACTGTTGTGAGGATAAGCATCATGAGGAAGAAGTGGAATGTACTATGAACCATAAAGCTCTCTCTCCAACAGTGGCAAACATCAATGTAAATATGAGCTCTTCACTTTATTCTGCCAAGGCTACATGATTTATACGAATTTCCAGTGATCTTAAATGAGTATGATAAAATGAGAATGCCAACATGTCAGTGTACTTGTAACCACACAGAGACCAAACAATCTCAACCATGGAGCTGGACAACATCTCAAGAAGAGCAGAAAATGAGGGGAGGAGATCAAGCGGTTTCTTTCATGCCAAAGAAAATATTCTATAGTGTATACTAGGGTCCGTCGATATGGAAAATTTTCCGATTAGATATATCGATGGGCTCATATGGAGATATACCGAAATATCGATATTTTCAGTTTTTTCGTACTGCGCATGCGCGCGAGCATTCCGAGTGCGCGCGCATCCCGGGTGCGCGCGCATTCGGGGCCTATCTTCTCAGGAGGTAAATATCTTTCTCTCTCTGTATCTCTCACTCTCTCCATCTCTCTGTTTTTCTATCTGTGTGTCTCTGTGTCTCTCTCCCTCTCTCCTCTCTCACATCCCCCCCATCTCTATCTATCTGTATATTATCACATCCATCCCATTTCTTCCGCCCCCCCCCCAGCCGTCCCTCTCTCGCACCCCCCACCCCCGTCGTCTCTCTCCCCCACCACCACCCCAGCCGTCTCTTTCTCCCTCACGCCCCGCCCCAGCCGTCTCTCTCTCCCTCCCCCCCCAGCGGTCTCTCTCCCACCCCCAGCCGTCTTTCTCCCCCCAGCTGTCTCTCTCCCCCTCCCCCCAGCCATCTCTCTCCCCCTCTGCTCCCCCCCCAGCCGTCTCTCTCTCGCACCCCCAACCCCCGTCGTCTCTCTCCCCCACCACCCCCCCAGCCATCTCTCTCCCCCTCTCCCCCCCCCCCAGCCGTCTCTCCCCCTCCACCCAGCCGCCTCTCTCCCCCTCTCGCCCCCCAGCCGTCTCTCTCCCCCTCTCCCCCACCCAGCCGTCTCTCTCCCCCTCTCCTCCCGCCCCCCAACCGTCTCTTCCTCCCTCCCCTCCCCCCCAGCAGTCTCTCTCCCCCTCTCCCCCCCAGCCGTCTCTCTCGCCCTCTCCCCAGCCGTCTCTCTCCCCCTCCCCCCAGCCGTCTCTCTCCCCCTCCCCCCAGCCGTCTCTCCCCCTCCCCCCAGCCGTCTCTCCCCCTCCCCCCAGCCGTCTCTCTCCCCCTCTCCACCCCCCCAGCCGTCTCTCCCCCTCCCCCCAGCCGTCTCTCTCCCCCTCTCCACCCCCCCAGCCGTCTCTCCCCCTCCCCCCAGCCGTCTCTCTCCCCCTCCCCCCAGCCGTCTCTCTCCCCACCCAGCCGTCTCTCCCCACCCCCAGCCGTCTCTCTCCCCCTCCCCCCAGCCGTCTCTCTCCCCCTCCCCCCAGCCGTCTCTCTCCCCCTCCCCCCAGCCGTCTCTCTCCCACTCCCCCCAGCCATCTCTCTCCCCCTCATCCCTCCCCCAGCCGTCTCTCTCCCCCTCCCCCCAGCCGTCTCTCTCACCCCCCCAGCCCTTGCATACCTGTATATTGTTTTCGAGGACTGTGAATACAATATGGCGGCTTTGCACCTCGGTCTGTGCATTGTGTATAGAGATGAGCATTCTGGGTCTTGTAGTTCAGTGTGTGGTATTCCGATTTTTTTACCTCGATATATAGTTTTTTCGATATATCGATATTTTTGAAATGTCTATACCGGCATATCGATATGAAAATTAGATCGGGTTTTATCGATATATCGATATATAGCCGGACCCTAGTGTATACTAGGGTCTGTCGATATGGAAATTTTCCGATTAAATATATCGATGGGCTCATATTGAAATACACTGAAATATTGATATTTTTGGGTTTTTCGTACTACGCAAGCGCGCATGTCACGCGTTCGGAGTGCGCGCACGTTCCGAGTGCGCGTGCGTTCCGGGTGCATGCGCGTTACGGGTGCGCGCGCATTCGGGGGCCTATCTCCTCAGGAGGTAAAAATCTTTCTCTCTCTGTGTCTCTCACTCTCTCCATCTCCGTGTTTTTCTGTCTGTGTGTCTCTCTCCCTCTCTCCTCTCTCACATCCCCCCCCATCTCTATCTATCTGTATATTATCACATCCACCCCGTCTGTCTCCCCCCACCGCCGTCCCTCTCTCGTACCCCCCACCCCCGTTGTCTCTCTCCCCCACCACCACCCCAGCCGTCTCTTTCTCCCTCCCCCCCCGCTGTCTCTCTCTCCCTCAACCCCCCCAGCCATCTCTCTCCCGCTCCCCCCAGCCGTCTCTCTCCCCCTCCCCCCAGTCGTCTCTCTCCCCCTCCCCCCAGCCGTCTCTCTCCCCTTCCCCCCAGCCGTCTCTCTCCCCCTCCCTCCAGCCGTCTCTCTCCCCCACTCCCCCCAGCCGTCTCTCTCCCCCTCTCCTCCCCCCCCAGCCGTCTCTCCCCCCCTCCCCCCAGCCGTCTCTCTCCCCTTCTCCCCCCACCCAGCCATCTCGCGTCCCCTCTCCCCCTCCCCCCAGCCGTCTCTCTCCCCCTCACCACCCCCCACCTCAGCTGTCCCTCCCCACCCCCCCCACCCCTTGCATACCTGTATATTGTATTGGAGGACTATGAATACAATATGGCGGCTTTGCACCTCGATCTGTGCATTGTGTATAGAGATGAGCATTCTGGGTCTTGTAGTTCAGTGTGCGCGCATCCCGATTTTTTACCTCGATATATTGATTTTTCGATATATCGATATTTTTAAAATGTCTATATCGGCGTATCGATATGAAAATTATATCGGGTTTTAGTGATATATCGATATATCGCCGGACCCTAGTGTATACAGACGCTCTGACAATTTCAAAAAAACTTTCCAGGGATAACTAACTTACAACAACAAAATTACATTTATAGAGCGCCTTTTACTCTACTGATTGCATTAATCCTGAGAAAAGCAGCCTCAATGGTGGAGAGGAGAGAGCTGCAGTTCTGGGAGCTTGCTGGTTCGAATCTCTGTCTGTGCTAACTGAAGGTTGTGGTTCCCACTGAGCTCATGCTAATCTCTTTTTAATAAAATAATTCAATTGATGAATTGGACAAACTCAATTCCTGCTCACTCAGTCTAGCACATTACAGCCCCCCACCCCCCCTTTGTGGCGACAAGTATCTGTGGACACATTTTGCAATACTGTATCATCCTCTGCAAACTTTTCAATCAGAATATTTTAAATTACAAGGTATTTTTCATGGGGACGAGGTGGGGGGGGACAGGTTTGATTTATTAATCTGTGATTCATATTAGTTTGTTTTCTTTGGCAACTGCAGCTCCACACACATAGCCATAAAAACAGAAGAGGAGAGCTCAGCACAAGCTGCCAGTGTCAGGCACAGTTCAGTTCAGGCTTGATTTCTGCACGCTGTCAATGCTGGCCTGACCACAAGTCCTATTGGCTCAGATACTTCAAAGTTTGATAATCTGCATATGCAGGCAGACTTTCCTTCAGGTTAGAGATGGCCCCAAAACAGCATTTGCACGGACAAACTGCCAAATTATTGGATCCCTCCATTGACTGTGCCTGAACGAAAATCAGGAGGGAATGAATGGAAGGCGCCAAAGTCAGTTGTAAAACAATTCAAGACAAGTATTCTGCTGTGAACAGCTGAAGCTACTTCCTTCAGTGGGAACATGGGACAGAAGGCTGCAAAGCACAATGTGTGTGTGTGTTGGGGGGTGGGTGTGGGGGGGGACACATTACTGGCTATCAAAACATTCCAGACTTTTAAAAGTCAGGGGTAAGAAAATAGCATCTGTAATAGTGCAATAAAATGGCTAGAAAAGCTAAATCACCAAATTTGTGGAAATATTCACAAATATTGGTTTTCCAGTAGGTCATCCTTTTTCATTCATTCCTTTTTAAGAAAGCCTGCTTTTCTGTTCTTCTTTTCTGCCCTTTGCTGCTGCTTCTTCTTCATTTATATTTCACCGTTGTGTTTTCTTCAGAGGTACACCTGGTCAGATCCCTTCCTCGCACTCTATGTGAGGTGGGACCAGGTACCTGTGATATTTTCACCATTATCCCACATAGATTGCCACCAGTACTGACTGAGAGATCAGCCAAGAACAAATGGGCCAAAACCCAAGGAACCAGAGCAAAGATTCAAGTTTCAGTGGCTTGAGAGCCCACTTAATCTGTACCTGTAAGTCTATCTTCTCTTAAAATTTAAGACAGAATAGTATTCAATTAGATTGAAAACGTCTTAAATTAAGTTCTAATTTTGAAGCCAGTTCTTTTTATTAATTGTGGAAAATTGGCTTCCAAACAAACAGAATTCAAAAGTTTTCCACAATTCTGCACAATTTAAAATTTTGAGATGGATTATTTTTCGGGCAAAGATTAACTGAAATTTTAGTCCTCAGAGGGACTATGGTGAGAAGGACAATGGAGAGAGAAATAGCGTAGGCAAGTATTCCCTCAGGATTTTGTCTTTCAGTCGCAAATATGATAACTAAACACTTTAAAATAAATGTTTTCCACAACTTCCTAAGTGTCACATTAATTGGAATGTACTGTTTGTGTTAATAAAAATAGCCTATTAAAATTGTCAACTGCTGTCACTGGTCTGACACAGTTATACTGCTCTCATGGGTCTGATTCATCAAATTAAAATGCTTTCATGGGTCTTATACAGTTACTGCTCTCATGACACAGTTGCTGTTCTCTTCGGTCTGAAACGCAGTTATTGCTATCATCGGTCTGACACACAGTTACTGTTCTCATGGCCTGACACACAGTTATAATGCTCTCGTAAGTCTGATGCACTGCTCTCCCGGGCCTGGTAAAGAACTTTTGTTGTGGGCCTCATCCATTATTCTTCATGTTATAAGGGTTCAAAAGCAACTGACATTGTATTACATAATTAAGGTCACATATAATTTCCATTGTTCAAATGCATTTTACACACAGCACCGAATAAGTTTAAGTTAGTACAGTGATTAAGTATTAAGGTTTGACCCTATTTACAAACAGGAACAAGAGTAGGCTATTTCAGCCCCTGTTGTGTATGTGAAACAACTGGCTAATTCAGAGGAAACTTTTGTTTTTCATTAGGATGAACCAGGTGGGAAAGATTCACGTGCATAACTTTCCATAGAATTATACAGCACAGAAGGAGGCCATTCGGCCCACTGTGTCTGTGCCAGCTCTAATTATCTATATTAGCAGTAATTATCTCCTATCTTGAAAGTTGTTATTGAATCGACTTTCAACAACCTTTCAGACAATGCATTCCAGATCCGACTAACTAGCAGTGCAAAGAAATTTCTCCTCAGCGCCCCACTGTTTCTTCTAAAGACTATGTTAAATCAGTGTCCTCAGGTTACCCACCCACCAGTAGAAATAGTTTCTCCCTTTTCACCCTATTGAATCCCGTCCTACTTTTAACATTTTCTAGTTAGTCTCCTCTTAACCTTCTCTGCTCCAAGGAGAATGATCCCAGCTTCTCTAGCCTCTCCTGATAACTGAAGTGACTCGCACTTTTAATTGCAAGCCTGTTTCCTCCTTTAACCTTACGTAGGGATATAAGAACATAGGAACAGAATAGGCATCTCAAACCTATTCTGCTATTCTTTTGAACTATACCTCAACTCTAATTACTCCATTCCCGTGTACCAATTTGCACTGTACTTTCCATGTACCATGATCTTCCAGAGGCTCAGATAAAATACTAATTTATGTTTGCTATGTGTGATTGTTGATGGTCATTTTTGATGCACTTTTTAAAATATTTTTTATATACATTTAACAATGGTCAGATCAGATAAATACTTTTCTGACGATGAAATATTTTCACCAATTGAAGCCCATTGCAAATGGCTATACAAAAATGTAATTTCATTAAATACATAGATCCCTTTGTGTGTCTCCACAGAGATATCTAGCATTTTCTCTTATTATTTCAGCTCTGGTTTAAATGCAATAATCATTTGAGAATGATTCTAACAAAGGAATCAAGAGTACACAATCTTTTATAATTCTTCTGAGCAACTGCGGGTTTGAGCGCACACAACAGTTTGCAAAGTATTCAAGAACACTGGTTACAGCACAAGATGTTAAACAACTTGCACTTACAAAGCGCCTTTGTCACTTGAGCAATATCTCAAAGTACTTTAAACCTCAAAAACGTTGGTATCTCAAATAGGCAAAACGCACGATTCTGAACTTCCACCAAGAGAATCAGAAAGCAAACCTCGTGTGGTCCCTGGAATGTTTGTTATGGTGAATGAGGCCTCCACTATCAAGGGACCTTGGAGAAACAGCTGCATTTCTCACTGCAGAGACCATATGGATTAACATAAAACAACCCTGCATAAAACCAACTCGGAAATCTGTCCATTTGTTTGTTTTTCATTTTTTAAATGGACTTCTCTGTGCTGACACAGACTGAAAGTAAAGGTCAAAATATCCCAAATCTTGTTTTAAAAACCACCAGAAACTTACGTTAAGGCTCGAGAACATACATGAAAGAAAGCAATGGCAAAAACAGCATTCTAACAATGTATTGTGTTGAACGCTTAAAAAATAGATGAAAAACTCCAGGAGAAAAATATATTAACAGTGGAAAGTTTAAATTGTTTATTAATTGTCTAAAAGGCAACCTTGAAGTGTTGTGAGCTAAAAAGGTTAACTGAGATTCAGCAATAATGTTTGGTAGTTACCATTTATTTCCTGAGACGCTACCAAAAATGTTGGAAACATGTCAAAATTAAGTTATGACCACATCATGTAAATGCCCAATTATTTTCACATTCCAGCAATCCTTTGGGGCTTCCTATGGTAGTTATTGCAAATAACCACAAACCAAATGTTGTCCACAAACATGTGTTCACTTATCTATGTAATAAATGTATAAATGATCAATCAATCAATCAAAACTTACATTGATACAGCGCCTTTCACGTCGAGAGGACGTCCCAAGGCGCTGTACAGTTAGGTAGGGACAGGAGCGGGTGGTTGGCGAGGGGTTGGGCCAGGATGAGGGAGAGTATGAGAATTGACTGTATATTTGTGGGCGAAACACGGCAGCCAAATTGCACACAGCAGTGTCCCACAAACAATCATGGAAATGGGATTAGGAAAGAAAGGGGGGAAAGATGGCAAGGGGATAAAGTAAGAGCAAGAAATGCACACTAACATGAGCACTCCAAGACCTGATATCCTATGCATTGAGCTCTCCACTGTAAATGCACTAAAGTGCTTATACATCAGCAATGTGTGCTGAAGTAGCTCACGTATACAGTGTCATCTGGAATGGATGTAAAAATATTGCCATGAACACATCTGGTGATCTAAAAACTGTTCAAAACCAATCTCTAAATTGCACAATGCCAAACTGTGTTTGTTAAGATACTAATATTGATAAATAGACCATCAATTTACAGGCATTACATCTCAAATGTTTTAAATCTACACCAACGTATAAGAAAGTTGTTTGTACAGTACATTTGTGATGCTCATTTTGTAGCCAATGGGACCTAGCCAAGGACACTGTAGGATTGATGAGGTACTTGGTGGGCATGGGGTGGAAAAAAATGTTTACGACCTCAGTCGTCACTTGTTATATAGCTGGAAATTATGTTTCGACATTAACAGTCAAAAGAAATTAGATAAGTTATTCTATCAATGCATGAAAGTCCCAACAACACTTAGTTTAAAAGTAGATAATTTTTAAAAGATACTTGAAATGGGCCTGTCAGAAATAATCAAATGAGACTTAATGAATCTTAGACTTTGCGTGGAAGCAAATTGAAACATCACATTGAAGCAGTAGGTCTAAAAATCACCACATGAATTAAATGCAGACCTCAGACTGGTTTAGTCTAGTTTTACCACACTTCACTGAGAATCTGTGAGAATAGTGATAACACACATAAAGAGACGCAGCTATAAATAAGATGCCAGTAATAAGGCAGCTGTTTCAAACATTTATTTCATTTTAAAACTGGAGCGGGGAGGGCAATATTTTTGAAGAGAGATCTTTGATGTCTACATAAAGCAGACACTGAAAGACTGAAAAGATGAATTCTCTACTCCCATCTGCATTTCCTGAGGGCAGATTCTGGTTCTACACCTGGCTAAGAAGGCTTGCCTTTCACAACTGCAAGATCTAAAGACAACAGTAGGATGAAATGTTAATCTGTTAACACTTAAAGTTAATAGACACACACACAAAAAGTACACACACTTGTGGAGATATTCAAGGAAAACAGCCTGAAATTGAGAGCAACATCAAATCACTTCTAGAACTGAATAAAGTAGAACTTGGACTAGTTTAGTCTGGTTTCTCCCACTATCCACCAAGACTTACTCGAGAATTGTTTTTAAAAAAAATTGAAGTAGGAAACCACAGTACAGTATAAGAAAACAAATGTCCGGTAATTCAATTTCCACATATCTTCTTTTCTTGATGTCCTTTTAAAGCAAAGTTCCCATTTTATGTTCTGCCCAAACAATTTCTATTTCAACAAGCTGAGACCACTGAGTCCGATGTCTACATACCCAGAGCGAACAACATGGATTACTTCTGGCAATATCTATATTAAAACTACAGTTGTACAAGGTAGCATATGACAAAATAAATGTTGTTCACTTCATAAGAATTAGATGTGCACAGTCATTGTGAACAAATGTACCATTACTTAAATCAGATGGAAAATGACTTTTGCTGGTAAAGCCACAAATAATACAATTTAAATACATATCATTCTTGTGCTCATTACCCTAAAAAACATGTTAACTAAATGCTAGCATTGCAGCTATGTTCTACATCCACGCTTTCCTCCAGAAACTGATCTGCTTGTCTTAATCAGTATTTTCAGATCCTGGATAAGAATAATAATAATCCCTCAAAAAAATTGGTCATTTCAGTCCACGACTGTTTGTGGGACACTGCAGTGTGTAATTGGCTGCCGAATTTCAGCTACATGTGCACAGTCAATTCACATTACATATATTTTGTGAAGCGCTTTGAGACATCTAGAAGATGTTTGAAAAAAATAGCATCGCGATTTTAAAGTCGTGCGACTTTACTAGCTGCGAGCCGAAGCCCTGGACTCTACTAGCGGCAAACCAAAATACTGCACCTGCGCGACAATGTGGGTTATCAGCTAGCGTTATCGGCTTGCCGCCAGTATGACTTTAAAGTACGCGCTTCATTTTTTTCACCCGCTCCATTTTAAAAAGAATTGCTGGACTATAAACCTCAACCGCAGCATCATGGCTTCAAGCGCAGCATCTACCAGCAAAGGTAAAAAGCGCAAGAGAGTAGTTTAACAATAAGTACCAATACAATATTCTATTATTATGTTATTATTTATGCATTTACAAATGCTCCACTGCTCTTTTCCAGATAAGATCCGGTTTATCAAATGGGGACTTTCTGGGGGCGTGCCAGTGCATTGAGTCATGGATAAACGGGCTTCTAATGTAGTATGGAAACTATTCAAACCAATTAGTCTGCACAATATTGATACTGCACAAAAGCCTCCACAATTTTAATACCCTCTTATACTTCTGCATTCCTTCCTCCCTCATGTACATATCAAGTTTCCTGTTAAATACACTGATAATTTCCACTTCAACCATGGCTTCCAGTAACAAGTTCCACATTCTCACCACCCTCTGCATGAAGAAAATTAATTCTAAACTTTGATTTTGTTCTGTTTGGTAAGGTGGCATACCACGTTGGTAGCACTCTCACCTCCAAGCTAAAAGGTTGTGGGTTCAAGCCCCGTGTCAGGAATTTGGGTGTACAACAAAAGAAGTGGAGGTTTGTAAGGAGCATAAAACACCAGCAAAGGCAAGTTGGGCAGAATGGCCTGTTTCTGTGCTATACCATTGTCCTGCATTCTATATTTGGGGTTTGAGCTATCAACAACTCCAAATCAAAAAATGTGTTTTGCCAAACAGAGTGCATCGTTTTTTTTCACATAGGATGCAGGGTGCAAACTACAAGTAGTGACAAGTAGGGTTGAGCTTTCTTGCCATTTGCTTCCCTTGGTGCAGATAAGATGTGTATCGGTTTTCATGCTCTGCATTACTAAAAGGAATATGTTTTTATCTTTTGAGAATGAATGGTGGAGGAAGGAAGAATTGAGCAGAAACTATTATATAAAAAACAAAGTGGGCAGGATGGATGGGAACCAAACAAGATAGTCAGACAAGCTGCTTTTTCTTCAGAGTTTGTAGCCATCAAAAACTCCCAAGAGAGAATCCAGGACATACAACATGGCTTCTATAGCATCAAAGATGAGCTTCCTGTGAAGCCTAATGGAGGTGCTGAAATATCACAAACAAGAATCAGGACTGAAGTGTGATAAATAACTGGAGCTGAGGACAAAATCTTGAATGTTTGTTTCTGATACAAGATTAAGTAGATTTCCAGCTTCTTTAATTGAACTGAATATATCCAAAACTGGATTACAGTAGGTTTAAAAAGGGTACTCTGTGCAACTGTATCCTCACGTGAACAAGAAGCTAATTAATCATTTTGTTTTCAATCCACACGTTTAAACTTCAGTTTCAAGACACTTCTTTCAGCCGCTGCTGGAAATTTCTTGAGTAAATACACTAGATCTGGTTTTAGGTTCTTAAAATATTCATAACCCAACTCTACTTGATGGCGAGCAAGGCATTTCTCTTGCCTCTGTGAATTAAGGAAGCCGGCAGCTTGAAGTACTTAATGCATATCCTCACTGCACTTCCCAGGGTCCTGGATGCTTTTCAGTTTAAAGTTCAAAAGTTTGTTTTTATTTAATCTACATCCTACAGTGGCATTCTAGCAATCTGCAGCTTTCTGGCTCCAGAGAATGTTCTCAAAAGATTTCTCAGCCTAATGTGGAAAAGGAACTCATGCAGCATGAATGAAGTAAAAAGGAAACCAGAGAGCAAAGTTCATTCCAGCCAACTCAAAGCATAGCATCAACTTTACACATTAACTGTTGTGTCCCCGTCACAAAATACTGTACATCAAATGCTAACTCATGTATGGTGTTTGTCTATTTGAAAGAGACATACAGTATTTGTACTTTTATTTTTAAAAGCTCAGTGCAGATAATGTTGTTGTATTGCATATAACTAACTTATTTGATCTTCAGTCTTTGGCATCTCCTTATCTTTCTGACTGGCTTTCTCCCCACTTCACTACCCATTGCCTTCACTAGATTAGCTCTGAACTCCTGCTTGTGCCTCATTCCCTCCCCTTCACCATTAGCGACCGCACTTTCAGCCACTATGCCCCAAAGCATTGGAACTCTCGCTTCCAATCTCTCCGCTTGCTCCCCCAATTTAGATTGTGACTGGAGAGAAACTTTTAAATTCAGTCTCAACTTTGATGTTATTTCTCTGTAAATTCTTAACTGGCCTAAAAATTTAAGAATTAGTTAAATATGCCCTGAAACAGTACATAAATACTGTAGAGTAAAATCTGGATACAGGTGAAAATATTTCTTAATTCTCATATGCTTTTTATATTTCATTTAAGAGGGATTAGGAGAGGAAGGAATGGCAGGATTTGTATTTCCTGTGCTCCCAATCGTTCTCGCACAGGGCTGAGATCACATTGCTCAAGCCTAATTTATACCATTGCTGAGCAACAAAGCGCTTACACAGAACTCTGGTAAACAATGTTAGGCTGTTTTTTTAAGGCTGACGGATGCCTGAATCATATGCAGCCATGTGAATCAATATGCTACTGAAGTCATCTTCAAGGGCGACCGACAAGCTCCAAGAAGATTAGTTTTCAGATTATGGTGTGATTTAAACTTAATTTCTATCATTTTATTGGCAAGAAAAAATTACTGGAAATTAATGTTGGCATGACTTATTAAGCCTAAAATATTTGCACAATTCAAATGGTAAATACTCATACCTAACATGTTCTTTGAATAGTGGAATTTATTTTGTCGTATGAATTCAAATCAGGATCACTTTTGGGGAACGCTTACTTCACCTAAATGGGAACACTCTCTCCTCAAATGAAGGTAAGCTTAATCTAACAAAGGTAGTTAAGACAATGCGGGGGTGGGGGGGTGGTAAGCCGAGTCTTGCAGGCATATTGGTCTATTTAGAAGATTTAAGCAGGAATCAAATTTCCCTCTTGAACCACTATACATGGAGCCTGGATTTCCAGCAACTGTGCAGCTCTTCAAATGACCAAGGTCATAAACTCTAGGAATGTAAAAATGTACAGCATCAGAAAAGACTTGTAGTATATCTGCCTAAGCTTTGTTTTAAATAAATAAATTTTACGTGTATGAATTTGCTGAAACAATCTGTCCCACCACCTCAATGGATAGTTAATTCGACATAAGTGATGCTTTTTTTTAAAAAAAATGAAGCGGTCTTTGAAATCTATAAAATCTCAAATAGTTATAGTGAGGTGTCATAGCAGATATATCTGCACCTTCAGGATATGCACAAGCCGGTTCATTAAAAAAGGCTGATTTCTGCATCAGTCATTGCACTGCACAAATACACACAGGAAAGCTAGAAGTGATGTTAACAATGACTCAGTGAACTGCAAGGTGGTCATTTTGGTGAATATAGATATATGCTATATTGTGGAGTCCTGCAGCTCAGTACTTAGAGCACTCGCCTTACAAACGAGAGTCCTGAGTTCAATTCGAGGCAGGTTGAAAGCTTGGGCAAGTTTCCTTGCTCCACACACCTGACAATAATCCTTCAAAAATAAACAATAATAAATTGGTCATTTCAGTTCACAATTGTTTGGTGGGATACAGCTGTGCGCAATTGGCCGCCACATCTTGCCCACATATATACTATCAATTCACTTTACAGTATATTCTGTGAAGCGCTTTGGGAAGTCTAGAAGACACTAAAAGCGCTATATCAAATGCAAGGATTATTATTATTATATGCACCAAAATGGCCACCTAGCAATTCACTGGATAATTGTTGGCATCACTACTTGCTATTGACTAGGTGAGTGAAAAGTGAGTTGCTTGCATGCACAAACAGCTATACTGTAATTATAGCAGGGCAACACTGTATTCAACATGCTTCATAAAGTAATCAAATTTAAACAGTGTGTTCATCGTCTCACTTGTCATGTTGTTGCTGTATATAGGGAACCCTAGAATATCGTGGTTACCCAGGTTCAAGGTTTCAGGCTACATTATAAAGATAAGCTTTTTAGGTTATCAAGTGGCCACTGACATCAGAGACAGAGTTCAGGAAGTTACATTGAAATTACATTATCTGCTCACAATACTCGTACTGATAGTGGCAAGATAATATAATCACCTGCATTCATATACCATCCTTCACTTAGGGTAATATCCCAGAGCACTTTACAATGATAGGAACGGATGCCAAGAGACATGGTGGGGAAGGAAAAGGAAGTTGTTTATCAGCGCAGTTGAAGATATAGCTGTTAAGGTAGAACTTAACAACTGATAGAGGACAAGATGGAGTGGTATGAGGAAAGAATTCCAGAGGCACAGTAGCTGAAGGTTTGGCCACCAACAGTGAAGTAGATAGGGTATGGGACACACAGCAGGCCCAAATGAGCTGAATAGAGTTAGAAAGCAGAGGGATGGGGGAGGAGGAGAGCACATCAATACAGTGGTGCTTGGGGATAAAGGGATTTGAAGGCAAAGGTGAGAGGACTTCCATTACCACACAATAAGTGATGTTGAAGGTTACCTGGACACCCAAAAGTGCTGACTAGCATCTATTTTTAGATTGTTTACATTATAGATTCATAGAATTTTACGGCACAAAAGGAGGCCATTCGGCCCATCTAGTCTGTGCCGGCTCTTTGAAAAGAGCGATATGTCAGAGTTTATGTCAGAGTTTATGGATCAAAATCTGCATCCTATGTCTGTTTACATTATGGTACAGTTGATTTCATCAAACCAAATCGATTACTGGTGTGGATAAGCCTCCAAATTATCATGGCAATTTCTCATTGAAAAGAGAATCCTCCAGATTAATTGCTTATTTATCAAAGGAACTTGCTAGAGCAAAAAACACTGGTGTGTTTATCTACAGAAACATAGAAATTCATAATATAGGAGTCCTTCATGTCTGTACCAGCTCTTTGAAAAGGCTATCAATTTAGTCACATTTTCCTGCTCTATTTGGACTGCAGATAATCCAGAACTATGCAGCCTATATCTGCTACCGCTCCAAGCTTCGTTACCCCATTTCCTCCATCCTTGCCCGACTCCAGAGGACTCATCTCCCCTATCACCCAGAGGATTCAATTCAAGATCCTGGTCCTCACCTTCAAGGCCCTCCATGGCCTCGCCCCACCCTATATCTGTGACCTCCTAAACCCCTACCAACCTGCCTGCCCGCTCCGCTCAGAAGGTTCTAGCCTGCTCCACGTCCCCCAACCCACCCACCCTACCATTGGCGGGCAAGCCTTCAGCCACCCTGCCCCACTGCAGAATTCCATCCCGCAGTCACTCCGCCTCATCCCCTCCCTAGCTTCCTCCAAGTCCTGCCTCAAGACCCTCCTCATTGATGATCCCATCAGTCACCCCTAATCCCACCCTTTCTCTCCACCCTCCCCATCCCTGACCCCATCTCAGGTCTGAAACTGACTGTACAGCACCTTGGGACATCCTCCTGACGTGAAAGGCACTATACAAGTGCAATTTTGTTGTTGTTGTTGTTGGTTATTCTGGAAAAAGTGCAGGACATTTTGTTTGAAAAGATATTTACCCAATGTGCTCAAAAGTACTATAATAATAATGTAGATTCCGCCTCAGCCACTGTTCTAAGTAGGGTTTTACTTTACAACCTCGGTGAAAAAAAATTCATCTCTCCCATATGTTCAAGCAACCACCTCCATTCAACATCCACCTCCATTCAACAACCACCTTCATTCAGCAACCACCTTCATTCAGCAACCACCCGTTAACCACCTGTTCACACAAACAAACCCTTACTCGGAAGCCACCCTTATATAAAGGCTACATTAGCCCATTCCCTAGAGTGGTTGTTGAAGGCATTTTCAGCTGAGAGTGTTCCTGTGAAACCAGTTTAGTGTCTTGATGTACTAAATTTACTGTGAAGTGCTCACAGCTATAGATTAGCCTACACTGATTCAAAACACCCCAGTTAGCTGAAGATAATGGCAATTAGTCACAAATTACTAAATTTGCACTTCTAAGAGGTTGTTAAAATAAATTTGCAGAGGTGTGAGATTTGACAAATCATTATGTTATGTGTGCACTTTTCTCTCCATGTATAATATTTTACAAATTTTGCATATTGTGGCATTTGTCATTTTTGAAAGTAGTTTGGAACTCCTTTTTTGTCTTTGTTACATTGAAAGATGACTACTTGAAAGTTACTGACTCCAGTATTTATTTCTCAGTCCCTTCCAGTGGAGTATGCACATAAAACTAATAGGCTTGCAATGCTTTTGTGCTTTGGAAAAGATGCATGGAGATTACAAATTGACTGCCGCGTTTCGCCCACAAAACATCCAGTCAAACATCCAGTCAATTCACTTTACAGTATATTCTGAAGTGCTTTGAGACGTCCAGAAGTCATGAAAAATGCTGTATCAAATGCAAAGATTATTTTTATTAAATGAAGGAAACACTTCGCGGAATCACTGAACACTTTAGAACATGTTTCACCAACAAAATACACTTTACAATATATTCTGTGAACTGCTTTGAGATGTCTCAAAGTACTATAAATAATTGAAAAGTTTATTATTATTATTATCATTATTATAGATCCCACAAGTGAAAAGTCTTCAAATCTCACTTGAGACATACTTGAATGGGATTGCAGATTATACCCTGCTCTTCATCAGATGCTCTATGCATACCATTAAGCAATTCAAATGAGAAGTAGGTGTAAATTTCAATTTGAAATCAGAAGTAATTTAATAGAAAGAAAAATCACTCTTTAGTACTGGTTCCAGTGATCTAGCTGTCAAACTGCTATTTCCACTTTGCCATCTGTCCTCGATTAGGGCATGGGGCTCAACAAAATACAAAACACTATTTCATGGTGAACCTGTCATTGCATGTGTGTGTATATATAGTATGGATACCAAACAACAGCTGGGAATGGTGATCAGCTCATTGGAACACTCAAACAAGAAGACACTTAAAATGACAAAACAAGAGAGAGAGCTCTTTTTTCATTGTTGAGCACTTTTCCTATGAGGTACATTCTAAGCACACGAGTGACCTACGAGTGATCATTCATCTGCAGAACTCAATGATGCCAGGACTTTTATTAAACTGTCTGGTTATGTTTAATGGACTGATTCACCAAAATAATCAGCAAAAAGGAAGCTCAAGCATTTCATAATATTTTATTTTCTCATTAACCAGGACTACAAACAAGATTGTGAGTTATGTTAATATGTCTAAACTCTTTAAACTAGTTCAGATCACATTAAGCACAATTTAATTTAATCAGAATTGCATGTTTTTCCCCTCTAAATCTTCATGGTCTTCGCTGCCAAAAGAGGGAGCTGTAACATTACAGATCACATACTGCGAATTCTACCATACAAAAAAATAATCCTTGCATTTGGTCATCCTTGCAGTTGACCTTTCACACGGTCAACAGGATTCTACCATCAAGTGGAGTAACTGGACGAATGAGGCAACCTATTTGTACACAGCAATGTCTCACAAACAGCCACAACCATGAAGCGAATGACCAATTTTATTTGGGAAAATCCTTTTGCTTGCCAAGTAGTGTCATGGGATCTTCAACCTGAACATGTAGATGGGACTTTCGTTTAAAGTCTCATCCAAAGAACAGCATGTCTGACAATACAACACAACCCAGAACTGCATTGCAATGTTAGCCTAAACTAAACAAGTTCAAATCTCAATGTGCGTCTTAAGCCTGCAAATTTCCGACTCCGAAATGTGAGTGCTAATCCAGAAAATAATTGGTAAAATTAAAACTAGGCACTGGGCTGCAGTTAAGAGTGCAAATGCTATCTATGTCAATCTTTCCAATTTAGTTCACCCCACTAGAAAAGAAACTGCTCCTGTGAATTGGCCATTTGTTTCAAAGACATAGGGGCTATGAAGAGTTGGGGAATGCCAGCTCCTCCTACCGGTGTATCCAGCTATTGCAACAGACAGTGTCTGCTTACAAGATATATAGAGGCTCTTTTCATCTCCCATTCTAAGTCAACGGGGGAAAAAACTAGGTTGATTTTTCCCATGTTAGTAATTTTACAAATTTGAATCTCCTGCCAAAGATCTTCGTGTTTTCCTGGCATGACACACACCTTGGTGGATCTGCTTTTTGTAAATATCACACATTAGACTCCACTGATGAGGAGAGCCTTAAATTGCTAGATTATACTTATATTGAGTAATGAAAAAATTCACTCTGTAGCTTTTGCATTCCTACTTCTTCGTTTGCCACTCTTGCACCCAACCAACGCAGACAATGAAACAAAAACAAAGGTTGCTGGGGAAACTCAGCAGGTCAGCCCTGACAATGATCCTGGCATGCAAATATAGTGTCTACACCATCAAAATATTTCAAAGCACTCTGCAGTAATTACCGTTTGTCCAAAGACTGTATTTGTTGGCAAACACAATAGCCAATTTGTGCATTGTGCAATTTATCTTTATGATTGTTAGTCAGATCATGGGGAGAAATGCCCCAATCTTTCCCCTTTGTGTTGAGTTTATGTGCCATGGTTGGATGGAATTGATTGTTCAAACAAATAAGAGGAGGGCTGCCTAAAACATTGACACTGTGATTCTCAAAGAAGAATTTGCATTTTTATAATCCGCTATTAAGTCAAAGGTCTGGACATCCATCATTCTACGTCATTCCAATATGGAACAATAACTGAATCTTGGAATGGTCTCTGGGCCCAAGTTGGGAAGGGGGAGGAGGAGGTGGTATCACACCCAGAGCAGTATTTTGTCCAGCAACAACTTGCATTTACACAGCATCTTTTCATGCAGCATAATGTCTTGAGACAGGATCGGACATCAAGCAAGAGAGGAATGGGGGCAAGGCAAGATTTGAGGAGGTTCCCCTGATTAGCTCCCATCTGGGCCTCCATACCTCAGGTTCTGCCAAAAGCACCATCCACACTCCACTGCATTGAGCCAGTTCAGTACCTAGGTACCTTGTTTGACCCTCAACTGTTTTTTCTACCCCACATCCATACCATGACCTGCTCTGCCTTACTCCACTCCGACAACATCGCCCACCCTCTGGTACTCCATCTCATTCCCTGCCACCCTGCTCCGACCCTTGCCTTCTTCAAGATTGGACTCAAAACCTTCTTCAACTGAGCCTTCGGCCAACCTCCTATCCTCCCTGCCCTCCATCCTCTCCAATCCCGACACTCAGCTCTGGTCCACATCTCTGACTGCAAAATGGCATGGGACATCTTCTGAATGTGAAACATGCTATACGAATGTAATTTTGTATTGTATTTAAAGACAGGTGACAATTTAGAAAAAAAAAGATTTGAAGGAAAAATGGCATGTTTATAAACATTTCATTTATGCATCAAATACGTTAAGTAATATCACAATCCTGTTTTTCAGTCATCAAATAGCCTGACTTACATTGTGAAAACATTCATAATTCTTGCTCTATATTGTTAGCAATTCTCAATGTATGCATTGCTGATTCTATTTTATATATGAATGTAGTTGCCAGTTTGCACATACAAATGTCCCATAAGTAGCCGTAATGTGAATGACCAAATTAATTTGGGGGGTTGTTGAATAAAACAATTGAAAAGCTTGTCTATACAAAATACAGCCAGTACATTTTACAACAAATCCTTGAGATGTTTCAACACAAGACCTCATACCAAATGCAAGGATTATTAGATTTCCATTTTATTCTTTACAAAATAAGTACCGTAAATACCCGCGTATAAGGCGCACTTTTTTGCACGTCGGAAGATCTCGAAAGTTGGGGGTGCGCCCTATACGCAGGTACAAGAAATTTTGAGCCTCGGAAATACAGTAAACAGGAGGGGCGGCCGGCGCGCTGTCAGCCAGGGTTTGGTCAGTGTCCGGTGGGGGTTGGGGGGGAGCGGGTGATAGAGCTTCGGCCTCGGCCGCCCGGGCAGCGGCAGCAGCAGCGAACTTCAGTGCTGTGCCTGCTGCCTAACCCAGTCTGCCTGCCACCCTCCCCCTCTCCCTCTCCTGCCTCCCTCCCTCCCTCCCTCCCTCCCTGCCTGCCTGCCTGCCTCTCTCCCTGCCTGCCTCCCTGCCTCCCCCTCTCTCTCTCTCTCTCTCTCTCTCTCCCTCCCTCCCTCTCTCCCTCTCTCCCTGCCTGCCTGCCTCCTCCTCTCTCTCTCTCTCCCTCCCTCCCTGCCTGCCTGCCTCCCCCTCTCTCTCTCCCTCCCTGCCTACTTCCCTCCCTCCCTCTCTCTCTCCCTCCCTCCCTGGCTCCCTCTCTCCCTCTCTCTCCCTCCCTCCCTGGCTGGCTGCCTGCCTGCCTCTCTCCCTCTCTCTCTCTCCCTCCCTCCCTCCCTGCCTGCCTGCCTGTCTCCCTGTCTTCCTCCCTGGCTGCCTGCCCCCCTCTCTCCCTTTCTCTCTCCTTCCCTGCCTGCCTGCCTCCCTCTCTCCCTCCCTACCTACCTGTCTCTCCTGCCTCCCTCCCTTCTGCCGGCAATATCATTGAAAATGCTTCCGGTTTTTTTCACCAAGAAAAGGTCAAAAGTGGGGGGGTGCGCCTTATACGCGGGTATTTACGGTAAATTAACTAAACGTAAACCAACATAAAGTCTCAGCAATATTTCATGTCTGGTGAAATTTTAAACAGATTTGACCTACGGAGCTAGCAGAAGACAAATTCCTATTAGACATAGATGGAGGCCAGAATGAAGCAAGACTTGTTTGTTAAATATAATTGATTATACTTCATTTCTCTAACTCCTGGAGATAACACAAAAGATGTTTAATCCTTGACAGATCGACTGATGAAACCTCCCCTCTCCCCATAAAGATGACAGAATCTCGAGGGCATTTTGGAAGTAGAAAGCTTTTCAATCTATTTGATCTTATCCTGTCAGAATATCAACTATACTTTCCTCCCATTACAGAATCGGGCCATATTTTAAATGAATTTAGTGTCCTGGCCTCTGTCACCCTCCTAGTAACCTGCACCAGAGGCTGATTGCTCCCTGTGTAAAGAAACGCTGTCTCTTGCCAGTTTTAAATTTGCCCTTCATAACCCTGAATTTGCGTTCTCTTGTTCTGCTGCCTTGGCGTATTTCAAAGTCATTTATTGAATTTAAATGTTGTTTCCACCTAGAATCCCAGCTGTGCAAGGTGTTAACCCTTTGATGTTAATGATATGAACACTGACTTCTTTGTAACTGAGGAGGACAATCATTCCATTAACCCATTGCACAAGCACTCCTTCATTCCCTCATCACAAGCATTAGGTCAATAGTTGATTACTGCAAGTGCCGTAAATCCAGCTTTCCAGATATATTATTTAATGTCATGAAATGAGGCAGTAAACATACAACTCAGTTATAATTCCAACTTGTGTTTATACAGCACCTTTCAAGCCTGAAGGATATCTCAAAGTCCATGAAATAGCTGAATGGATTCTAGCACAAACAGTACGTTTTTTTTAAATTGGGATGCACTTTTCTAACACGTCCAGAGAAGAGTACTTTGACCAGAAAGCTATCCTCCAAACTTTTATTTACCTTTGAAGTTTTTCATTCTACAACATATACGAAACAATTGTGGAATTGATGGATCACCATAATTACAATATAAAACATTTAAAAAGGCATCCTGCATGTTTTAAGGACTTTGGATGCCTTAGGGTGTCTCATAATTTTTCACTCTATATTTTATCACAAAAAAATACAAATACAACAGTGCATCTTAATGTCTGTATTTAAAAAAAACTTCCTAAATAATGTGCATCTTCCATTGTTTTTTGATCTACAAATTGATTCTATTCAAAGCAATGGAACTTTAGTCTTCTGAGCTTGTAGTATTGATAACAGGCATTTAGTTAAAGCACCCATACATTTTGACTTGGTACATGTTTACTTTATAGATAAATCCACATATCATTCGAAAAGCTGTTTTTTAAAAGAAATTGGGGAAAAATAAGTTTTGTTCATACTTACAATTTTTCAAGAAAGATCTGTCCAACAAACGAGCCATTCTTTAAATGCGATAGTTTATTGTTACTCAGGATTCTGTTAAAAAAATAAAAATAATAATCAATTAAGAATATCCATTTATCCTGTATCTGGCATTACCCGCTGATAACATGGTGTTACGCATTACATGCTACTATAACACAATGCTTGTGCTGTAATCTAGGCAGTCTTGATATCAGTGTAACTGCTCTTGGGGTACAAGGAGCTGCACATGATCCTCCCCGAACACTATTTGACGAAAACTTGCATTCATATAGTTCCCTTCATGTCGGATAATAATCCTTACATTTGGTATACCGCCTCATCACGACTTTGTGAAAACATCAAAGCATTTCATGGAAGATACTGTAAAGTGTATGTATATCATATAGGCACAATGTGGCAGCCAATTGAATACAGCGGTGCCCCACAAACAGTCGGGGATTGAGTGACCAAGTTATTATATTTTTTACTTGAAGGAATTATTATCCATGGAAAAGCAGTTCGCCAATCGACTAACAATGGGTTCCTACTTACTGCTGGGTAAACTGAGGCATGTGGAGTAAGGAAATTTGCCCAGCAATTCATCCTGTCAAGAATTGAACCCAGGTCCTCTCGTTTGTGAGACGAGCGCTCTAACCACTGAGCAATAGAACTTCACGGATAATGTCTCAGACCGCTGCACAATAACAGGGTTGGACCGAGAATAAGGTAGGGGGGAGGTGATCATAGGCATGGTTAAGGAGACGAGTTTTAAGATGGGATTTAAAGACTGATAAAGAAGGGGCGAGAGAGTAAGTTCCAGAGGTCAGATGTATATTAGCTGGAGGCTCAAACACCATTGGTGGCATTGTGGGGACAGGGCATGCACAACAAGCCTAAGTTAGCCAAAATGAAGCATATGCATGAGATTTGTTTGTAAATTTGAATACACAGGCACATTATACCTGGGACTGGATGATGGATGGCTATTCAGGTGAATACTACAGCTGTATTTTCTTGCCGCTATTAATCTAACTGTGCCATTGCAAATACTAATTGGTTTTCGCAGATTGAAGTTTGGTCTCTTCACCTTTCAGGTAACATCAAGTGCTCACAAGGCAAACATACAAAAAGAACAACACCCACCTGATTTGGTGCAAGTTTACCAAAAGGATAAACATAGCTCAAACCTGCCTACTTTCAGTATCGATTACATTTTGGCACCTTTTAAAAATAGCATATCAAATATTTGCTCTGAATGCTAATTAAAAACAGCACATTCTGTTAGTAAATGGGTCTATGTTTCCTTTTATCTCTCCCTGTCTTGGTATCAATAAGACCAAAGCACATGATACATGCTAGGTAAAGAAATGACCAAGGTCCATCTGGTTCACCTTCCAGGCGGTCACACGTCATATATCCCACTATGACATTGTTAAATACTCCGAGACACAACTTGGTGAAGGGCCTTATAAAAATGCAAGTGAATGTTGTAAACCAGCATTCCCCTATTGATACCTCGGTTTTGTTTTACTAACAGAAGAAATCATAATCACTCTACTTTTCTCTCACCGGAGAGATTACAACAACAACTTGGATTTATATAGCATCCTCCACGCCAGGAGGTGACTCAGAGCGCTTCACCATAGCGGAGTCTTAGGCAGTGTTGAACAGGAAGGTCTGTAAATGTAAGAAAATGTAAAAGGAGGGGGTGAGGCGGAGGGAATTCAGGGAGGGAGTTCCAGAGTTTCAGGGCATAGTGACAGTAAGCACGGCTGCCGATGGTGGAGTGGAGGATTCGGGGAACAGGGAGGAGGCCAGACCCAATAGAGTGAATGCAGCAGGCACTGCTGTGAGGATAGAGGAGGTTAGAGAGGTAGGGGGATACAGAGGACGGGAGGGATTTAGACACAAGAGTGAGGATCTCGAAGTCAATCTGCTCTGTGTCAGGGAGCCACTGAAGTCTGGCAAGGACTGGGGTAATTGGGGAGTGAAGTTTGGTTTGGTTGAAAATACAGGCGGTGGAGTTCTGAATGAGCTGGATTTTGTGAATGGTGGTGGAGGGGAGACCAGCGAGGAGGGTAGGGTCTGTCGATATGGAAATTTTCCGATATCGATGGGCTCATATCGATATTTCCGGGTTTTTTATACTGCGCATGCGCGCGCATTCGGAGGTACGCGGGCATTTGCATGTGCGCGCGCATTCCGATATGCACACACATTCCGTGCTCTAGGCCGAGGAGGTTGCAATGCAGGTGACAAGGTAAGCTGGAAAAGATCGCATTATACCGAAATTACCGATATATCGCCGGAAACTATATACTGATATTTACGATATACCAATATATTTTTTCATATCTAATTTTTCGATATATCGATATATTTTAAATTCCAATATCGGCATATTGGTATGAAAAATTATATAGATATAATCGATATATCGCCGGACCCTAGAGGAGGGCATTGGAATAGTTCAGCCGAGAGATGACAAACGCATGGACCAGGGTTTCAGCAGCTTTGGGATGAGATATTGGCGGAGATGGGCGATGTGTCGGAGATGGAAGAAGGCGGTGGTGGTGAGGGACCGGATGTGGGGGAGGAAGGATAATTAGGGATCGAACCTGACGCCTAGGTTGTGTACAGGTTTGGAGAATATTAGGAGCAGGTGGAGGAGGTGAGAGCTGTGGGACCAGAGACGTCGACAAGAGCCAAAGAGTATGGTTTCTGTCTTGTCAATGTTTAATTACAGGAAGTTCACGCTGATCCAACTCTTGATGTCTGATAAATAGGCTGACAGAACATCGGGGGACTGGGGGGTCACAATTTGAGGTGGAAAAGTAGAGTATGTAGGATAATTAGGGATCGAACCTGACGCCTAGGTTGTGTACAGGTTTGGAGAATATTAGGAGCAGGTGGAGGAGGTGAGAGCTGTGGGACCATAGACGTCGACAAGAGCCAAAGAGTATGGTTTCTGTCTTGTCAATGTTTAATAACAGGAAGTTCACGCTGATCCAACTCTTGATGTCTGATAAATAGGCTGACAGAACATCGGGGGACTGGGGGGTCACAATTTGAGGTGGAAAAGTAGAGTATGTAGATAAGGAAGAGAAGGAGCTAAGGATGGATCCTTGGGGTTCCCCGCAGGTGACCGGGCAAAAGGAAGCGGAAAAGCCATTTGCAGAGATGAACCGCTGACGGTTTGTAAGGACTTGAACCAAGCGAATGCAGTCCCACTGAGGTGGATGACGGAGGATGGGCGGTGGGGAAGGATGGCATGATCGACTGTGTCGAAGGCAGCAGGAGAGGTCCAGGAGGACAAGGAGGCAGAGGGATCCCTGGTCACAGATAGAGAGGATATTGTTTGTGACTTTCACAAGAAGAGTCTCTGTACTGTGGGCAGGAATAGGGTGTGGAGGGAGAGGTGTATACAGAGTTGTTTGGCAAAAATGCATTCTAAATTTTTTGTAATGAAGGGTATGTTTGAGATAGGGCTGCAGTGGCTGGGGTTGTAAGCATTGAGGGTAGGTTATTTAAGGTCGGCCAGGTGATGACAGTGGTTTTGAGGGGGAAATATAAATTGAACAGTTTTACGACTGGTCAAGACTTCTCTTCAAACTACAGGCAGGGTCCGTCGATATGGAAATTTTCCAATTTAGATATATCGATGGGCTCATATTGATATATACTGATATATCAGGTTTTTTGTAATGCGCGTGCGCATTCGGGGCCTATGTCCTCAGGAGGTAAATATCTCTCTTTCTGTTCGTCTCTCACACTCACTCTCCCCCCCCACCCACCCGGGTCTGCCCCTCCTTCTCACAATGCACCTCGGTCTGTGCATTGTGCAGAGATGAGCATTCTGGGTCTTGTAGTTCAGTGTGCGCGCATTCGGATATGCGCGCGCATTCCATGCTCTAGGCCCAGGAGGTTGCAATGCCGGTGACAAGATACCAATATGTTTTTTTATATCGAATTTTTTGATATATTTATATATTTTAAATTCCGATATCGGCATATCGATATGAAAATTATATCAGATATAACCGATATAGATATATCGACGGACCCTAATTACAGGTATTCTCAAATCAGACAAAAAAAGGAAAGAAATAACAACAACAACAAAATTACACTTGTATAGCTCCTTTCATGTCAGGAGGAGGTCCTTTTTTAAACAAATCTCTGCATCCAGCAACATGCTGATGGCATCTAAGTTTTGTCTCCTTCAAATTAGGGTTTTGATACTATCATCATTGCATTCACTATAAATACTCCCCACCCACCTGTATGGCAAAATACCAGTTAACTTTTTTGGAAATGTCTGTTATGTCAATCACAAATGTTTGTAAATTCAGAGCCAATTCTAGATTGTTCTAATAAAGAAATGTAAAATAATCCTTACAATTGCTATACTGCCTCATGGGATATATTATAAAGTGTAGTGACTGCATGTTTGTAGGCAAAAGCATATCATTCATTTCAATCACCAAACACACAAAACTATATTGCGCCTGTAGGTGTTTTATTAATAATGCATTTAAAAAGTCATGCAATATAGCTGCACCTGCAACTGATCAGGCTGCTTTCAAAAGTACTTCGGTAGATTTTCTTTCCTTTTGTGAAAACAGTTGAGCTAGAAAAGCTCATCTAAGCACAAAATGAATATAGGCCTATTACAGTACTCCAAACGCTACAGGGTAGCTATTTAAGACATTCAGGAAGAGAGTATTAACATTTATTGTATCATATACTGGAAAACAATATAACTCGAATAAGAAATATAGTAATTCCAAAGAACTTTGGCTATGCAATAAGCATTTGAAAGAGATGCCTGCTTTTACAGAATGAGATGTAAAATGGATTGTTTGTTAAATATAGGACCAAACAGATGTTTCTCATAATAGGTTACATTATACTATTCCCTAAAGTTAGACGTGACCTTACCTTTACCTTCCTTAAGAATAAAGACTTTGCAGATTTTGAGTTATGGGTCTGATGATTTCATGCTAAATTTAGACAAAGGGATCTAATTAATGTTAATCATATATCAAGTTCTATCAGATGGAATTGATGACATTTGAATTGATGTGATGATAAAAATTTCAACCAATATTTATTTCTTGCTCCCTTATCATTTTCCTTATTGTGAACAGTTTTCTTTTTTTTTGGAGGGGGGTGAGCGGGGGGAGGAGGAACAACGTAATACTTCATCTGTGGTTTAAATAAAAAGTATAAACTAGATGAATCCATGGGGAGTACTGTAAAATTGAAACTGAGTGCATATTTCAGTCAGGGGCAAGTGTAGAAAGCCATCACTCTTCACTTACATGCACGTTTAAAACTGACCAATGCTCCCCTCACTTGCATCCATTTTGTGCCAAGGTACATTGTGTGAATCAAACTACTTGTGTGGAGAGAAGAGAAAATATCATTACGTTTTTCCACTTTTTTGCTTGAACCTTTTCCTGTAAGATTTGTATTGAAACCCGATGTGAAAGGCGCTATACAAATGTAGTTTTGTATCGTATTGATGTCAGGATGTACACATCATCTTGAAATATGCTTACAGTGAAAATGCTGAGATAGAAGGGGGCAAGTAAACCAAAATAAAAGCACAGTATGTTCATGTGCTCTGCTATCCACTTATCCAGAGTTAAGAATAGTGCAATACTCAGTGAAGCAAAAAAAAGAGAAAGGAAGTCCTACAATATCTTAACTACAGGAGGAACATTCTCCTGGTTAGCATGGCGGGTGTTACTGTGAACCAATGATAAACCATAAGATATTACAAGTTCTGGAACATTACTAGGTGGCTTTCCGTGCTAGAAAATCACAACTTTTCAGGTTCTCAGGTACCAATTACCTTATTTCCTGTGCATATACACAATAAATGCAGGGAACATCATTTAGGTCACTTTCTGCAAACTGATGCCTTATAAAAGTTATGGAGATAGTGGTTTTAATCATAAGTGTTCCAGAATTATATTTGAGGAAAATAGTCATGTTGAATTGCTCATGCTTGATGAGAGATACTCTATATTGATTTGGTTCAGAAGTCATCAACGGAGATCCGTCAATCTAACAACAATTTGCATTTATATGGTGCCCTTCTTGTAGGTTAACATCCAAGTTATTTACATTGATAGGGTCCTATGCTAGGTAAGTGTGGGAGTGAGAGAGATGGACCTTACAGATTCTCTTAAGGTAGATTTAATGCAGCTCTTGGCAACAAAATAGAGAGGAGTGAGCCAAAGTTGCAGAATAACAACTTACATGTACAGGTATCCCACCCCAACTGCGGCCTTCGCCAACCATGAAACGCATGCATCTACGGTTTGCTACATGCGACAACCCTCGCAAACCGCGTTTTGCGAGGGTTGTCACGGGTTTAAATTATCAAGTTTAGCATACCGTATAACAATAGGACCCAACCAGCTGACATCAACCAGCGAGATGTCGCTTCTCTTTTAGGATTAAGGTAAATCTCTATTGATTTCCCCCCCACCCTCCATGTGACCCACACCCCCCCCCAGTCCTCCGTGTCACCCGCCCCCCAGTCCTCCGTGTCACCCACCCCCCAGCCCTCCATGTCATCCACTCCCACTCAGCCCTCTGTGTCACCCACTCCACCCCAGCCCTCAATGTCATCCCCCCACCAGCCCTCAGTGTCACCTAGGGTCCGGCGATATATTGATTATATCTGATATAATTTTCATATCGATATGCCGATATCAGAATTTAAAATATATCGATATATCGAAAAATTCGATATGTGGAAAAAAATTGATATGTCGCAAATATCGATATATCGTGTCCGGCGATATCTGTATATATCGGTATACTGCGGAATTTTCAACTTACCTTGTTGATATCCGAATGCGCGCGCGCATGCACAGGACAAAAAAAAACGCGATATCGATATATCGGCGATATCGATATATCGGTATATATTGATATGGGCAAACCGATATATCGATATCGGAAAATTTCCATATCGACGGACCCTAGTGTCACCCCATCCTCACCCTCCATGTCATCCCATCCTCACCCTCCGTGTCACCCATCCATGTCACCCCCTCACCCTCCGTGTCATCTCCCCCCACCTTCTGTGTCACCCCCACCCCATGTCTCTCTCTCAGTCAGTCAGGCAGATCCAATGCACCCAAACTTACTCCCCCTATCCCCGTGTACAGGTATAACTGTATGTGTTTTTTTTGTGTGTATGAGATCTCTGTGTAAGTCCATCAGACAGCCACCCCCCAATCCTCCATCTCAACCCCCCCACCCTCCGTGTCACCCCCCCACCCCACCACCACCCTCCGTGTCTCTCTCTCTCTCTGTCAGTCAGCCTGTCTGATTGTCTGATTGCTGCAGATACCGGCAGCCAGTGCGCCCAAACTTACTCCCCCTATCCCCATGAATGTTATAACTGTATGTGTTTTTTTGTGTTTAGTTTTACTAAATGCAAACTTACTCCCCGTATCCCCATGTTTCCCACAGGGCCCTGCATTTTCCAACCGCAATTTTAACAACCACGGAGGTTTACAGGAACGTATCCCTCGTGGTTGGGGAGGGATACCTGTATATAGCACCCTTCACTTTAGGAAGATGTCCCAAGGTGCTGGACAGTCAGGGTTTTTTGGACCCAAGCTGGGAGGGATGGGATGAAATTCCATAGTTTAGGGGAATAAGACCTAAAATCTGATGCTGGCAAAGATATTCACCCAGGGAAAAAAAAACAGCTATTTTTCCATGAATTTATTAATTAATATTGAATACAAAACACAATATTGCATGGTTTGGAGCTCAGTGTGTGTTTATATATATATATAAATATATATATATATAAAAAGTCAGCATTCATTTGTCTCCCCCACTCCAAAGTTCCAAATTCAGTGAGGTTTGGCCTAGAATCAGAGGCTTTGTTTGGTATTTTCCTAGTTAAAAATGTTCACATATATTTAAAGTCAAGCCTTGCCTTGATATAATTTAAAGATATTGGTTAATAGCTGAACGAGGCAGCATTGAAATAAAAGTGCAGTGATCATTCCTACTGCAAAGCCCAAAAGGCAAAACAGACTGTGAACATTCCTGCTCACTATCTGCTTGGTGTTGCATTGCAAACAAACATTTCTTTCTAGCCCGTTAAATACCGTGTATTAAACTGTATTGAATTTTCCTTTTATATTTTCAGATAAACTAGTCATTTGCCTATATTTTCTATTATATGTGCACTCATAATACAATACAAGAAATGACACAGAATGCAATATTCAATCTACAACATAGGTTTGCTTTTTTTGGCTTACTATTATAAGATGAATGATTTTTACAAATACATGGAATTATTAACAGTGTGTAAAAACAATTTGCTCTCTGGTTTAACTAATGTTGTCCTTTCTTTGCGGAAAGATCCTAAAACAGATTTCAAGCAAATTGTACGCTTGTCACCACCGTCCTCTCTATCAAAGATTTGTGGTCAGAATTTATACAAATTAATACAAATGTGACCATTTGTGTATTAAGTGGAGGAGTAAAGTGATTTCCTTATTAACAACAACAACAAAATTACACTTGGGTAGCACCTTTCACATCGGGAGGCCATCCCAAGGAGCTGGACAGTCATTGTTTCAGACCTGAGCTGGGGTCAGGATCGGAAGGTTAGAGGGAAAGGAGGGGATTTGGGTCCATCGAAGAGGAGGGTCTTGAGGTGGGACTTGAAGGAGTCTAGGGAGGGGATGAGGCGGAGGGACTGCGGGATGGAATTTCAGAGGTTAGGGATAGAGTGTCTGATGACCCAACCACCAATGGTGGCATGGGTGGGTTGGGGGACATGAAGCAGGCCGGAGCCCACTGAGCAGAGGGAGTTGACAGGATCGATGGTTTATATGGGAAGCAGTCAGGGTACTGAAACATGATGACTTGAAGTGATATCAGTGAGACAAAGTAAGGACAGAAGGAGAGGGTGACACTACAAGAGGAAGCAAGAGCAAAAGCAAGCGGTGGGGGTGGGTGGGGCAGGGATAGAAGACTGGAAGTTACAAATGGGAGTAGGATTACTCTTTGTTGTACACTGTCTGAGAGAAACGCTAGCTAGCAGAGTGGAGTGCTATTTACAAACAAAGTAAAACATTACATTTTTGTTATACAGTGCATAAAATCCCAATCCATGCTCCAACAAGTGATGAGAGCTTACGCGTCATGATATCATCCATCACATGATTGCCACCACATAGGCTCCCTTTTAATGCTTAAAACAACATATATCCGGGTCATTGGGTGGTCACTCACATTACTTTTTACTCTGTCGCATTGCGTAACCAAACCAAAACTACAAACAGGTTATGTTGTGTCTAGGAAGCTGGACACAGATCTACAGGGCATTTACCTTATAAGTGAACCAGCACTACAGTGAAGCATATGTTATATCAAGGCTGTATTGTGTAATCTTACTAGATAATAATCCTTGCATTTGATACAGCGCCTTTTGATACGGAGTGGAGGATTCGGGGGACAAAGAGGAGGCCAGTCCCGGTGGAGCGAAGACAATGAGTGCTGGTTTGAGGAGAGAGGTCGGAAAGGTAGGGGGGTGCACAGGAGTGGAGGGATTTGAAAACAAGGGTGAAGATCCTGAAATCGATCCTCTCCACAACAGGGAGCCAGTGAAATCTGGCAAGGACTGGGGTAATGGGGGCGCGCCGCGAGTAGTGTCCCACAAACAGTTGTGGATTGTGACCAATTTTTGAAAAAATTACCCCCGGAAAAGCGATCAACTAATAAATGGGTTCTTACTTACTGCTAGATAAATAGAGGCATGTGGAATAAGGAAACTTGCCCAACATGTAACCCCGTCAGAAATCAAACCCAGGTCTCTCACTTGGGAGGCGAGTGTTCTAAATGCTGTGCTGCAGGACTCCACATGCAGAAATGGTAACAATATTAAAATCTAAGATTTCAGACATTGAAAAGAAAGCTAGCCCTTGGCTTATGAAAGAGGAAACCACGTTTCTTGGAGCAATGGACAAGAAGTGCCTGAGTTCCATTTGAGATCAAAGGAGATAGTGAGGCCCAGAATAGTCAGCAGATGAAAGAGGATTACGAGTGAAGCCATCAAAGGTAAGAGGTACAAGCAACTGGTTAGATTTGTGCGAGACATGAAGAAACTGCCTGAAAATGTGAAGGAAACAGGTTTTCACTACCCTTCTGAATGGGATGGGTGGGGGGGGGAGGGAAGAGAAGGATCATGATTGCTAATTTCAAGCACTGCAAGAGGAATAAAGATTGTGTACTGAGAGAGTCTGATCTGAAAGAAGTTGATGAATGCCAAGTGCAATCAATAGCAGAAGAAAGCAGCGGGTTGGATGAAAACTGATGATAGTCATCAATGTGGAGAAAGAACAAAGTCGAAGAAAGAACACAGCCCTTGGGCACCTTGAGCACTTGAAAATAAAAGGGAGCAGACCAACCATCAATTACAGCAGAGAGTGGTTTGAGAGGAAATTTAAACAGCCGCAAAGATAACTGTGCAAGTTGGAATCCTTCAGAACATTGGACCCTGCTTGTTCCCTTTAGTGAGGCTAATGTTTTACAAATCCCTTATATCCAAACCTGTGACAATGCCAGAAACCTGCTTGACAGGTACAGAGAAAATTTCCTTTATTCTTGTACTCCGCATTGTCCTAAAACATTACATTGTAATAGATTTCAAGCAAATAGCACGCTTGTCACCACCATCCTCTCTTTACATCAATGATTTGTGGTCTGATCATCAGCCCTCCTACATAATGATTGAAGTACTGTATTACCGCAATGTACATAAATGTTCATGCAGAGTTCACTATCACTTACTGAAGCAAGGTTGCTGGACCATATATTAATCATTGCATTTTGATATAGGACCTGATCAGATCATTGAGGAATCTCAAAGTGCTTCATAGCGTTTTACTGTAGAGCGGAATGACTGTATATTGTGGGTGAAACACGGCAGCCAATTTGCACACAGTAATATCCCACAAACAGCCATGGAGTGAGTGACCAATTTTATTTTGGGAGGATTTATTGATCAAGACCACCAGGAGAAACTCCTATTTCTTTTTGAATATATTGAGCTGTTAATATTGAGCTGTTAATATTGAGCTACATTAATACTCCAATACAATCTCTTCCCTCTGCTTTTCTTGAAACCAAAGGTAACGTCACAAGATATCTATTCTAGATTTAACAGTTTGGGTATAATTTTCTGTCAAATTAAATTGGTACCTTGAAATGGTTATACCCTGTACTCCGTGAAGTAACAAATGATTAATTTATTTAACTGGAAACTGGATTTGGAAACGTGCCAGTCAGTCTGGGTAAATTACACATCTCACCAGAAAGAGGGTTCTGGGAACATCATGTGAAACTTCTGCAGGGAACCCCATAGAGGTCACGCTAACATGTAAGATCTCTTCTCCAAGATAATGTCAGGCTGAAGCCACGTTTTAACGGGTCAGTGTGATGGACATGGAATTCCCTCTCCGAGATGCATTTCACACCACAAGGTTCTTTTCCACAATGAAGCACCATTTGTGCTGCTATACTCCCTACAAGTACTCTTTCAATTCCACATACTCCCTAACTGTTAAGTTGGAGAGACATTTAGAGGTCATGAATACAAAAACAGGATAATGAAGTTAAATGTTCTTATCAGAAAGATGCTAAGTGCACAAGAATACATAATTCCGCCTGCACTGCAGCTTCAAACATCTGCTTGTTGGAATGTATACTGTTGATTAGGATCATAGGATACTGTTAAGTTCTACCCTGTGATGTGCAGGATGTGTGTGTATATTTGGTTGCCTAGTAAATCTTTATTGCAGTTGATCTTTGGCTTTGTTTTACTCAAGTTGCCCCTCTTCCAACCACTATAAAGCCTTGTGCTGAACTGAATGTTAGCACAGGGTGAAATATCTAAACGTGATAAAACTTTATCACAGAAGTACCTTTCAAGTTGTTCCTTTGAAAACAATTTTGGGAACATGGTATCAGCAAGTTGGAATCTACAAAGGAACGTGGTATGCATGGGTCCAAGAAGACGATGCGGGCTGGATAAACAAATGACACACTATTCTTTAGCTCATACCCAGAACTTCATTTCTAGTACATATGAGAAAATCAAAGTAATGTAATTGAATATAATAATAATCCTTGTATTTTATAGTGCTTTTCACATTTTCTAGGTGTCTCAAAGTGCTTCAGAATATACTGTAAAGTGGATTGACTATATATTTGTGGGCAAAATGTGGCAGCCAATTGCACACAGCAGTGTCCCACAACCAGTCATCAATTGAAATGATCAATTTTTTTTTTTTTGAGGGATTATTATTAGGCATGTGGAGTAAGGAAACTTGCTCAAGGTCTTGATCTGCCTGGAATCAAACCCAGGTCTCTCGCTTATAAGGCGAGTGCTCTAACCACTGAGCTACAGGACTCCCCTATTTCTGATCAAAAATAGCATGGAATCGGTTATTGGGGAAAAAAACATAATTTACTTGGAAAATTTCTACACAATTTCATTGCAAACATAGATGTAAGTTGAAGGATAGTTAGGTGCCTTTTTCAATCTAACAAACCTTTCATGTGGATTCTCACAAGCTCTTCTCTTCCTAACCTGCAGCATTGCCTGCCTCTGCAACTACATATCCCCACTAAGACGCCAGGACCATTTACTGTACCTTCATCACCCCCAGGCATGAATACTCAAATGCTCTACAATACCCTTGTAACATCCATGCATTTATCAATTGCCTAATTTCTGTTTATGAATGTAAAATACAAAAATGAAAGAAATTTAAAAGAAAACTGTTCTGATTTCATTTGTGAATAGGTACAAAGGTTGTATGGGGGAAAAATATTTGATTGATAGGAACGTGGGAACAGGAGTAGGCCATTCTATTAAACACATGGCTGATCTGTACCTCAATTCCAATTTGCCCCATATCCCTTGATATTCTTATCCATCAAAAATCTATCCACTTCAATCTTGAAAAATTGAAAGGATTCAGTATCCACCACCTCTTGAGGGAGACCTCCAGATTTCCACTTTGCTGCATGAAAAAATATTTCCTGATTTCAAGACTAACTGGTTTAGCTCTAATTTTAAGATTATGAATGTGAATTAAGATTTAATGAGATAACCACAATGTGTGAGAAAAATACATTAGATTGCAATCAATTTGTTAATAAAATCACTCTGTAGAGCTATTGATATCTTCATAGGGTTGAAATGTATCTCCTGCATGCAAGAAAACTAAAATATGTACAGGACCTCTAACGTATATTTCTATCCATGTATATTTCATGCCATTAAAATCTGTTGTACAATATGAATACAGAAAACATTGAATCCTAGTTTACAATTTTTGTTTAAAAGTACCATAAAATAAATCCAAAATGAAAGCTACAACATTATTAAAGCTCTGCTCATTGGTGGTTTAGTTATTCTTAACTTCTTGACACACAAACCAGAAATGTCTCAGTTTCAATCCCTAATCTGCTAAATTTGCTGATCTCAGCAGTGGAGGAACTTTAGGCACTGCATTTGACCATTGCACCAAACGCTGGTCAGTCTGGGAACGGCTTCTCCAATGATTGCTCCCCAGTGATCGCTGGTAGCAGATGAGTTCATCTGGTCCAATAGGCCACTGACAATCAGTGCTACTGCCAAAACATAAAGAATGGTCAGTTGGGGATTGCAGAACCACCATGGAGTTATACCCCAGCATGAATCAGCATCAGTTAGTGTCTTCAGAAGGAGTGATAAAAATGGAGGATAAAAAACAAAAAAGTATAGTTACAAATGTCAATAGGACCACACATTTCTGCTACACTTTCCTCCAGATATTTTCTGTGGCCTTCATTGGCAATGTTGCCATTTAAAGAGTTGTGCCAATGACAGGTACAAGATACAATTGAAAAGATAGGGGGGATGCAGGATCCCCTGAGACAGCAGTGTAAATGTTACCTTTTGGTTTTTTGGCTGCTGAAGATGTGCCAATGTTTAGTGGGGGGTGGGTGGGGGGGTATGGGGGGGGGGGGAAGGGAAGTGGACAATGCAACTCACCGTACAATTTGGTTGAGAGTTGGAAAGGACAATAGATTTTGTCAGCCAAATTCATGGAGAGGAGCAGTAGTGAGAACAACGCCAACACACAGTAATGTGCACAAATAAACAACCCATGAAGGTCCCATGAAACATTTGAGGGACTATGACTCATCCAAAGGATATCACCTTCAACAATGTAGCACCTCTTCAGTAATATGTTACTGTTAGGAGTATCAGTGTAAACTATTTGGGTTCCACGACCCAATATAAAGCTTGATCCACAACCTTCTGACTCAACAGGTGAGCATGCTGCCAACTGAGCCAGTCTGACAATCTCTCTGCCTTTGGTGTCAATACACTAAAACCAGAATTAATCTTTATCAACAGAAAATCAGCAAGTAGAAGGTAGAATACCATGCATCTGCAAAAGTAGGAAGCCCAAGCACACAGTACATTCTTATATTTTACACTCAATTTTAGTATGAGTATCAAACAGTAATTTATTTCTGCTCTTGATCAAAAGAAAAAGAAAATCTGGAGACACCTATTTTAGTTTAACCATCATCGAACAGTTCCTTCTTCCTGATAAAGATCAATAGCATAGCTGCCTAGCTGCTTAATTACCTGCCTGAGGTAGTTGATCACGTCTGATAAAAAGACACAGCAGTTTTTGTATATTACCAGACTAGTACTTGCATGGCTCCACTGAAACAAAAAAAGATTAAGTGGCTCTATAGTACAGCATGCAGGGACTAAACGTTTCCTACAATGCGACTAATGAGTTGCAGTTGAACTGGATTATCTGTGGCACTCTCCATAGCCCTAAGCACTGTTTCCATGTGAGACAGCGATTCATATCTCCTCCAGCTCACACACTGGGTTCACCACCTGTTGAGACCACCTCCCCTACAATGCAGAGATTAAATAACAGATTGGGGGAAATCTTTGCTGCACAATTCCATTCTCTCCACAAATAGGATCCTGATCTACTTGTGGCTCCCCACTTTTTCTTTTTCTACCTTCAGTCACCTGCACTGCTCCTGAAAGTCCAATGTAAACTTCCACAGGCATCTTGCAACAACAATTCTAAACTTTGGCACAAGAGCTCTGCATATTGTCACTGATGCTGCCTTTTTACACTGTGGCTGTAGAAACGGGTGCCAAACAGGAGGTGCTGCCCAATTTCAAGTCTTTGCCATTTTTGCATGGTATCTGGACTTCCAGCACCAAGCGACATTCAGAGATCAACGCACACGTATCATGACAACATCAAGGCATTTGCGTGTATATGACCAACATTTGAATTTTGTTGTACTGTAGCAAAGGCTGTGAGTTCTGCCTGGAAATCAGTTTCCTAGGTTTTTAAACTACAGGTAAATGGCTAGCAGATATGACCCAAATACTACAATGGACATTCACACAAGCACAAATGTCTCAACTCATTCACCATATTTCTGCTGACGTCAAGGCATCTGTGCAGACTCGGAATGTCACTATGTCTGTTGGCTCCAACTCACTGACTTTTCATTGTGGAATCAGACCTTATGTACATAGTGGGAATGGGAGAAACGTAGCATCAAGCTGTGTCTTGGGAGATTCAACGTTGTCAAAACCAGTTATTTTACAAGACATTTTGCCCCTGAGGCGATCTTACCTCCGGAGACAAACTCATATTGTAAAAACACTACATTTTCAAACTAATGAAACGTCCTGTTCTACCAGGAAGCTAAGTAAGGAATCTTGATTTGGTACTGTGCCTTACGTGTTACATGACTGAAAAATGAATCATTCATCACTTCAATCTCACGAGAATAGTAGCTTTGACATGATTGCTCTTTTTTGTATGAATAACTAGATTTGAAACTACAAATTGGCCACAGGAAACTGTTATTTTTAGAAATATTTAATAGGCAAAATTTTCTTTACAGCCTTACGCAGAATGGAAGCAGATATCCTATTTGGACATGAAGGATAGGGACAAAAGACAACCTGAAATACAGTAGGTCCTTGAAATGTCATTTTACAAATGAATCATCAGCTACTTTCTTGGTGAGGATGGGTAACAAGCTAGTTTAAAAAAATGATGTGCTATTCCAATCTAGGGGTTCTCATGCTGTGGGGCAGCTCTCTTGGCGGAGGTAGGTGCAGGTTGCACACTTTTGTGGAACATGCCCTGTATCCACTTCCTCCATAGGCCCCACAGCGGCTTTTCTCACAACAGCTAAACCCCACTTCAACCTTCTTACACTGCAACCCCCAATTCCACTACTTTGTATAGCCAGAAGACAGGCTCAATCCTCCCACTGATAATAATAATCCTCACATTTGATTTAGTGCCTTATCAGGTCTTTGCAGCTTCTCAAAGAGCTGATGGGAAAGGAATTGTACTGACATGGTTTGCAATTGTTTCCTGTTTCAAATCCGTTCATGCCCTCATAATTCCCTACCTATGCATACCCCCCACTCAACCACCCACTCAACCACTCAGCTGGCTCTAGCCTTATGCACTCCGTTCCACCACCAGTGGCTGTGCCTTCAACCATTAAACCCCGAAACTCTGGAACTCTCTCATTCACTCCCCACCGTCAAATCTGGCCTAAAAGGCCTTCCTTTTTTAAAAAAAATGTGCTTACAATCACCTCAAACCTTATTCTACCCTGGTGCCGTGTCAGGCTCAGCCAATGTTAATCACTCTAGGAAGCTACCCCACGTGATGGGCACTATATGAATGCAATTTGTTGTTGTTGTTATTTCCTGGAGTGTTTGTGCAGGTTTGTTCTGAGCCATTGGATGTTTGTGAAGCAGGATGCTACTTTTGATGGTTACTTATTGTAATCGTATTGAGCGTAGTCCTCCTACTATGCTGCTCTTATTATAATAAAAATCGTCACGGCAGCCAATTGCACACAGCAGTGTCCCACAAACAGTTGTGGGTTGAAATGACCATTTATTATTGTGGGTGTTTTGGGACAGATTATTATTAGGCATGTGGAGTAAGGAAACTTGCCCAAGGTTTCGCCCTGATCTGCGTGGATTCAGATACAGGTCTCACGCTTGTAAGGCGAGTGCTCTAACCACTGAGCTACAGGACTCCTTATGTATTTTTACGGAGTATGGGATTTCCAGTCCTTTGCGTGTTTCCATGCACCAGGGAGAAGCGCAATTTTTTGGGGGGCTTAGGGAGTTTAACTTTGATATAGTTTGAGAACACCTGGTTCTAGACAAATACTTTCCATGGTGTAGTAAATTCACAAATAATGAAATATTTGCATTTTACAGATATTAATGCAAACTTTGGGGTCTAGGGGACTGAAACATCCCAATCTTAGCCTCAAGCCCTTTAGTTTAAAATGTACGGTTGTATAGAATATTGGAAAATTCAATTTACAAATCAGCTCTTTTACGAACTGTGGAAAACCTGCTTGCAAATGAAGATTGAATCAAAGAATGTTCCAAAATTCTGCTCAAGCTTACATTTTAAGATAATGGCAAAGGTCTTGTGTGATTTGGGGCCGCTGGTTTCATGTGGTATACTAAAATGAGGCCCGAGTTTTGAATTCCATTGAATTACAGGGCATAAAAACAGACCACTCAGCTGTTCTTTATACTCCACACAATCCTCCACCTCTCCTATACCTATCTATTTCCTTCTTCCTCATCTATACATCAAGTTTCCTCTTAAATGTTGATACTTTTTGCTTCAATCACACATTCTGCACTGCGCTTCACTTTCACACCACCCTCTGCATAAAGTAATTTCCCCTTTTAGATCTGCTCCTAGGTAATTATATTTATGCCCCCTTATTTTGGACTCACCGATGTGAAAAAAGCACATCAATGCCCACCTTATCGAAACATATCACCAACTCTATCCAGATCCACTCTCAATTGTCTCACCTTCAGATCGGAAAGCTCCAGCTATCCTTCCTTTCTTGATAGATGTTCCAGGGATGAGTGGAGAAAGCTATGGTAAAACATTATTACAATCTCTCCAATGCAATAATAATTGCTTATGAAAAGATTATCATGTCTCATACCTAATGGGGACTCATATTATCATTATTTTAGTTCAGTGATGGTTTCCTGCTCTAAAACTGTGTGTAACCATCGATGCAGCTAAAGGTACTATCAATCACTCATTCTTCCAACCACATATCTACTCTACAGTAGCAAACAGTTTCTTGTTGAACTGCCAGAAGTTGTAATAGGGATGTGTACCTGTGATGGGGCAGGAGGATGGTGGCAATGCTTTCACACATTTTTGGCAGAACTGTACTATTTAATGGGTGGGTGGGAGAGGTAAGTAGATTCTCTTTAGTGTTGAGCTAACTCCAAGGTGACATATTTGGCCACAGAGTGTTGAAATCGTTAGTCCCCTGCAGCATTCTAGTTAGTTCAGTTCTTGAGCCAAGCAGGACCATAATATTTCAGGGCGCTGCTAGTAAAAGATCAACCAGCATTGCAAGACTCGGAAGCAGAATTTTTCTCCTCAGCTCCTAGTAGCTTAGGAGCCTGTGAGCCAAAGTCTTAAAAGGTGAGGGTGGTCTTAATTGAACAAGCAGTGAGAAACTTGCCAGACATTGCTTTCAACAGTAAGCTATGCAGTTTTAGATGGTTACACTCTATCAGCACCCAATGCACATTCAAGGGTCTCTTAGCTTTGGTTCTTGGCAGCTTGTGCCTAACGCTCTGTGCAGGAGAATTGGGGAGCGCTCAGCAGGCCTGTGTTAGCTGAGTGGAGGAGAAAGGGCATGCGGCAAGAGAAGAATATTTGGGGACAAAATCGAAATGTTGAAACTGAGAAACCACAACAGATGTTGTTTTCTGTGTTACCACAGGTGAGTGCCTGGAACTCCACCTGCACAAAGTAAACAGGGCAAATTACAAATACAAGCAGCCACAGACAACTCGAGACCCAGTTCAAATCAGTTCTGGAGTAGTTCAAACAAAATGCAGTACAACACTAACATTATCTTGTAGTTCCAGATGCTGATTTACCTGCTTGGCATGACCATCTTTTCCCACTTTTATTCTAGATTTGTAGTAGCTGTAGGTTTTATCTCTGGTAACAACTGATGTGTCTACACTAATCTGTACACACATCATAGCAAAAATTTTGTTCAGGAATTACCTACTAGCTGGCAGAATTGTAAGAGAATTGGGAGTGGAATAGCACAGAGGGTTAACATGCTACTTTTTTTTACTTCTGTGATCTGCGTTTGAATCCAACCCAGGCAGAATAGAATAGAAAGAGTATCCTCTATCCAACAATTTCATATTTTTCTTTTAAATTCAACTTTCTCCATATTGGTTTTCAGTTGCTTACATTTATGGCTCATCTGATGGAAAACACATTTTCCCACCTGACAATTGATAATTTTTCAGCTTCATGGGTTTTGTATTTTGTCAAACAAATAACACCTCTTTTGAGTTTCCCTGCAACTTTGGCCATGATATATGATCTCCCCATTTTCTATATTATCTCACAAACCTTCAGACTTTTGAACAAAAATTATTAGTGATCATCCACTATACATTGGTGACTTCTAAATTTGCAAAAGCAATTTACATGATTGAAATATCTTGGCTCACAATATATTACTGGATTCATCTTGCAAAATGAAAAAAATCAATAATATTCACGTGGCTGTTTGTGGGCTATTGCTATGCACTCTATAGAAAATTCTGTGAAATGTTTAGACCTTCCAACAACATAGTAAATCTACAATATCAATTGCAAAGATGATTATAATGGATCATACCAGAGATCTGGGGCTACAGCTGGTTTATAATATCAAGGCTCCTTTCACTGGGACAGAAGGGATAATAATAATTCTAAAAGGTTTTGAGAGGGCAAGTCCATCCATGGCCTTGCTCCCAGCTAACTCTCTGACCTACTCCCTATCAGCCTGCCCGTCCCCTCCGTTCAGCACTCAGGTCTGCTCCGCGTCCACCGCCCTAACCGCCCAACCATCGGCGGCCAGGCTTTCAGTCTCTCTCTGTTCCTACACTGGGAAACTCCATCCTGAAGCCCCACTGCCTTGCTTCCTCCCTTTCCTCCTTCAAGGCCGTTCTCAAGATTTTCCTCTTCGACCGCGCCTTCGGCTGCCCCACTAACTCTTCCCCCCCTCCCACTCTCCTTTCCCTTCCCTGACCCTCCCCTCCCCCCCGCTCAGGTCCTGACCTGACTGTTCAGCGCTTGGGATGTCCTTCCGACATGAAAGGCGCTCTATAAGTGCAATTTTGTTGTTGAGAGGATGAGGAGTGAAATCTTATTCTGATGAATTGGTAACATGGAGATAGAAATCAGCACAAACTTTGAGTGGCTTCATCCTGTGGTGTAGTATTTATGAAATTCTCAACAAGAAATGTTTAACACATTAGCTGATCAATTTTTTTGAAAATGGAACAAAACATAAAATTCTGCAGTCTTTAAAGGGTGAGTACAGAAACACTCTTATCATTTAGTGTTCAAATGCACATCAGATTTCTACATTAGGTGATCAAAATTGGATGTCCATTGTGGACAGTGAAGGGAGTATAGCCTGGTTGTGGATTGAGAAACTTCAGTCAGGTTATTAGATAAACTTCCAGGAAACTATTTGTTCCTAAGAGTGGGAGAAAACAATTTGAGCGTATGTGATTAAGTATTTTTATATAAAATAAATGAGTGTAGAAACCAATTTTGAGGCACACGGCAGTACGTCACGAAAGTGCACTTCCTAATTATTTAATTTCTCCCTAATTAGTTTTATTTTGACTTGCCTTCCTCCAGCCAGTAAGGGCAATTTATCCAGTGCACCACTTGAATTCTATTAACCAATTTTTCTCTTTCAGACCTGGTATCTATCTCGCTTCAATCTCCAACATTTCTTTTTTGTGTGTGTAGCATTTGCCTTATTTCATTGAAGGAATTGCACACTGTTCAAATCAATAGAAAATGCTTCTTCTGAAACATCATTTGAAGAAACTTTGGGAAAAACACAAACCCTCAAAACACAATTGGTTAACAATGTCACCTCTGCATTGCAGATAACCCATATATTAACAAAAAGTGTGCATCATTACATTTTTATAACCTAATTACTTTACACCATATGTTCCATTCAATTAGGTAAACTATATACAGTATTTTGAAGATTGGTAAGAGATCTTTAGATTTCATAAATGTCGCAAACTATAAATCATCCATAACTCCATTTCAAATACCAGATCAGATCACTTGAGATACAAATGATAATCCGTGGGTCCACATAAGGCAGTGTCTTTTGCCATTAGCAACATTAAACTATGTACAGAGTGGAGACTTCAATGCACTCAGTCATTTGTCCTTACGTGTCCTTCAAAGAAAAATAAATGGTATGGTGACTAAATTATGGACTGTGGGTTACATATTCCCTCTCCTCTCTGTGCATCTCACCCAATAGATGGCAAGAATGTGTGTGCTTATTCACAAGGACATTGAGGCTGGCACTGAAGGACTATTAATTTTAAACATTAAATGTGTATAGTTTGCAGGTTAGAGCAACAGTTATTTCTGTCTCAAGGCTTCTGGCAAGTCTCAAGAACTAATTTGCCCCAATGTAACTTCCACAAAGCTTTATGCAGTCTGGGAAAAGAAAGTTCTGATACTTAGTCAAGCGTGTAGGCTTTAATATCACACAAACACACCTCAGGAAGTTCTCTATTGTTATCCCTGAAGTTAAATCAGGATAGTTTGATATTCTGTAACATAAGGAAATTAACTAACCTATTTCACCACAACAGCAATGAAGTATGCCATAAACAAAGAAAAACTGGTTATTTTACACCATCTCATCACAATAAAATATCTAAGTGCTTGACAGGTAATTACAGTCAAGTGTAGCAATTCCGATTGTAGGCCAACATTTCGTGCTCATAAGTGAATGACTGATTTATCTGAAGATTCTTGGTGACTACCCCAAAACCTCCCTTTTCTATTTGAATTGTGTCAAGGGATCTTTAGCATCCACCTGAAGCAGAGACTGGAACCTCTAACAACACAGCACTCCCCAAATACTGCACTGAAGTACTACAACTAAATTACATTTGTAGAGCATATTAAACTCAGGTCCTCATGTGCAGTTTGAATTCAGAAATCTATCAAGCAGAAGTGAGAATTTTACAGATTATAATAATAATCCTTACTTTTATATAATGCCTTTCGTGTTAGAAGTGCATCTCATAGCCCTTCACGTGATATAAAGTGGAGTGACTGTGTATTTTGTGAGCAAACAAGGCAGTCAATTGCATGTAGGAATTTCCCTGTAAAGAGCCATGAAGTGAATGAGCTGTTTTTTAAAAAAAAAAACATTGTAAAGGTGGGAGGACACAGGAGAAATTTGTCCTGGCCAACACAGGTTGTTGGCCAGGACACAGGAGAAATTTTCTTCTCTTTTTATTGACCAGGTTTAAGCATATTTTTTCTGTTGTTTACTCCTACAGCACAAGCAATACAACAACAACAAAATTGCACTTATATAGCGCCTTTCACATCGAAGTAGGGTGAAGGGAAAGGAGAGTGGGAGAGGGGGAAGAGTTAGTGGGGCAGTCGAAGAGGAAAGTCTTGAGACCAGCCTTGAAGGAGGAAAGGGAGGAAGCGAGGTGGAGGGGCACGAGTTCCACAGTGTGGGAGCAGAGAGGCTGAAAGCCCGGCTGCCGATGGTTGGACGCGGAGCAGGCCTGAGTCTGCTAAATGGAGGGTGTGGGGCTGGCTGATAGGGAGACAGTAGGTCAGAGAGATAGACAGGGCAAGGCCGTGAATGGCCTTGAAAGTGAGGACAAGGATCTTGAATTCGATCCTCTGGGTGACGGGGAGCCAGTGGAGACGCGCGAGGTTGGGAGTGATGCGGTCGCAAAGCCTGGTACAGGAGAGTACACGAACTGCAGAGTTCTGAATGATGTGCAGCCTGTGAAGGGAGGAGCTGGGGAGGCCGACGAGGAGAGAGTTCCCATAGTCGAACCTGGAAGTGATAAAGGCGTGGACTAGAGTTTTGGCGCTGTGGGTGGTGAGGTAGTGGCAGAGTCTGGCAATATTGCGGAGGTGATGGAAGGCTGTGCCGGTCATGGAGCGGATATGGGAGGAAGGATAGCTCGGTGTCGAACAAGACACCCAGATTCCTGATTGGCTTCGAGACGTGGAGAGAGCAGCCTTGAACACTGATGTTGTCAGCGCCTGAGGTGTGGAGGCGCTGACATGAGCCAATCAGGAGGGCTTCCATCTTGTTGAGTTGTAGGAAATTTGCCCTCGTCCAGGACTCGATTTTGGACAGACATGCAGTCAGAATGCCAGTGGTTCTGGAATCGAGGGTTGATGTGGATAGGTAGAGTTGGGTGTCATCCGTGTACATGTGGAAATTTACCCCATGTCTACGGATGATGTCGCCCAGGGAGAGTGTAGAGGGTGAAGAGCAAGGGGCCAAGGACAGAGCATGGATTTACTTTCTTAAAAAAAAATGATCTCTTGTTACATCTAATGTTTAATGCAGATATCCTATAAACCAATTGTTTTTCTAATCCAGATATGCAGTAAAGAAGACTGGTGGAAGACCTCAAGAAGACAAACAAGGAATGGCAGGTGACAGTCCAATGCAGCAAAAGTGAGAGGAAAAAAATTAAATGTTAAAGGGAATGAATACTTCATCAATAATGATCTGCAATAAACAATTATACTTAGAATAGCATTAGTCCCTAGGTTAACCAATGCACTTGTCAGATGTCTGGTTTTATCAAATGTCTGGTTTACAATATTGTCAATTACCATGCAGTAATTGTTCAGATAATTTAACAAATGTATTTTGGCTAATCAGAAAATATTCTTTTAAGAGCATGTTAGCTTGAAATTCCCTCCCCCCACCCCAACCACAGAGCAAGATTCTCTAACATATTTGCATCAAAAAACCTCTAAAAGTCAATCATAAATAATGTGCTGTGTCCATGTTACACCAATTCATCCTCATTATAACGTAGATCATGGGAACTATGCATTTTATTTTGCATTTTAATGAGGTGTGCTCTGTGTTGAATGTCTCAGGATTTAACGATGTAATGTGAAAAGGAAACTAGGCACAAAGGTCTAATAGTTTTTTTTAAAAACGTGAACAGCACCTCAAGCGGCGGACATCCTTACACTCCACAGACCCCTTGCATTACCACTGATCCTTTTGCTCTACATCAGACCTCACCCACACTGCCAAGAACCCTCTTGCATGGTGCAACAGCTTGGACAGTATACAAGCACAAATCCTCTGTAGCTATATGCAGTACTGGAAGCAAGAAGCAGAAAGTATGCTCCAAAAGTAATCCTACAGAGACTCTTGCCTCAAAATTAGCACAATGTGTCATTAATTCCCCATCAGCAGATTAAACAAAAATGGATTATCTGCTCTGAAGCATGAATCCTCAGTACACTCCTATATTCTAAAACCTTAAATTTCAAATGTGTTACCATGTGTGTTCGTAAGGGGCCGTGCATTAATCTTTCAATGTAGTATTCAAAGGCATAAATCTATCTCAAACAGAGAACCTTATAATCCCAACATTCAGCCACTGCCTCATGATTTAATGAGTTGTCAGTCTTCAATTTTTAGCAAAGAATGTTGGGGGTTTTTTTACACCAGGTCTACAGTGCATACATAGCTAAACTAAAGCTTCGGGGCATTCAGACAATAACAACAGCCACAACAAAATTAGATTTGTTTAGCGTCTTTCACATCGGGAGGATGTCCCAATAACTGTTTCAGTAGTGACCCTTATGTCCAAATGAAACTCTTTACTAGTGAACTTTAGATCTTACTGAAACTGCATGAGCTAAACATTTAGATTGTGTATAATGTGCTGAACAACAATCCACACACTATTTTTTTGAAAAGCAATGCTTTCCATGGGTTAGTTTGTGCAATAGCCCCAATTATTGTGTGAGTGAAGGGCAGTTTTACCACTGAAAGAATTGATGATATTCTTCATGATAACATTTCTCATCACCAGTGATTTGTAATGAAAAGAATCTAAGATGTTAACGATCCTGCGACACTTTTCAAAAATTAGTCATTAACTTCTGGGCTGATTGTAGGAAATAGGCTACCATGTTCACCGACAAACACAGTCACTACACATAATAGTAAATCCTGTGAAGCACTTTCAGATTGTCAACAATGTGATTAGGTCCTATATGAAATGCCAGACTTATGATATGATTACAATGTTCCTTCTCACTGCCTCTGCAGAGCTGCCACCATCCGGCAAATGAAAACTTGTGCATCTCGTCACAAGACAGCAAAATTACATTATGTGTGAAGCTCCTTTGAGCTGGTTCTTTGCCTCAATCAGCGATAGCAAAATAGCTGATGATTGAGCAAAGTTGCCCGATATTCTGGCATGTCTCTCAGCCTCTGCTACCATCATTTTAGTTTTCGTTGAGAAGTTTGGTTTGCCCTAGTGTTTTGGGCCAAACATACCACATCGCCGCACCATGTAAATGGTACCCATGTTTGAAATACACCAAGATTTCTAATTGTAACAAATACACTAAAAAGTAATCCCTAAATACCAGCAAAGATGCACTGATTCCACAAGTAGGGGTGAACTGAGCACAACCCAACATTTGGTAAGTTAACAAGTAATTACGTGTGTTTCAAAGCACAAATTAAATAAAACTCAAAATAAATGTTGCTTCAGATATTCTGTTATATAAATAGAAAATATTTTGAAACATATAATTTTCCTACATGAAGTATATAGGAACAAAAATAAATTGGATGATCTCATAAAATCCTGCACTGTGGGCACCATGTAAGCAAAGAAAAGAGCATCAAACATGTCCACTGATCAAAGGAAAGAGGCACTTCTCCCAATTTATGCTACAATTTACTCACAGAACTGTTGATGAACCAGGCAGACAATGCTGCAATGGTTATTTACTTTCATCGTGGAACCCAAACCAATATCTAAATATCTGAATGTGTAGAAAGCTGCTACTTGTATTTCATCAATGCTGGTCTGACCTGATCGCAAGAGAAGATCTGTAAAAGCCTGTAGTCAACAAAACACCTGGAAGCGGCAGAACACACTAGTTGTTCAGCAATTCCAGGCACCATTGCTTCCAGAGACATAATGAAGCCACAGCTTTGAAAGCAAGCATTTTGAGGCGTTCATGAAACATGAAAAGGCTGTGTAAATGCTTGTTGTACAAATTGTTCTCATTGCATCGGCCACAGTGTAAATGTTGTATATGTGGTGCAGCACATTTGATCGAGTGTTCAAATATAGGTGAGAGCTGCAATCTAAGATCTTGAAAAAACAATATCTTGAAATTCTCTGCAACTGCTGCCTCTCTAAAAGGTTAAAAACAAAATCCAACTTATGAAAAAATGTCTCTCCCAAATGCTCCTACTGCACAATATTAAAATGTGTCTGTGTTACTATCATTGACCAATATGCATTAAAAAGTTGCACTTAGAGCAATGGTCATGTAAGAGAATGTCGTAAAATGCTTTACACGAATAGTGTGGAAGAAAGAGCAAGATGGAAGAAGATTGATGGGTGAAGATGGATGAACCTTCAAAACCATCCAAGGCTGTGATTATTCGTACCTCTGTGACCTGCTAACCCCATATCGACCTGTCCGCTTCCTCTGCTCAGCAGGTTTCATCCAGCTTGCTGCACGCCCCTTGCTCTGCACGCAGGGCCTTCAGTCTCTTTGCCTTGCTCCCTCCCTAACACTGCTGTGCTCGATCTTGGATCCCTCCCTTGCCTCCTTCACAGTCTGTCTCAAGAATCTCCTTGATTCTTGAGTCACCCTCCTACCCCAATCCTCCTTGCCCTCCACCCCTCCTGATCCAAATCTGTTGCTCAGGCCCAAATCTCTGATTGTCTAGCACCTTGGGATGTCCCTCAAGGTGAAAGCTGCTGTACAATGTAACTTGTTTGGTCGAAGGCATGATCATAGAAGTAATTCTTTTGAAGGGTTTTTAATAACAAAAGGGTGTAAGGCAATGAAATTCTGGAAGAGAATTCCAGGGGATGTAGTAGCATATATTTTTCTCTGCAAAGCTGAGCTGCCATATCTCAGCTACACCCAATGGGTGGGCAGAGAGGGTGAGGAACATGCAGTAGGGCTGAGATTGCTCAGCAAAGCAAAAAAGGTTAGAGTGGACAGAAGAAGACAGCAGTGGAACAACGTCATGGAGGAATTTTAAAGCAAATTAAAGAATCATGAAGTCAATTTACTGGGGGATAAGGAGCAATAGGGCCTGATAATGATCGGGTTGATGTGCAGAAGGTAAGGCTGCAACTTCCATATGCAAGGGTTTGCTTTGCTTATTACATTGTTCCAATAATAGCTTGCATGGAATCAGCTATTTTAGTTGCTTAGAAGTAGGGTCCGTCGATATGGAAATTTTCCGATATATCGGTGGGCTCATATCGATATATACTGGGGGGTTTTTATACTGCGCGTGTGCACGCATTCAGGGGTGCGCGTGCAGTCTGGGGTGTGTGCGCATTCGGAGGTACGCACGCATTCGGGGGTACACGCGCATTCCTGCGTGCGCGCATTCGGAGGTACGCGTGCATTCAGAGGTGCGCCGCGTTCGGGGGTGCGCGCGCATTCGGATGTGCGAGCGCATTCCGTGCTCTAGGCCCAGGAGGTTGCAATGCCAGCGACAAGGTAAGCTGGAAAACATTGCATTATACCGATATATCGACGGAAACGATATACCAATATATTTTATCATATCGAATTTTTCAATATATCGATATATTTTAAATCACAATATCAGCATATCGATATGAAAAACTATATCGATATAACCGATATATTGTTGGACCTTACTTAGAAGTCAACCTAAAAACCCAATGACCACATTAGTGTGGAGTTGAAAGCTAATGTACTGCCTCATTACATGCTACCACAAGGGCTTTGGGACAGAAATGCAAGCACATTTTCTTGTGCTATTAATACCTTCAGTACATATCAATCTAACCAAACATCATTGTAATGCTCCCTATACCAAACAAAGCATCCCAAGGCATAATAAACATTAGGGTTATAGATTTAGCATAGCATTTTGGTCAAACAAAAATCACAGAGTAAATTAACATGAAAATGTTGA